>JAYKAV010000334.1:342240-367895 GCA_035582835.1 Phoebastria nigripes | reverse complement strand
GTTTTTTTTTGTTTGGTTTTTTTTGGTTTTTTTTGTACTAAAAAATAAGTGCCATTAGGGAAAAGGAAGAAGAGTCTTGGAAAACTCCAGGGGCTGACAGTGAGGATTAGGAATGGATACAGGTATGCAACAGGAAGTAAGAGTCCAAGGTAAGGACCGAGACTGCTAGAAACAGGATGTTTTTATTTGCAGTGCCTGTTTGAAACTGGTGAAACAAGGAGGGAGGAAACACATTGTTTATTTTTCTTCTCTGCAGAAGCTTGCATGTTTAATAACAGTGAGGCACTGAAATACTTTGGCCAAACCCCCAAGTGTTGATGTTCTCAGGGCACATCTGTGTGGTTTTGGAGCTGCACGTCTTCTGTACATCTTGTATTGTACGCAGAGGGAGTGTTATGTGATTTTTGGAGTGCAGACCATTTCCATAGCAGCCTCTATTTTTGGGTCAGATTTTGTGCTGGCCTCCAAAATCTCCATTGCTGTCCAGTCACTGCTCATAAATCAGTCCTGAGAGATGCTTTGTTTCCCCCATAGGCAGCCCCAGCACAAGATAGCCAGGCTGAGCCATCTTGGTGCTTTTTTGCTCTTTTACTGTGATATTCAGTACCCCATTCTCTGAGCCTTTTCTTGCCTTTATTTTCAAGTACGTTGGCACAATATTGGGCAAGTGTCTTAGCCTAAAGGTAAGAGGTAGTGGATGGGAGGTAAAGTTTTTAGGAGTCCTGGGGATAAAATAGAGCAGCTTATCAAAATATCTCACTCCCTGGCTAAGTAGTTCAGGATTTTGCTGCCTCTTTGACAAAACAAAGTCCAACCTGTCACTGTTTTCATTCTGACAATTCTTTTTTTGGTGAAAAAAGCCAATCCCTTTCTTTAGTGAAAAGCCTGCTTTTCAGTCAAAGCCTGGTTTTCAGCAGGAAATTGATCATCCCTATCGAAAACCTGCCTCTGCAGCTTTCTGTCACCAAGGCTCAAATGCATGCGAAGCAGCAGTTGCCCTTCTGTGCTCCCTCAGCCGCTCCAGCCAGATCTTGTGTGCTCCAGGCAGGCTCGTCAACAGCCAAGCGTAATCCATGTCTTTGCAGCGAAGGATGATGAATGCCCCCAGTGTCCAGCTGTAATAACTTTGGGTGTTGCTTGGAGTGGTTTTCTGCTGTCAGAATGGGGAATAGGGTTTGGGCTGGGTGGGGTAAGGAGCTCTAATTATTTGTCAGATAAGAAACCAACCTTCTCTACTCACTGCTTAATTAGGCTGTCCAAAAGCTGGGATTAAAGACTTTGCGTTATTGGCTGAGGAAAAATAAAGATGGTTTAACATGACTTAATCAAGCAACCTTCAACAGCATCTGTTATACTGCCCCAAATCCTGTGTGTGTTTTGAACCCCTGGCCCTGAAGCGTGGCAGTGAGTTAGTACTTAGAGATTTCTCCTGGACATTTATTCTGAGCGCTCAAGTTGATGGCCGTGAACCTGACTACTGGGGATGCTTTTTCTGTGTCTGGCTTAATCGGTTTGATAGACTGTCCATCACTTATTTTTATTTATTTGTATTTAGGAGAGGGGAAATTTGTTGCATGGACTGTATTGGACAGCTGTGTGCAGTGGCTGAAAACAGCATCTGGCTTGGACCTTGCATGCTTGCAGCAGCCTAAAATAAACCAAGGGGTGTTTAGTACTCAGAATGGGCATGAAGCAAAGCAAAAAGGGTGAGGTGTTTTCCTGTCCCAGCCCAGGCACTGCTGTATATTCAATATAGGTCATGCTAAGCAGGAAATCTCATCTGTGTTTAGTGGGGTTTTTGGAGAAAGCTTTCTGCAGGCAAAAACAGCGACCTAGTGACTTGTCCCCTAAGAGCAGAGGCTTGAAAAACGCTCTTCTGACTTGAGGTTTAGATGAAGTTATACCATCTCGAGTGAAACCAAGCCTTCTGCTGCAGGCAAACAACCCTCAACTGCAAAAATGCCTGATGGTCGTGCGGTGGGATGGCATCCTGGGGTGGGCACACGATGGATTTATTCTGCTGTTTCCAAATGGCTGTGGTTCACATAAAGGCTTTTATTGTGTATGCCAAGGGGTTGGTTTTTTTATATATTAGATTTTTTAGAACAGGATGTTCATAAATGGTTAAGTTAGAGTGGGGTGAACTGRTGGTTTTCTTTCTCGTGATGATTTGCAGGCTACAGTCAGGGCAAGAGGAGAAAAGCCTCTTCTGTAGCATAGTAATAATAAATAGGAAGCAAGTGTCTAGAGATGTTCAGCATGTTATTGTGCTCCTTAAAATACATATGCCTTGAAGTCTGCCAGGCGTTTTGTTCTACAAAGCATATGGTTTAACAGATAAAATGATTTCTGACCTGGAGACCTGAACTGACAACTTTGGAGACAAATAAAAACTGGGATGGCTCCATCTGTCAGGCCTGTTTCATCTCCATGCTGCTTACTGACATTTATGTGTTTGCATCAGGAAACTGCTTCAGTGCCCCTTTCTCTCCCTTCCCCAGGAGTCAGTCAGCATCCATCCTCATGCATCTTTGCTTGGTGCATGCGTTCAACTCCAGGCTTCTGGCCACAAGCTCTTCTTTGAAGGGCTTTGCCATCTCTGTGGCTTGCTGCTTTAGCGGTTGCTTGCTGAGGGAATGGGTTGTTGCTGGATTCGGTCTGAAGCTTTGAGCAGGATCTCTTCTCGACCTTTCTGGGGGTCGGGAGCTTGCCACAAGTCTTCACAAGTCAAGTTAGCTCCATCTCCGTCTTGATGCCAAAGAGTAATCCATAGATGTCATTCTAGTGGCATATTCTTTTGGATAACAAAGCTTTGGGTGCGGACCCTTGTGCTCTGCTTCCATTTCAGTTTGTCATGTGTGTGTTTCTAAATCCAAGATCCCCTCTCAGCTTTCTGGCAGTGTTTTGTTCGATAGAACTGTCTGGCCATATGCTCACAGAGTGTATATCCTAGAAATTTCCTGTAATACCTCCTGTCTCATGCAAGAGTAGTATTCCTTGCAGAGGTGCTTGCTGGATTAACTWCTTATATCACTGTTGAATTTGGAGGCTGAATGACAGTTTAGAAAGCCCACCTGGCCTCCTCTTGCAGACAAGAGTCACCCTTGCTGTGGTCACTGCATTCAGGCCTTGATTGCAGTAGGGAGGGGTAGTGTCCAAAATTGGGTAGTACCCAAAATTGCTTATCTGCCTCCATTCCCTTGGGAGAGAGCAGTGCTCCCTGGGACCAGGCTTCAATACATCCACAGCAGCTTGGGTAGTGATAGTGGCTTTAGCTCTGGAGAAGGAGACTGGAAGATAGGACAATGAGATTGGAGATGTCCCGCATCCATGTGCTTTCTAGATGGGGATGTAGCTGGGGATAGGTAGCAAGGGATGGGTGCTGCCAGCTCTGTGAGGCTTTGAGTGATGAACTTTTCCCGTGTTGCCTCCTAGAATAAACTTTGACTTCTTCCTCCTTCTTGTCTCATTATTTTCTCAATATCCCCAATCTCCCTGTGTACATTCAGTGGYAGAACAGATGATGGCTTAGGGGAGGGGGATTATTGCTCTTCTTTCCAGCAAATATATACCCACATAGTTATTGAAAGCTGAAACTAAAAAGCCAGTAGTGTCTGAGAACAGAAGCTCTGCTAAGAAGTTTTAAGATAACATTATTAGATATGACCTCTTATTTATGAAAGACTTTGCAAACGGAAGTCTGTTATCCTCTTATTGCCTCAGTGAAAGACCTATTTTCCCAGTCATAATATCCCCACCAGCAATCAGTCTGATTAGAGTTTAGGATGATGCAGTAAATATACAAAAGCTCAATTTAACCAACGGCACAGAATCAAATAATAATAAGTTGGGGCCTTTGGCCATAAAAATGCAGACGTTTACCTTGAGTGTTGACTTAAACCATTTCAATTTTGTGCCAAATGAGGCTTGAAATGTATCGCCCAATGTACAGTGTCCAACCAATAAAAATTGCCTTAAATATTGTACCTTCCTGCTGGCAGCAGCATGCTACGGAAGTTAAACACCTCTTTCTTTGTTGGGGCTCCCTGGAAGCAATGCTATAACCGATGATTTTTGTTTGTTTATTTTGGGATCTCAGAGCAAACTGTGAATATTCACTGATGCCGTGGAGGCTTTCTGCTGTCACCTGGACTGTATGGCAAAGTAAAGCTTTGGTGTCTTTCTGCTCCAATGTATCCAAGCCTGCAATTCTAGGTTGAAGGAGCAGGATACAACGAAGGAGGAGTACAGATAGATAAAGCAAAGCYGCCAAAATCTTCATCTCTTTGCTTTACTGAGCTTCCTGATTCATTAACAGGCCTGATTATCCAGTTCCTTGGCTTTAATCTCTAATTAAACACCACCGCAGACAGCGTGTTTGTGCCAAGCTGAACATAAGTGGTCTCTTCTTAATAAATGTGTAACTATGATCTCTGTACTGTTAACCAGAAAAATGTGAGAGCCTGAAGTTCTCAGGCAATGGTAATTGCCAGAGACTTGCTTTCCCCCTCCCCCTTTAAATGCACAGTAGATGACCATTAGGCTTTCAGTATCTTTTAAATGGTAATTCCTTAAATCAAAAGCATATTTAAAAGAAATGGAGGGGATGTCTCTGGTTGTGACTGTCAGGCAGCAGGGTGGTGATTAATCTGTCTGGAGCAGGAGTCCAGGTGCTATCTTTTGTTTCCAGCTCTCGGTGTTTC
This sequence comes from Phoebastria nigripes, assembly GCA_035582835.1. Lineage (NCBI taxonomy): Eukaryota > Metazoa > Chordata > Aves > Procellariiformes > Diomedeidae > Phoebastria > Phoebastria nigripes. The sequence goes on along the minus strand of JAYKAV010000334.1, from coordinate 363,192 downwards.
CTCTGCGGGCTTTCTGTGGGGACCAGAGGATGCTCGAGCAGGTGCTAATTCCTGACTGCACTGAAATGTTTTGTTGTCTTGATAGTGGGTTAAAGATGTTCAGTCCTGTTTGAATTTCTGTTCTGGTTTTGGGTCAAATCTGTGTTCAGGTGGTCCATGTGGGAAAATTATTTGGGGGAAGAAATGAGGGTATGTGTTTAGGGTGGAGAAACTATTGTATGTTACATCATTCTACTGGTTTAGCAGCAAACGGCTTTGAAATGGGTTAGACAGGATCACACCATCTCTGGAAGGGCAGTAACACCTAAATGGCTCAAACCTGATTGCAAGAGCACAGTTGATTACACCTCACCCCTGCGCGTGTACAGGCATTTTCTAGCACGCTGCCTAAAACAAGAACAACAACTTCTTTACAGAAAAAGCACGAAAGGGACAAAGGTTTGCAGCTGGTGAGTTGACGCTTCTGTGTGACACCGGATTAAACCAGTGCTATGTTTTTGTTTACAAAATGTGGGATTAGCTAGAAAGCTTTTGGCCAAAACTTTCAAGCCCATGGTTTAGAGAGGCTGAGGGTTGTGGATGAGGATGCATGTGCCAGTCAAGGTTGCATCCATATGAAGTGGTGTTTGGAAAGCTCTACAGTGTGTACAGCTATGCCTGCATACCCATGTTGGCTGTTTCCCTTGTGCTTTTTAGCTCTTGCCTCTTAGATACCTGCTTCCTTTCCCTTTTGATAATCTGTGAAGTTGGGCTTGGGCAGGGGACAGGAGCAGACCCCCTGAATCCCTCAGGGCAAGGGGCTGGGGTCTAGGTGGAGAAACGGGGATTGCAACTGTAGAGCAAACAGAGGCTATTTTCTCCTTCTTTACTGTGAACCTGCTCCTTTAAAGTCATGAGGACTTTTCTTTCTTCGCACCCCTGGGGCAGTGGTTCAGCTGTGGAGGCTGCAGCAGATGGAGAGGCTGCCCCGGTCGCTGGAGGCATTGCTATAAATTCCCCGTGCCCTTGGAGGTCGATGCCGTGCAGTGGACATCTCTTTCTGGTGCTTGGTGGGGGAACCGGGCTCCAGGTCCAGCCTTTTGCTGCCTTCATAGTGAAACGTGGCACCTGCTCTCAGGGGTTTGGATGGGGAAGGGTGATGCTCTGATTTTTGCAGCCTAGTTCCCAGATATGCTCTGTAGAAGTGCCAATTCCTGCAGCCTAAGGGGCCAACTGAGCCTGTGCCCCCCAAATTTAGATGAGTCGGTGTGAGGTGAGATCACCCTGCCTGTTTGACCACAGTATGGTACCGCTCAGGCGTTGGTTTTCCTAAGGGGTGGGCTTTTTTTAAGTAGACACGTGAGCAATGTCAAGCCTCCCCCCGGCACCACTTTTTTTTTTTTTTTTTTCCCCTGAGCAGATGTGAAGATCATGCTTTTGTCAGCTTTCCTCCTGCTCAAAAAAGGGAAGAATTTGAAAAGAATATTAAATCACATTCGGGAAGGGTGCGCAGAAGGGATGGGAGCAAGTTTTCCTATCGCACATCAGAGCCGCGTGTCCCACATTCTTCTCCTCGAGGCAGATCCTTTTGCCTTGATTTCTCTTCTTTACCTTTTTCTTTTCTTCTGTCAGGACTCCTGGAATAATTAGTTACTAGCAACTGTGTGTGTGTGTGTGTGTGTGGTTTTAAAGGCATCTTTTATATGAGCAGCATGGGTTCCCTTTGCCACAGCTCTCTGCAGTGGCTCATCCCCTTGAAGATACGCAATCAATACTTCTCCTGAACCCACTGATATACTTGGCCATCACTTAAATATCATTACAGGAAAGATTTCCACGACATCACTGCACATTATACTTTAAAGTTTGACTTTAAAAGAACGCCTGGGCTTTGCTAAAAGGCATTAGTAATGGGATTCTCTATCTTTGAGCTTAATTTATTCTGAAGAGAAAAAGGCCATTATCTTAAATCTTTTTTCCCCTTTTCCTCCTCTTACAAAAAAAGAAAAAAGGAAAAAGCAGGCCTCTGAAGTTCAGTACTTACGGCAAAATCATTGTTTAATTGCTTACTCTTTTAACCCTTCGGAGGAAGGCGAGGTTAGGGAGAGGTGGGAGCCAACTGCRTTTTGGTGTCACGTCTCCTGTTGCTCCACAAACAATGCTGGGTTTGGTATATTTTTCCAACCCCTCCTTCTCTCGACCTGCTTCACTCCAGGATTAACAAGTTGTGGACTCATCTTCTGCGAGAAAACTAGAGATGTTTATGTTACGCAGTGTTGTAGCTTTGCTGTGGGTGTGCCCCAACTAAGCCAGAAGGATGGATAGCAAAATCCTGGGTTTTCTCAGTGTTAGCCACCAATTACAGGACGGGCACCTCCATCTGAAAGACTTCCTCGTGGCAAACAAATCCCCCTTTGCAGAGTTCTTGTTAGCTATGCCAAAAATCAGACCGGAGGTGAGTACTTGTCCATGGATGTGTATTATATGTGCAGAGACAGTTGGGAACACTGGGTTCTGGAGGACTTGATTTCCATCAATACCACCAGAGCAGGGAGCCTCTGAACCTCCTGTTATTAACACTCAGCCAGCCTTGAATTTTTTGGTGTGTCCAGAGCCTGCATTGTGCTTGTGCTTCAAAATCGAGCAAAGCGCCTTGCCTTGGGTTTAATTCCACCTGAGGTTAAGTCTTGCCTTGGATTAAAGCATGCAGAACTCCTTGGGTTAGGCCAGAAACAAAACCCAAGTTCAGCTTTCAGCAGTAGAAGGTTTTTGGTGGTTTTTTTTGTGCGAGACTGGGGAGCAAAACCCAGGAAAGCTTTTTCAATTCAGAGCAAAACATGGTTCCCCAGAGCGCTGGGATGCGAGCCTTCATTCACATTAGTGTACTTAACTGTGAAATCTGTGGGGCACTGGAGCAGAGGAGAGCAGAGGCTTTGCCCCAGGGCTGTGGGAAGTATATTAACTCCAGATGTCCTGCATCTTGGGCTGTGACTTTCCCATTTCACTTGAATTGGTTTCTGCTCTCTGGGGCCCTTCTGGGTGGAGGCAGGACTCTCTATCCCTTAGAGCTATAGCTGCTGGTGCCTGAGTTATCATACGAGCTAAGGATCAATTATACATTAGAGACCTGGTAATGATGAGAATTAAATGAGCTTTTGCTGAAGTGCGCCGTGCTTCTGTTCACCTTCAAATAGAAACTGCTCCAAAGAGCATCAACATCTGCACAAATCATCTGTCTTCTGGAAAGTGCATTGATCTCCTGTTTACATATGGGAGTGCTCTCCTGTTGTCTCTCCTGGGACAATGAGCTCTGCATGCAAGAAAGCAGGATACGATGGTTTTCCAGAGGACCGTGCCTGGTATATGCACATCGCCTCTAGCACCCACTTACAAGGAGCATGGAGGCAGCAGGGTCCTGTGCCCAGGACTCAGCCTCCTTCCAGGCTGTCAAGGCTTTGCTGTGTAGCGGTGTGGAACATCTATCTGGATACATATGGATGCTCCAGCTGTTCCAGCTGCTCTTTCACAGATCTGTAGCGAGTTGCCAGCTTTTGCCAAAGGTGCAAAACAGTGTTTCTCTTAAAGCATTACTTGATGAACCCAGAAACATGCCTCCCAGGATACCAACCTTTTGCGTTGGTATTTTTCTGTTGTTCCTTCTTTCTCTAACACTTGGGTTAAGTACACCAAGCTGGGTTTGGCATTTTGTTTGTCCTAGGCCTGTATGGTTTTAAATGAGGCCATAACTTTGGCCGTAACCCCAAGGGTGTGTTGAGAGTCATTCAAGGTTTCTAGCGTTTTGGATGTTTTCTCATGGCTTTGGTCCTAAGCATGACTTCTAAACCTAGGTCCCCTGACTTAAACAAGTGTCACTGGGCATCTATAGCATAACCTTTAATTTGTTCAACTTGTATAGGTTGATGCAGAGTCCTCATGACAATCCAGTCCAGTGGTTGAAGCAGCGTCAGGTACTTTTCTTCTGCTGTTTGAATCCCTTTGACTCAGTTTCTCCCTACGGTAAAGCCGTATTAATGATGCTTACCTATTTCGATGCAGTTCTGAAGGTTAATTTATTTTTTCCAAAGCACTTAGCAAACATTAAGTGTTACATAAATCTCAAGTATTATTATCCACAAGATGCATTGATTTGCAGAGTGTGGTCATATTGTCTGGATTTCTTTTTTCCTTTAAAAATTTCAATCCATTAGAAAAAAAAAAAAAAAAAAAAAAAAACACCAACCACCAACAACCCATAGCTCTTATACAAGACCAAATAGTTACATAAACAAAGAGCACAGAATGTCTAATCAATGATAAGGCAAACGGGGCCAATTGCGTATCAGCTCCAGCCTCCAATTATGGTTTGCATGGACTGCACTGGAGAGTCAGGGCTTGCTAGGATCGATGCTGCTGTGCACGAGTGCAGTGACAAGCTTGCAGTGCCAGTGCTGGGTGGCAGCTCACCAGCTGGGCACTGCAGTATGACATTTTCCCAGTTTTTCCTTATTTCCATGCACTGTATGCTACTCTGTGCTGCCTCCAGTTGCCCTTGGTTATTAAAAGGAGCAGCTCATGTGTCATTGGGAAAATCAAATTCTTCCAGCAGAAGGCAGTATTATTTACACACCTATGCCACTGTTATCTCTCTCAGGACAGGGCAATACAGACCGGCATTTTTGGGGGTACTGAATGCAACCACAGGGAATAAATTATCAGGGAGCAGCGGTGAAGAGCAGGGTTGCTCCTACAGCTCCTCAGTGATGCTGTAATTTACCCTATCAGGAACAGCAGGACAGGAGAGATAACTGAATGCTTTCTGTTAGGGTGGGGGAACTGACAAACGGTGGGATTTTATTTTTTTGGCTGAGTGGCAACGTAATGGCAAGGGTTGTGTTTTTCTTCATTTTTACTTGGAAGGCTAAGATGGAGTAAGCAAAGACTATCTGTTTTTTAGCCTCTTCAGAGCCATGAAAGGTGTCCCCTCCCCAGCTCCAAATCAATCATAATTCTCTTAGACTCACTGATTTACAGGCAGTGTGAAACCACCTGCTCCCTACATCCCCAGGTTATTTTCTTTTTGTGAGAAATGCTGAATTTTGCATTAGTGCGAGGTAGCAAGAGGCAGGACAGTTGTAACCAGGGGCTGAGCCAAGTGAGTTGCACCTACCTTGACCTGCTCTGGTGGGTGGCTTGCAGAGCCCGGCTCTGGTGTTCCCAACTCCTCACTGCTCACATCTGGGCTGAGACCAAGTAGACTTGTTTTATGCAAGCCTGTAAATTCATAAGCTTTTAAGTCAATGAAGCGGGAGTTGCTGATCCTAGGGGAACCAGCTCTTGTGGCTGGTCTTTAGTCTGGTGTTGATGGTTCAAGTGTTGGGTCTTCCTTGGGGCAGAGTCATGCCAGCTCCTGCTTAATCCTCTTAGCCTGCTTATTTTCACTGGAGAAAGGGGATGTGTGGTGGTTGCTCTTGGGCTTCTCTGCCCTGGCTTCTCTCATGTGTGGTAAGCACTTGAGAGTGTGAAGCAGCGTTCATGGTGCACCGTTTTCTGAGACATGGAAAAGCGAAGAAGCTGTTGCTTCTCAGCAAGCCAAAAAGCAAGGGGATTTTTAATTTTGTTTGCTACTGGATGGGATTCATGTTTGCAGAAGTGCTTTGACATTCTAGGCAGACAGACCCGACAGAAGTGCAAAGTGCTGTTGTTCTCCTCCAATGACAAGATGTGAAAGCTGAAGATGCACTTGTAACAAACTTCCCCCAAATCTCAAGTGTGCCKCAGGGTTTCAAAGCTGGTCTGCTTGGCACCTCTGCTCTTCAGAAGAGTGATCCTTCTGAGGCAGTAGGTTACAGCAGTAAGTGTGTACTGCTGAATGGGATCTCTCTCCTGCAGTACATGCTTTCATTGTCCCAACCACATTTTGGTATATGCCATAAGCCACGCGCTCTTATGAAAAACCATTTGCAAGATAAGTAAAGGAAAATGTAATCCCTGAGTGGAATGAAGGGTGCTTTGAAATGAATGGGGGATAATCCTTTTGTTGTCTGTTACAAATGCACTTTATTTCTGCATTATCTGAGCATGAGAATAGACTGTTCGCTCCGCCAACAAATCCACTGCAGCACCCTCTCCCCAATGTGTCAAACCCAAGTGGCTAGGCAGCAGAGCAGCCTCTGAACTTCCTTAGGTCGGCGGCTTGCAAAAAGGTTTCTTTTGAATTTCAAAATCCTGCTGGCGTGATTATTTTGGTGCTTGCAATGTGCAGGGTCTGGGCTTAAGTCACGCTAAAAGACATAGGTTGAGATTCACAAAGCGGTCTGAGGGATTTAGCTGTCTACCTGCCCTTGATTTTCTATCAAGATGGGTAGGGAAATCTGCCTAAATTGCTTTTAAAATCACAAAGCCCAATCTCTGCCCCAGGGAGCTTGTAGTCGGGGTAGAAGAATTTCTTCCTTCTGCTTTCAGTGTGTTTTCCTTTCTCTTGTTGGCAAATTTCTCATAGCCCATGGACTTATGCAAGGAGATGCTTCCAGCTTTTGCAGGGCGTGGACTCTTTGACCCAGCAGCCAGGCGTGATCCATCCGGCCACACCAGCAGAAAGTAAAGCTCAGAGCTTAGAGACTAAATGCTGCATAGTCTTGAACGGTAGCAGCTATTTTCAGCTAATGTTAAAGTCCGTTAGTTACTGCAGGCATTGGTTCTTGGGGCCTGTAAAATGAGTCACAGCATGGCTTCTCCTTGTTTTTTCAGCGAGTAACCTAAGTTCAGTAGGTATGTCATGAGATATATTTGTTCACTCTGATGTTACCGCCTGCCATACCCAGCCTCCAGCCAGCGGTTCAAAACTTCCTTACACTCTCCCTCCCTTCTGGTTTGATGCATAGTTTCCCATCGTGTTTCCATGGCGTGTCAAAGATAGGATGCAGATTTTTTTTTTTTTTTTTTGTTTTAGTTTTGCTTGAGGAAATTCCTTGGAAGTGAGGTCTGTCCTGGGTTGAACGGTGTTGCACAGCTTGCAACCTGGGCAGTGTCTTTTCCCGGGTAAATTGCCAGCAGCAATGCTCGATGCTCCAAAGCAGGAGATATAATGGGGTCCCATCAGAGCCCAGCTGTGCGGGGACCATCGTGGTTTTCCCTAATCAACAGGTCCAAGCCTGGAGCTCCCAGCAGTCCCACAGCCTTTAACCTGGATGGTATCAGTCTTGGAATAATCCAGCTGCTTTTAGTAAAACAATTACAGCGGGTAGAATTTGTCTTTGCAGGCATAGTAATTAGGGGAGAATAGGAAATTAATTAAAAAGCTAATTATAAAGCCCATGAATGTTGTTTTTGAATCTTTAAATGAATTTACTTTTGCTAAATGCCACCTTTTCTGATTTATTCAGCTCTGGTGGTGGTAGTAGGTGGGGAAACTGAGGGGAAACAAAACATCGGTTCCTGATGCGGCGTGATGCTGTGCTGTCTTCTAAGGAGATTATGCCATATATGATTGAAAAGACACAGGAACAGCTCTAAGCTGACTGTAAGCCTGTTGTCTTCCAGCTTTTTCCATTATGAAGCACAAAGGAAATTCAAGTTTTCTGCCTCCTGGAGTCTCATGCCATTCTAATCTAAAGCTAATCCCTTCAAACAAGCATGCCGTCTGCCCTTGGAGCAGGTTTGTCATGGGGTCTTGCTTTCTTAGGAGCTATGAAGCACTGCAATTAATCTGGGTGTTTAGGTGGCTTCTTCTAGACCACATTGCGCTCGGCAGCAATTTAAAACAAGTGTCCACTGGTAAATGGTGAAAACTACCCAGGGAAAACATGTGATGTTTCCATGCATAGCAAATGTATTCATTAGCATCAAAGCTATTACACAGAATACCAAAATGACCTTGCAGTCATTAGAAGCTAGGTATGTTATGACTTAAGTTTAGAGGGACTTGCATTACAATGTAAAATCTAATTAGTGTTACCTCTACTAATTGCTACATATTGCTGAGGTATATAAAAATAAATGCATGATTGATACCAGGTACCATCAATGCTAAGGCTAGCCCCCATTTTTAAACAGGAAGAGAAATTTACTGCGATATTGAGTAGCAGTAATTAAGTTACCTTCATTGGCACCTTGTTAATGTGTCTCTTGTCTGCCTGAATGTGAAGAAGGCTTTCGTATGTGGGTTGTGACCATAGGGTTTGCCAGTGCCCTTCCTGAGGCTGAATCAGCCTGCTGGAGTCTGTGGGTAGAARCAGCGGAGAGAGCTGTTGGGGAAGTATTAGCAGTAATTGGTGGTGGTGGATTTGCCAAAAAGCTGGTCCAAGCACCTTGCACAAGGCTGCGGCCATGGATTTGGGGTTGGAGCCTTCACCTGTGCTGCTGACACTAAGTAAAGGGAAAMGCTGAGGTTTTTATCCCCAAGTGCCTGTGTGTCCTCTCCCCAAAAGGAAAACTTTTGTTCCTGGGGCTGAAGATCTTGGTATGAAGTCTCTATGAATAAGCTAAGAATAAGCRATGGGTTGACCAAGGAATAATGTCTGCAGGAGGCTGTGCTCTGTGTAGGCAAGGGCTGTATTTTCACCTATACAGGTAATCAATTACTGTTTTAATAAAGAGAACAATTTTGTCTTCAACCTGCCTTGCTGGTGAACAGTACATGTAAAGCAAGGCAAGCTTGGAGTTAAGTGAACAGACCCAACAGTAAAGGTGTCAGAAACAGAGTTGGTGTGGCCAGGATAGTGCCTCTATGCACCAGTAGTTTTGTTTCTACCATAACTACAAGTAAAGGGGTGGATGGGGGTCTAGCATTGAGGGAGGCAACTGTGAATACGTTAGAAACAAAACAGCAACCAAGAACAACTGCAGACGCAAAAGCTTCCTATTGGAAATGGCTATGCATACCTGAATTGCTGACTTCTGAACACTTTCGCTTCTCAGCTTCACAACACTTTTGTTTCCCAGCTGCCTTGGTGGGTTTTTTTTTTTTTTTAGGTTTTTTGTTTGTTTGTTTTTTTGCAATAACCAGGTTAGGAAAAATTGAACTGCTGATAGTTAAAATGAAATCTTTGTTCCATGTGGTCTCTAGTCCTAGGAAGTCATCATCAGAGCCAGACAGTGATATTTTGATATTCTAGACTTTTTTTTTTGATATCTGGAGGGAAGTTACAAAGCAGGGAAGGACGGCAGGCCTAGCAGTTTTATAATTGCTCTTGCTAACGTGTAATATCATGGGACACCTCTTAGATGTCTCCATGGTGGCTTCTGTGTGCTTCAAACACGTATGCTGTTAAATGCAGAAACCAGTTACTGAATTAATGAATGCAGCTTCAAAGGACCCTCCTCCCTTTCCCAAGCTGGAGATCTGAAGGCGATCTTGAAGTGGGTGACATGCCTTTGAGAATTATGTAGCGCAAACAATAAACCTTATTAAATAAAGTCAGCAAAAGCAGCACAGAAATCCAACGTGGAGAACGGACACGGCGGGACTGACGTGGGGCTTCCTAACCAGGTCCAAGGCTGGCAGTAGCAAAAAATGCATGTGTGCTGCATGGGGAGCTGGGAGCAGAGCAGAGTGCATCTGAGTGCCCGTCACTATCAGGTTGTAGCATTCCCTCTGAGGAGCTTTTAGATGCAGAAGTCAAGCAGAAGGAGCCTGAGTATGATGCCAGTGAGTCTTACGTTGCAGGCTGACTCCAGCAGTGCATGGGCAGCTCTGCAGTGGAGGGGTTTGGATGGGTTTCTTGTCTCCTGTCTAATGAGAACAGTTGGGCAATGCAAGGTGGAGCTGCTTACCTGCTCCTTCTTCACGTTGGTGGTAGCGTGGGGAGGGTTTTTCTAAGCAGGATGAAATCAGTGCCTTGACAGGCTGTGGTCTCATTTATACCTGAATGTCTATTAAAGTCTGGTCCACCTCTAACGTGAAGAGTGCTCAGCTCCACCACCACCATCTCCAAAGAGGACCCACCCTCCTGTTGGGCATGGGGCCAGCTTGGCTGCCCCGATGCTTTGCCCGTTCTGAAATGAGGATTAATGAGTTCTTCCATCTGATACTTGTTTGAGATTTGCCATTTGGGTTCATTTTAAGCTAATTTTATTCTCCACGTCGCTGGCAATTTATGCAGCAAATGCAATTATTGGAGATGAATGCCTGCCGCAGCTGAAGGCTAGAAGTGCCACTTCTTTGGATGCACGAGGAGCGGAGAGCTGGGGAATTGGGGCGGGGGGGGAGGGGAAAAAGAATATTAGAAAAATAATCTTCCCCACAATACTCTCAGAGCTGATACACACACCTTCATAAAAAAGTAATTTAATTTTCCCAGTGCAGCACGAAAAGGAGATCTAATTATCCACTTCTAAATTGCTTTCTTAATTTTTCAAAACATAGCTTTTTGTTTATGCCTTTCCCTGAGCCCTGCTTAGAGGCTGCCATGGAGCTCACCTCCATATGGAGGTCAGTGATAAAGCCACCTGGAAACGTACTTTCTCATGATAGCAGGTGTCGGAGCTCCTAATGCGCCACGTGGGCCTTTTGTCCATGGTAATGGTGCTTCTCTGCAGAAGACGTCCTCCACGTGATGGTGCAAAAGGCAGGGCCACGCTGGTAATTTGGGAAGCAGCCCTGGAGCTTGGCTGGGGATGTGCATCAAACTCGCATCGATTATTTACTCGAGGTTTGTGGGAGTTTTGCTGCCTCAAAGCTCTGCACTTTTGCTGGTTTCTGCATTTCTGGGTCTCGCTCGGAAGCGTTTGTACGTCCTCGCGGTCTGTTGTGCATCAGTATCAAAGACTGTAATGAAATTTCTGGTGTCTCCTAGAGATTCCCGCAGGCRCTGCCTTTTATCCTGTTTATTTACCTTGTACCTGGACAATTCTTTCCGCCGAGTCCCCAAAGGCCCGTGCTTCTGCAGGAAGCTCTTGTAAAAACCATCAACCGGTGTTAAAGCAAAGAGAAGTGTTTGGGAAAGAAAAAAAAAAAAAAAAAAACCAAACCAAAAACCAACCCCTTGGTTTTGATCATATTGCATAGTGCCCCTCTCCATGCTTCATGTATTCTTTACATGGATTTCCCTAAAGTTCAGCTAACAGGCTTGCCTTCTGAATTTAAAATGATGTACACATACACCTTCTCTAATATTTATAGGATAAATGCTAACCTGTACTTTAGTGATTATCATGAGTTTCTGAAAAACAGATTTCAGATGTTGGAGATGACATGACACCTTCAATTATTTACTGGTAACTGTTTTCAAACTGCTGGTTTAGTGTTAGGTAAAGGTTAACGTGTTAAGGTATTCAGAGGTGTTAAGGTATTCAGAGGCTCGCAAAACAGTTCAGATGTATGTTGTCCATGTTTTGAACTTTTTGCGTTGTATCCTGCTGTTAAACTCTCCCTCTGTGTGCTCCCCTGCGTTCTTGGGACTGGGCAATAGGTTTTGCACAGAAAGCCACAGGGGTGGGTTTTTTTATTCCCCGTTTGTCTCACTGGTGCCGGTGGGTTTTTTTTTTTTTTTTTTTTTTTTTTACCCCAGTTTTTTTCCCAAATTTTAATGGCAGCAAACCAGAGCTTTTTAGGTTAACTTGCATCTTACCAGTTTGGATGTGGCTGGTTGCAACAGGGGATGCTTAGCTATGGGGTCAGAATTGGTCCCTGCCATCTCCAGCCAGATGCGTGTGGGTCAAGGACTACGTGGGACCGAGCTGTCAGCTGCTTGTGAAGCTTGCCTGCAGAGCCTGCCTGTTCAATAATGCTCTAATTAACTACTGTAAACTTCAGAGGACCCAGCTAACTATAATTGAGAGATCAACAGAGGCTGCAATGAAGTTAGATGTGCATACTAATTACTGAATTATCTAACACCTGCTTTTGAGAGCAGCACCAAAATATAAATACATTTTGCATTGTAAGGCCTCTGCTATAAGGAATGCAAGATCTTGTGTGAGCGAGAGATGAAGTGCCTTGTCAGACAGATCTTAGATCCCTTTTAGTGTCTGCAGCTTCCTAGAGGCGGCTGCAAGACCTCATTTGACAAATCTCTATCCTTTATTTTTAGTCAGGGTATTGAGGCTGTCATGTTGCAGGCTCAACCTGCAAGGAGCCAATTAAGCAGTATTCCAAACATTAAATCAGATGCTCCCAAGGTGGTGGTGAAGATGATGATGATGACGTACTTCGCAAGGCCCCGGTGAATTCTTTTGGCACTGCAAGTTTCATGTCAGTGTCCAAATGACACTCAATTCACTGCCAGCTCCCAAAGCCTCTTGGAGGAGGGGGAAAAAGAAGTTTAAAAAAAAAAAAAAAAAAAGTCCCATTTGTTGTTCTTTGCCTACTTCTCGAGTAGCCCCTGACTTTTAACTTGCTGGTCAAATGTAGTTGTTAAAGACTGGAGATTTTACTTTTTTTTTTCTTCCATTCCGCTTTTTTTTTTAATACTGGTCTAAGGTGCGATTTCCACATCATCAGCTCAATCAGCCATCACCATCAGCCCTCTGAAGGCAATAATTTTCTGCTAAGCAATTTTGTCACTGTGCTGGAAGGAAAATGAAACCAGCGTTTTCAGTGCTTTGTCCAACCTGGAATCAGCATGTGACATGGTTCACCACCTCCCCCTCAACAAGTGGTTATTCACTTTTTTCCTCTGCTGAGGATTAAGCCACTTACCRTGGAAAATACTTGAGCTTTGCTGTTTCCTCCCTTTGGTTGTGGTGTGTGGGTTTTTTTTTTKTTTTGGGTTTTTGTTTGTTTGTTTTTTGAGTATCATATTTGCTCAAGCGTCATAAGACTCATTGGCCGTTTTGATGGTTTCAAGTAGTATTGGTTAGGTTTGTTACAGAGCTGGTTGCATACTTTGCTGTTGAAGGCTAACTATTCCATCCCTCCTGAAAGGCAGGAGCTCTTGTGAAGCCTCCTGCTCTTGAAACGATGCTTTTAGTCATCGTTGTTGCRATGCACAAAGCCTTGAAATTCAAAACTCTTGAATGTATTTGAGCCAAAGCCAGGTAGGTGAGTGGGTTGGCAGGGTGAATTTTTTCTTGCATGGCTGAGTGTTTGCAGAGCAAATAACCTCTTCTTTGGAGTCTCATCCTAAACAAGATGTTGTTGACTTCTTGGAAAGACAGAGATGACTTGCCCTTTGCTGCCTTGTCCTAAAGACTCTCTTCTCCTGCTTCTGATCAAACAGCCTCGCATGGGTGCAYGTGAGGCATCTCCAGTATTTAGGAGAAGGGGGTTGTTAGAAATTCCTCTCTCGCTCCTCTTATCAGAAGCAAACCTGGGATTATTGACTGTTTGTGATGCTAAACTTTCCATACGCTGGCCTCAGCCTACTGCTTACTTTGAAAATCTTTTTGTAACCGCAGTTGCCAAGCAACTGTCAGCTGTATTTCCAAGATGCTTACCGCCTTCAAGATGCTGGGACCCAAATGCTGCCGTTACGCTCTCCAAGATTACCGTTTTCCCCAGGCAGCAGGCTTTGTGCAGGCCGGGTAGCGTTCTTCCAATTTTGTCCTTGTCTCCGCTCACTTTATTAGTGTGCTTTCACAAAGCTCTCTGTCCACTTACCCCATTGATTATCTTGCTGGTTAGGCTCCAAGGGGGTGCCTGGCTCTCAATAGCTGACGTGGTATTGAGTGCATGAGCTGGAAATCCAGGTGTTGCCCCTTGTAACCAGTAAAAGTTATTAATTGTGTTGTATTTTTTTTCTTCTTATGGGGAAAAAAAAAAAAAAATTGTCTTTTTGGTAGGAGCTAAGACCAGAATTAAGAAAAGCTGGGTGTATTGTGTCTTGGAGTTGGTGCCTGCAGTGCCTCGTGGATGACGTAGCTGGGGTTGCTGCTGCCTTTTGGTGTGCTGTAGGCTCTTCAACCAGGCTCCGGTCCTCGCCCAGGAAAGCAGGTTGCTCCGGCTTGTTTTTGCAGCAGAAGAAGCCTGGTAGCATCTCTCATGGTCTGCACAGAATGAGAGGGCCAAGGGGAAATTAGAAGCCCATCAAACTTTGCCTACAGAAGTGCTTATTAACAAACTCCCTCTGTACATGGATATGCATGGTTTATTTCATTTTAGTGCCAGCCTATTCCATTTGGGTTAATAAAAGAAATATCCGTTCTATTAGGTGCATTACAGTGACAAAGCACCAAGGGAGAGGGAAGCTGCGTGCTTGTCAGCCGCCTGAGTATCGGGCTGTCAGTTGTGCCATCAAGCCTTCCTGCTTATTTGCAATTTTATTTTCAGATGTGATTGACATCTGGAGGCTCTGACATTCTCGGCACAAACATACAGCCTGTTATTATGCTTGCATTAACATTTTGATAAACACACAGTGCAGCATTGAAAAAGTAATTACATGTCATCACATCTCTGCCTCATCAAAGAAAACTTTGCTGTGTAATTGCTCCAAGATTTACCCGGGTACAATGTGCTGCTTCCAGTAGAGGCTCCTTTCTATTGAAGAGTTTACGTTTACCTTTTAAGATGCACAATATCTTTTCCCCATGGGGCTTTCTTGGGCTAAAATAAACTTGGCGATATAATTTAGCTTTCCATAAATATGCTTGGATATTAGAGTGCGGTACTCTTTGCRTAATAGTTATTTAATGCTTGATGTAAATATGCTGTGTATTATATGGGCTAAGCTACCAAGGTAAGTTTTTGACGACTGGGAGAAATAGTGCATTGTTACGTTGGTTTCTGCATTAGCAGAAGGGCCCTTTTGCACTTATATCAGTACTTCTCACAATGACATCTAATTTTACAATAAAGTGAGCCTAGCTGAAGCGCCTCGCTGCAGATTCTAAAATATTGGCTATTTCCTCGCTTGTAAAGGACTTTTCTGATGTGTCTCTGAAAGAGGTATTATATGGAAGAATACAAATAATTCCAAGGTTATTTTTTTCCCCCCTTTCCTTCAGAGCCAAGTAAGGAAGAGAAAACCTCATTGATGTTCAGTCAATAAATCTTGCAAGATAGACACTGAACGACCTGAATGAAAGGTAGAAGGAAAAAAAAAGTGTATGATGATAAAACAGGTGAAAGTGGTCAATYGGACAATTGCTAGCCATGGAGCGTTTTCGGGTTATTTTTCAGGTTATTTTATTTAAGATGCTATGTGCTAGCCAAGTCAGATCGCTCCTTGCTGGGTAGCCTGGATAATAATACAAGCCTGTTTCTACTGCTGGCTGATGGGATTTTATTCCCTTTGCTCAAATAGTGCTCATCTGGACTCCAGAATTACAAGTTTTAAGTTGTGTCTCCAGTTCTGGTGAGGTAGTGTGCTTAACCCTGATATTTCCTACCAGCAGGCAATGTGTTGAATATTTTGTCTGTGCATTTTAATTCTTACATTGCAAGCTTTCTTTGTTGTCTGTGGCTTGCTGGAGGAGATGTTGGGGGCTCGTGCATCGCAAAGTGGTTGGTGTAATGCCTTCTCTGGAGAGGAGAGTAATTCTCAGGGTTGTTCATGAGAGGAGCTTTATGAACAAATCCTTTGAGATGCCTTTTCTCTCTTACTATAGCAGTAAGGAAAATGAGTGAGGAATGGCCTTAACAGTCATTTCTTCCCATCTTCTGTCCTCTGCCTTTCATCAGGTCTTCTGTTTCCAAAGGAAAACGTCCCCCTTCCTTCTGCAGGAACAAATTTTCTCTGCTTTCTTCTGGAGATGTAAGGGGAATGATGTCTAAAGCTTTTCCTCCTTGGCCAGCCTGCCTCCATCACTGCCATGTAGGATGGGAATTGTGCCAACCTTTCAGCCGCCACCACCTGAGCACATTGGCTTTTCCCAAAAAACAATTCCCTTTTTTCCCCTGGGACTGATGCACACTCTGACAGAGGTGCCTAACCATACTGAAGCAAGCCAGCCCCCTCCTGGGTTTGGGATCCCCAAAAACCATGCCCTCTGGGAGAAGCCTTTTTCCAGGAGATGCCAGCAAGTGGTGGATGACAAGAGGCGCGTGGGGTCCTGCTCAGGAGCAGCTTGTTGCATGCTGCAGGCAACAGTGCTGCCACGCGTGTTGGCCAGGGAGAATCAGCATCGCTGACCTTGTTGGGAGGATGACTGTTATAATAAGAAGCATTAAAGACGGACAGAATGGTGCGTGTTTCAAAGTGTGTTTAATGGTTTGATAATGCAATGTTAGTGTCTATTAATCCTCTAAGGAGATTGGTATCAGCTCAGCTTTAGCAGTAGACTGAATAAATACGCTAACAGGATGCACCCAGGCTTGCGCCTGGAACATCTGTATCCAACATCTGTATTATTATGATTATAGGCTTGTGGCCTATATACAGTATCTATGAAATTAGATCTGGTATTATACCTTTAGAGCAGCTGGGATAGGTTAATTCCCTCGACCTGCTGCCAATGACAGCTGGAAAGGCTGGAGGAGCAGCCCTGGGCGATGCTCAGGGACCCCGTATTGCCATGGGGAGCTGTAGGACAGTGCTGGATTGGTCCTGTGGGTTTTGCAGTGGCTGGTGGGGAGATAACAGGCGCTGACCTGTGTCTGTCGAAGGTCAAAAACTGTCTGGGCAAGCGAAGTTAAGTAATTATGGCACAGGGTCTTTCTGGTGTTGTGTTTAACCTTCTGCTTTCTTGCCTTTTGTGGGGAATGGCTCCCTGGATTTTAATCTTTTCCATCCCGATGGATGCCATGAGCAAAGAGCCAGGCTGCTTTGTCCAGAAGCTTCAAAGTGTCGTCCCCCTAACATGCAGCTTTGTAGCCATGAGGAGCTGAGGGATTTGGGCAGCATCAGACCCTGGCCATGGTCTTCCAAGGGTCTTTGAGCAGGAAGGCATCCACACCTACGTATGAACACCGAAGGGGGGGAAGTCCCGTGCGCCGTCCTGCCTTATCATGGTTTATTGCATTACTTATCCCAAGGGGACATTGCAAGTGGCTCACGATTCCGATTCATCTTTTCAGCCCTTACCCATTTACTTTCAGGACATTTACATTTAAATGTGTGTTTCTGCAGAAGCTTTACAGGAAAGCAACATTGGACCAAAGAAAAAAAAAAGTTTAAAATGCATTTTTCATGCTCTTTCATACTCTATTGATTTTGGTTTTCTCATTTTTTCTTATAAAGAGAAGGTTTTCTAATACATTTTTCAGAAATAAAGGAGTCAGCAGTTCTACCCTCCTAAAGCAATAGTTATTCACCTAGATTATAAACAGAATTTGTGAGGGAGGGCTATTTATATAAATTTCCTTTTTCAATAAAATGAATATTGTGAAAAAGCAGGCAGCTGGCAGAGCATGGTTCCCAAGCGGAGAGTTCGGTAGCTGAGTTTCTCCCTCACCTGGACTGCTGGTGACGGGCAACGYGCTTTGCTTTGCCCATGCGTGAGAGCTGGTGGGAAGGGTGCTGGGAGACACACTTCCCTCTTCCCTGTGCAAGCACCTTGTAGGCAAAAATCAGTTTTCTCTTGTCATGAGGCAAGACTCTTTCTGTAAGCGCTGGATTGTTGCAGTTTGACATCATTGATGTCCAAAATTCTGGTTCTCAGTTTGAAATGGCTGTTTTCGAATGCTGTTTGTGTTGGTCTTTTTGAATAAGGGAGGGGGGGAAAAAAGAAGACATGCAGCATGTCAAAATTAATGAGAAGAACTGCTGTCACTGACTTGATCGTCTAATCTTCCAGATTTTTTTCCAGTTAGGGTCTATTTCTGAAATGTTGATAGGGTTGTTTTTTTTTTTTTTTTCTCCACTTTTGTTTTCATGTTTTTTTTTTTTATACCAAAAAAAAAAAAAAAAAAATCATAGAACCTCTCTCTAGCTGTATTTTGATGTAGACAACAATGTATCTTGGTTAAGCTCCTAGAGTTTGCGAGAAACTGCCAATGATAGTCAATAATATGCCCTTTTATATAAAATATGCCTTCTCGGTTTGGTGGAAAACAAATGGGACCACATATACTAAATGACAAACTTTGGCTCAGAGGCTTAGCTCTCTTTTTTTGTCTGTTTGGCTCTGCAGAATTTGAGCCAAGTGGCTGTCAAGTCTCTGTCAGACAAGGGAGGACCATCTTGCTCTTATGCTCCCACCTCGGGCACTTGCAACAGCAGAGGTTCGGGCAAACAGCACAAATTTTGAATTAAATCTCTTATTCTGTCTTTTTTTCTTATTTCCCTACTGCTGCTATTATTAATGATATTAATTATTATTAATAAATATTGCTATTATAATTATTTTTGCTTGCTCTGTGCCTCGGGAACGTCATCCCTCTTCCTTGCTCTGAATTTCTGCAGTCTCTCCCTATTTACTGCAGATGAGCTCTGCCTTCCTGGCTTCTTGCTTAGGCTTATTTCCTCCTCCCCCACTTTTGTGGACCAAAATGTCCTTGCTGGCTGCGGGAACCTCCCCCTTCTATTTATCCACGTTCTTTGTAATCTCATACAATGTGGCTTAATCAACCCACTGGTGCTCTGCTGAATCCTGTCTGGGAGACACTAAAGAATTAAAGCAGTTGGGTGTTGAAAAGCTTTTGCCCTGCCTCTGCGGTTGGCTCCGTGAGAGCAACCCTTGTCGTGCCGAGAGCTGCTGGGACAGAACAAGCTGCCCTTGCTGGGTAATGGCATCGACCCGGACAGAGGGGCTCTGCCAGCCCCCATGTTCCTGTATTTCAGATTTCTAGCCCCTAAAATGTGCTCAGCAAGCGGTGGCCGGCTGTGAAACGGAGCTCCTGCAGACCACCAAACTCTCCTCACAGCGAAGAGGAGGGTCTCTGCCCCAGTTTGTGCAGAGGACTTGCAGAGCAGGCTGGTCCTGCTTCTGGACTAGTGCATCTCAGGTGTTTTAGACATAGCATTGCTTAAGTTGGCCCTCCAGAGATGATGCTCCTGCATGCACCGCTTTCCATATGTCACTGGGGGAACTATTGGTTTAATTTCATTTCTCTCTCCCCTTCCTTCCCTGTTGGTGCTGATCTCAAAGCCTACTATGCTTTATAGTAACTTGTAGTGAAGGGCGTGGAGCTGCCCCATGGGAATATCGCTTTCCTACGTCCCATTGGATTCATTAATAACATTATGTTATGATGTTTTCCCCTTGTATTATTCTATAGATCATTTTTATTATGTAGATACAAACCCTTTGATATTGTAATTGTGAAGTACATGTTATGAAGACAAATGTGTTTGGCTTAATGAGAATGGATTGCCAATAAAAGCTGAAATAGAGGAAAGCTTTTTTTTTTTTTTTTTTTTTTTTTAGCGTTAATCCTCATAGAAAGTGCTGTCAGACTGAGCATTCAGCAGAAAAGACCCTCAGATGCAAAGAGTATTTTTAGTCTGTTGATAAAGCTCTGACTTCTGGAGTGTCGTCATTATCTGATAAAAAGGGGTGGGGTGGGGGAAAGCTACCTCGGACAGCTGTAAGGCTGAGAAAATCAGTGAAAGGATGAAGCGTAGCATGGTGTGCACAGCAGAGATGGAGCTGGACCAGTCCTGGTAGCCTGTGGGGTAGGAAGTCCTTTTGGAGAAACTCGTGGGTACCCCACCAGGAGGGCAGCCGACCGCAGGCTGCGTTTGCAGGTCTGTCTAGAGAGGGCAGACAATAACCCCAGTTGCGGTTAGAGTGATGTGCTGGAAACCAGCAAGCTTGGAGGGCCTGAAGCATGGTCCTGCCACCTCCTCGTGCCAGGGCTGCTGTCTCTCTGCTCTTGTTGCCAACGATTTCAGAGGTAGGCACAGATAAGGGGAAAATCTATTGCTGTCACGCATTTTATTTGCTTTGTCCCCAGTGCTGACTGGCTTTTTGGGACTCCTCCTGCGATGCCAGCAGGTATATTGCCTTCCTAAGCCCAYAGAGAGGAGAAATGCGGTGCTGCTTATCCCACGGAAATGTTTTGTGAGGATTTCAATGGCACACAGACCTGTATTGAACCGCCGTGCCGTGGGGAGGGGAGCATCCCTATCCCTCCTGCTTTGCAGATGGAAATGGAAACTCTCCCTGGGTTAAAGGAAGGACCTGGGATTTCAAAATGTGAAAGGGCTTGTCTAGGTATGGCTTGCACAATGCAGGTGAGAAATCATGCCATGGCCAGCTGGAGAAGAGGGATCCAGGGATCTCAGTACCCTGAGCTGGGCTCAGCATGCTTTTCTCTCCCTCCATTCCTGAATTTACTAGATAAGAGATGTTTGCGCAGAGGAAGAAGGCACGCACAAATACACACGTCTGGACACGGGCACGCCTCCCCGAACACGCATCTCCAAGACAGTCTCTGCTAACCTGTGGCTGCCAATGTGAGATAACTCGGTGATGCCAGCCAAGGGATTCACTGGTGAGCTAACAGATGGAAGGAGCCCTCTCCCCATCTGACGCGAGCACAGATTTAATCAGCTCGCACTTTCCTTTTCCACCTGGCATAGACGCTGGGAAATGTATCTTGATTTGCGTCCTCCCAGCTTTCCCCATAGACTCTTGACATCTTTGTTTTTTTGCGACTTAACAGCAGCTATTGCAACCAAGCACTTTGCCACCTGTCGCAGGGACGAGCCTAGTCCCTCCCTGGCTGTTGCAAACTGCTTTGCGTTTCGGGCTCTGCCGGACGATGGGTAGCAAGGGGAGGCAAGATGGGGGTAAAACAGGATGACGAAGAGAGCTGGTCCAGTGCTGGGGCTTTTTCTGTTGGGTTCGTTTCCACGCTCCCCATCTTTCTTCCCAGCTTTAGAGAAACATTTAGGCTCAACTTTGTTCTAGATATTGGTAAAAGTGGGGCTGTTTCATGCTTGTAAGTGTTTCTGTTGCTTGCGAGTTTCTTAATATTTAATGTCTTGCGTTCTTGAAACCCACCTCTTGGAATTGGTTACTGAATGTAAGTCTGTTTTCAGTAAGAGAACAGAAGCAAAAAAAAAAAAAAAAAAAACCAAAAAAAAAAAAAAAAAAAAAAAAAAAAAAAAAAAAAAAAAAAAAAACAAAAAACCCCACAAAAAAAACCCCCACCCAAAACCCAGATGCCCTCAAGCACGATATTAAAGCTTAAAATGATTTTTTTTTTTT
>JAYKAV010000334.1:290335-336902 GCA_035582835.1 Phoebastria nigripes | reverse complement strand
TTTTTGCAAGGCCATGTAGTTCCCATGCCTGTAACACCTTCCCTCTTGCCTTTCTGGGGTGATGTGCAAGCAGCTGAGTACAGAGAGTGGGGGGACGGTGTCAACAGCCTTTGCACATGCCAGAGGCTGCTGCAAAGCAGAGGCAGGGAATCGTGAGCGACCACGGTGGGGAAGAGTAGTAGTCATGTATTTAAATTACAGTCAGGGAGATTTAGCTTGAGCATCTGGAAAATCCTTTTCTCAGTGAGGAGAGTGAAGCCCTGGGACAGATTACGTGGGGAGAATGTGAGCCCTCCATCCCTGGAGGGTTTTAGGGCAGCTTAGACACACATCAGCTGTTTTTATTGGAGGCACAGTTCCTCCTGGTCCTGAAGAAATACAGAATAAGAGAAGTGGCTTGAGAGGACCCGGAGGGATCATGTAACCCATCTGTCTTGCTCTAAGTCCTGAGTTAGGCAGCACCGGACTGGCTTTATCAAGGATCAGAGACCACCAGAGTTCTCATCTGCAGGAGGAGGTTTCTGTGGCTGGTGGAGATGCTCATTTGGGATGCTGGTGAAAGGGTGCCCAAGCATTTTGCTGGGCAGGTGCTGCTATTTCTTGCATAAGTCCCAACTAGTGCCTGTGAAAGTCCCTCCGCTGCTTTTTTAAGGACAACTGTTGAGGATGGACCCTTGTGCCAAAGGGATGGAGTCTGTCCCGCTGTGCGATGCAGTAACAGCAGCGAGCTAATGCTGAGAGTAGACTGGCTGATCTTTGTGTCTTGTCTGAATTGCAGCTTGGTATATAAAGTCTTTATATCTCCATGCACTTTTAATTGACAGCAACAATCTTTCTTGCTTCCTGAGTTGTTGCCTTTCTACAGTCTTGTGTGTTTCTGCCTCGGACTGACTGCTTGCTAGCAGCAGGTGAAATATTTTTCCTATGCAATCCGTACCTGCCACGGGTGTCAGCACTGGAGGTTGTCCTCCCTCTTGTAACTTGGTTTTGCAAAAAGTGACCCTCTGGGCTGCTCTTGGGCCCAGCAGTTGAGGTCAGTGTAGAAAGATAGAGGCTGGGCAGTGAACTGCAGACCAACATCTAAGCGGGTGATGTTGCAGACTGCTAATTTTGGGTGCTGGCATCCTCAKTTTAGGAATGTACAACTGGTTTCTGCAAATGCCTTTTATCTCCTGCCCTCCCTTGTCTGTGTCCTCCTTCCAGCAGCCACCAGCAGTGGGTTGGCCAGTGCCTGCGTTTCAGCAATCCTTTAGCGGTTGCTTCAGAAAAAAGGAAAGGGCTTTGAATATTCCTTGGCCAGGATTCAGACCATCTGAGATTGGCCAAAGTGTGAGCTGAAGCCCAGACATAGGCTCAGGCCCGTGGTGAAAACCTGCTATTTTGAGAGGCGAATGAATGCAAGGGGCTATTGGTTATCTGTCAGTGCAGGCGAGCCGGTAAATGAGAGGTAGTCAATGACATAAGAGATGTCAGGTTTTATTTCCAGTAAGAGCCGGTGAAGCTGGGAAAATTGCTCATTAATGCTTTATTGATATTCATGTTACTATTGAAGAAGTCTGGGGTGGGAGGTGGAGGKGGGGGTGGTCTGTGCCCATGTTAATGGGGCCAGGCTGAAAATAGGTTCTTTTATGCCTGGGCAAAGGGTATGCACTGACCACGGGAGGTTTGACTATGTCAGTCTCTCTAAATAGAGAATAGATCAGTTCTGTGGCTGAGCCAAAAGCTTTGGAGGAAAAAACTAATAACACAGGTCAAACTGTGCCAGAAGCATTGAAGTACTCTCTTTTTTTTCTTCACAAAGCAAAATTTAAAGCAGATTGTTGTAAAACTATGCAAAATGTTCATCTGTGAGTTTTGGGACTATTTAACCCTCATGTTTGCTTTAGCATTCTGTTTTTAGAGTAATTTGAATTTAAAATGCTCTATCAAAAGGAATTTATTTCTAAAATGTCAAATTACTTTATTTCAAAAGTGCTGACGCTAAAATGTTTGGATTTGAAAAAACAAAGCAAACTCCATTAGTTGTTTGGCATTGTTGACATTCAAAAATATTCTTTGTGTCTGTGAACCTCCTTACCCCGTGCGTTTTCTATATCTTGCCCAGTTTTGTAGCTGGGAATCAGGCTGAGCACTGCAGCTCCACGGGGAAAGACCCCAAACCAAGCAATTCCCAACACAGTCGCAGCTCCTGGGTCTCGCTGGAAATGTGATTTGCTGTGCCTGGCACTCATCCCCTGCACACCTATCCTCCCAGCGTGCTTTTGTAGTGCCCTTCATGTCAGGGATGAGAAATAAAGCAAGTTATGCATGTTTGGGAGCATAGCGTTTTCTTTAGCATTGCACAGGATTAGGATAAAACTCTTCCTGCCTCAGTTTACCTGTGCACTAAAGCAGGAACCATGGTGCCTTTCCCTGCTATGAGATAAATGATGCGAAGGCTTCAAGCTAGGCTGCCAAAATCACTTCCCAAGCCCTTCCCAGTTTGCTCTGGCTTTGCAGAAAGCCTCGTGCCTCACTTGAGCAGGGAGTTCGTGCGGGAGCCTCACTGGAGGGAAAGCCAGCACCACTCTGCATCTGTGCTGTGCTTGGCCGGAGCAAACCTGCAATAACTCAATAATTGAGATAGTTTAGAAGGTAAAATACCTCCTGTATCATGTTTAATAAAGCTCTGCTTCTCATCTGTCATCGAGCAGCCTAATTTCCTGGGCTGCAGATCAGCAGGGAGGCAGCCGATTGCCGAAGCCCCGTCAGCGCAGCATATCCATCTCGGAGGTCCACCGTGCATAATTCCCCCCTTTTTCAGAGTTCTGGCTTTTTTTTTTTTGTTCTTTTTGCTGTTTCCATGTGTGTTCACATGCATAGAGAGTGTTTGATCAGGGTGGGATTTGTGGAAGGGCAGGATGTAGCATCCCTGAGGCTGAGCTTGACCCAAGACTCCGTGCTGAACCATGAACCTTTTGGATGTTCTGGTCTCCTGCATTCGGTCTGATCCTTCTGTCTGCTGGGACTTTGTCTTAATGGAGCATTGGGCATCCCATAGTTGTTAAGAAGCTTATCCTTGTTCCTGGCATATAAAAGCAGAATCGCTCTTCTCGCTTTATAGGTAGAGAAAATTTTCCCTGGTGACATCTCCTGCCCAGTCTGCCTTCCCAAGGCAGGAAGGCTTCCCGTTAAAGCTGTGCTTCCAGGAGCAATTGCTCCTAAAGGGCTGGGTATTCCCTTTTTGTAAGACATCTGGTGGGGCACCCAGCAAGATGGAAAGCTGCTTGCAAATACCTTCCCCCCCCATATGAAGAGAGGGGACTAATTAATGTTTATAGGTGCTGAGATGATGAAAGATGCTCTAGTCAGTGTTATGGCACTGCTGCTCCTAGACCTAAGCAGAGCATAAGGTCATGGAAGCAATAACGTGCAGGATCTCGCTCTCCATTGTTTTATGGTCCTTTTCATCACCAGAAAGTTGGTTCGGTTGGAAGTTGATTAAACTTGCCAGGGAAAGATAGTGATTTACGCCAAACCAGTCCTCCCAATCACTTTGTAGCCACGGTGTGAATTAAGGCTGATTAAAATCAAGGGAAGGCTCCCTTCTGCCTGGCGTAGTTTTTTCGGATCGGGCTGTGGAGAGCATCCCTCTCTGCTTCTGCTCCACCAGGTCCCTGGCTGCCAGACAGTGATGGGAGAGGAGGGCATGGGCCAAAACACAGGAGCATGGCAGTTATTATTCTGAATGAAAAGCATCTCTTCTCATTAAAGCTGAAAATTATGGTCCGCAGATAACTCTGATGGTGGTTCATGGAATCAATAAAACCCCAGTTTGTTTTGAAAGCCAAGTTGCCGATATGCCAAAATACATATTTTGCAAATTGCTTAATTTACATTTGAAAAGATCAAACCTTATTTCTTCTGAAAGCCGAGAGGTGGGGTGGGGGAAGCGACATGCACACAGCAATTTAAATCTCCTTTTTGCTATCCTGCAAGATACATAATTTGATCCAAATTGATAGCAGTTGAGAAACTATTTTTTTTTGTTGTTGTTTTTGTTTTTTGTTTTTTTTTGTTGTTGTTTTTTTAAACGACAACAGTGCAGGGAAGCTGATGGTCTAAGTTATCAGGGAGTTTTTACTAATTCTGAAGCAGCCATAGCTGATTTTTCGAAGCAACATTTCTAGGTATGCAGGGTGCCTTCATTTGTAGTGTCTGTCTTTTGGAAGCATGACGGTCATCTGTACTCTTGGGGATGCTCATTACTTCTGTCTCAAGTTCTTTACTCTTTCCTAGAAACTTTGTTGACACTGGAAGCGTAGGCTATAAAAGCCTCTGATGTGCAGCAGAGATGCACGCTGGCAGGAGCGCTGCGACATGAAATCATTAAGGCTCACTCAGCAGAGATGAGGTGGAGCTGCAGGCTTGGATGGGGACCCAAAATGCTGAGCCTGTTGATTGTCGAGGAGTTTGGTCCCTAGCTGAGTGTGCAGACAGGTGTCAGCCATGCAGTTGGCATCTGGAGGCTATTTTAACCTAGCTGTGGGATATGTGGAGCTGAGCATCCTATCAGCCTCTGTAACATGTCAATAAAATTTACTTGAATTAGCTGCTAACTTGCTCAGAAAGGGGGAAGAAATGTACTGGGTCAAAGAAGTGGTCTGAAGAAAATAGCCCTGGAGTCCCCCTTCGGCAGTGTTTCCTTAAGCACCGATCTTCCTTGCACAGCGCTGGTAAATGCTTCTTTACCGCAGGATCAAATTCAGTACTGCTCGCTGTAGTGTTTCTATGGGTGGCTTGACAAGGGTGAGGGCTGGTCCCTAAGATGTTTAGGAAGTCTGCTAAACTAAACCTGCTGCAAGCTCCTGCTGCTGCAGCTCTGCTCCTCCATAAAAACCTGGAAATGTCCCTTTCCTCGTTAGGTTGCATGGTGATTTACCTGCTAGGTGCCTGCTCCCTCCTGATAGATGCCCGTGGCATGCATGCACCCTTCTGCCCTGTGCCTCCCCACCCAGGGACTTTTCTTTTTTTCATAACCAGCCTCCCTACCCACTTGAAAAATAAAGATGTATGACTCCCACTTGAGTAGAATAGATTGTTTTCGATTGCTATTCATCTATAATTTTAGAAAGTAAAATGAATAAAACTTATGCAGGTCACAGACATTAAAGAGCATTTTTATATCAGTTTGGGAGCGCTTGTCAGCTTTGATTTATTAAGTAAAGTTCCCAGACTGGCTACTAGTATGTGTTGTCAGTCTCTTGATAATGGATAGACCTCACAGCTGAGTGCTCTGTGATTAGACTTCTCAACTATATATTTTTAAATAAAGACATGGCTTTTTTGGATTTGCTCATTTCCCTCTCTTAGGTGATTTCATTCATCTTCCCTTGCCCTCCCTCCCTCTGCTGTAAATTTGTTTTTGTTGGAAGCTATGAAGAAGGTAAATGGGATGTATCTTTAAGGGTTTTTTTTTTTTTTGTTTTCCACCCTCCCAAGCTTGCTCCCAACTTAGCTTGATTGATTAAATGTCATGGGGGGACAAAACTGGATAAGCAGAAGCTATCTAAACAGCTTTCCAGAGAGACCCATTGCATGCACTGCTCTGTTACTACGACTGCATCAGCATTTTTACTATCAAACTGCTCTTCCTTGGGGTTTAGGGATGGAAATTACCAGAGCTGCATGGAGAGGTGGCTGATGGAGCCCGCGACCTCTCCAAAGAGAGCATGGGCTGAGCAAACCCACCGCTACCAGCCCTAGTACCTCCTCTGTAAGGTTGCTGAGAGTTAATGGGGAATACGAAGCCTTGCATGCCTGATGAAGAATGACACACAGGAAAGTTCAGAGGCACGGTTGTATCTCTGCTAACCACAACAATTTGTTTTCCCTTTGGAGGATGGACCTGTGCTGAGCTCAAATCCTGCTGCTTGCTTACAGGAGCCTCTCCTACAGTGTCTCAGCAGCCGCTCAGTCATGAAGGGTAGGGGATTTGCAGTACTTGCTCTGAGCTGCTGTTACCAGGCACGTGTTGTGGTGTTCTCGTAGGGATGGCAGCAAATGGGTACTGAAGAGAGGTATCCTGGACTAAAATCCCCAGCTAGGACTTTAATTATGCTTTCGTAAAGAACTGAGCTGGAACGAGGATGAGATTGTTTCCCTAGGGGCTGAAGGAGCACTGGGACTAATTCATTAGCGTGGAATTGAAATAGCGCAGGTGGGAGGCCACCAAGTACCTTCGGTAAATGAGTCTTGCAGATCCTTCAGGAAGGGCAAAACTTGATGACTTCCCCAGGATGCTGGGCTGAGACAGCGGCCTCTGGTTTTGTTATCCAGCGCCTTGGTCTCAGACCAAAACTGATCCATGTAACTTGCAAAAATGCAGAATGCACTGAAAAGAAAAAAATATATCCAATTGCACCAATTTCATAAGCCTTTTTGCTCTCGTATGACTCCAAAAATTGCTTTTGATTTAAAGGTTAAGATCTGACAAGCCAACAGACCTTAAAGAAAGATCTTTTCTTCCCCCTCCTCTTTTCCTCTCAGTTTCTTTCAAAACTTGAAAGATACCTCTCTGTGGGAACATCTGTATGGGGAGGGTGGGAAGCAATTCATTTGGGAAGCGCTTTCTGCCTCCCCTCCGCTGCTGTTTCAGGACATGGTGGTTGGACGAGGACTTGGTTTCCCCGGTCTGCATCAGCCTCTGCTCCCTCCTGCAGCAAAATCCCTGCCTGTTGATAAGGGGATGAGTGACCCAATGGGTGAAGAATAGGTGGGATGAGGAAGAGGAGTGTGAAGAAAGGACAGCGCAGGGTTTGAAGTTGTGGTTTTGGAAGGGCAAGCGTTGTGTCTGTGGTTATTTGATGTGATGGTTTACCACAGGGTGCTGGTCCTGTCTCTGGAGCTGGGGTATGCTTGTAGCAATGTCTTTTGCAGTTCATTAAGTGTTTCTGTGTTGCTGTTGCTCAGCCTGAAATGGCATTAGTTGCTTTGCACGTTCCAGTGCCACTGCCATTATCTCCTAATATGACATGCATTAATTATTAAGCCAGCTTGCTTATTCTACACCTTTAAATGATAACCCTGCCATATGTGCTTGCTTAATATATGCAACCCCAGTGTGCTTTGAAATGGCTCATTAGGGGCATTTTTAGCTTGACCCTACTGACTGTTGTTTCTTAAACTGCTACAGTGCCAGGCAGGCGGGAATATCACAGGCAAATAAATGCTGGAGGCTCACATGCTGGTGGGGTACCTGCAGTTGGGAAAGGTGCTTTTGCCATCAGAGAGAGGGATCGGCGACCAGACCCTCTGCAGGTACAAAGTGAAGGGTCAGCAGGTTGGGGCCAGCCAAACTCCCTTGGTGTCGGTGAAGCTAGAGGGGGAGCACCCACCGAGTCCTGTTGGCATGCCCCAACCTTGGTGTTGGTGGAAGAAGCTCTTCTTCCAGCCCTCGGCATCAGCAGCTCATTTCATCGTGCCCACCTTTGGCTCGATGAGGAGGTCCCTGGCCAGGCTCATCAGTGATGGTGCTTGCTGCTGAGAGATGGTGCCATGTTTTAGGTGGGAGCTGGGCTGACCTCTCCCAGAGCTATTTCACATGTGCCTGAGGGCCAACAGTTTCAACCCTTAACACTTTGGACCCGACATGAATGCAGGTAAACCTTCATGTCCTAAAGCAGAATCCACCTAACCAGATTCTTTATTCCTTCTTATTTTTTTTTTCCCCTCCCCAAATAAAATTGGTTACATTTTCTCGAAGATACCAGCTGAAAACCTGGAGCAATTCTCCCTTTGTCATTTCCCAAGAACATGTCAAATAATATTCCCCTGCAGCAGGACTGACTATCCTGTTTCCCTGTGCCAGTGGCAGGTTGATGGCTCAGTGGTGGTTCTCTTGCTGCCTTGCAATTACAAGTTGGTTTTTGTCCTCTGCGTGCCCACGTCCATCGTTTGAGCCCTACGGGGAATTCGTGGGCCATCAGGAGGAGTTAAGACTTCCAGGTTAAAGACAGTGAGGGAATGTAGATGTGTGCTAGAAAATATTAGTAAATGAAAGCTAGACCCCCAGCCCTCTTGTTTCCTGCACAGCTCCTTCTGGAGCACCAGATGGGGTTTAATCAGGACCGCCGCAGTACCGGAGGGATATTATGAAGAGACATCTAGTTCTGGATGAGAGAAGATTATCCAGGGTTTATTTCCAGCTGATAACACTCTGCCCTTCCATAACACCTTTTATCTGAGGATCTCGGAGCTCTTTACAGACTTCAGTTAATTAAGCCTCACATTGCCCCCTCGTGTCGTGGGTGAGACCAGGGCTAAGCACTGGCAGAGGAGCAATTAGGAGGGATCCAGCTCTGGCAGGGAGATAAGATGATGATCTCCTAGCTCTTCTTTGCTATCTTATTTGCATGTTAATCTCCGCTGTGCAGTTAAGAAAAGTGAACCCAGAGGCTGCACCTCCTGCCCAAAGTCCTCATTCGGTGCCATACCAGGCTAAAAACTTGTGGGTCCCCTCTTCCAGCCCCACAACGTGCTGGATGCAGAAATGCATTGGTGGTGCACAATGCTGACTCTGCGCTCAAAGTCTTCCTCTTCTCCTTTCCCAGCGCTGGTTTTCCACTGGGCTCCACGCCTCGGCTCTGCTCAACTTTCCACCGAGTTTCCTTCCTGCAAACCCTATCTCAAAGTCTTCCTTTGGTAGAAAATAACAACAACAAAAAAAACCCCTCGCAGGCCTCCAGAAAAAGAGCTTTTGCTGCCTCTCCCTACAGGGCCAAATTTCTCAATAGTGATTTCCCCCGAGAATAGCTGGGCCTGAGGTTTCCTTTCCCTCCTCTTTTCTTTTCTTTACTTTCCCCTAACTAAAAATCAGGAAGCTCTAAAATCCTCTTTGAAGTAACACTGTATGAAGAGGATTTATCCTTGTCCACTTAAATATTCATGACAGCTTGCATTTCTGTTCAAAAAGACACTTGTTTATTTAGATAAGATTTAATTTATTCATAATTTACCTAAATTTGCAGGAGCGTGCATGTACATTTTAGCTTATAAGCAGCGTAATACATAAAACATTATTGAGGCATGCAAATTACACAAATACAGCATTTGAAACTGCCTGCTTGTTTTAGGCAGATAACTAATTTCTTACCCTGGGTAGAGACACAAACACAATTGCATGGGCTTGTTGCCTGGGATTCGGCGACTCTGAATTATGCTTCCCTTAATGGAAGAGGCACAGCTTTTTAACAGGGCCTTGGCAGAGCCCGCTTTTCTTGGAGCGTGAACCCCAGTAACGCCGAAGCCCTTTGCTGGCAGTGTTTTTACAGTCCTCTACCTGGGGGCTCGATTCGGGTTTGCTGAAGCCCCTCAGTTACTATTTGTTTCCCCGGGATGGGGTTAGGATTTGTAGCGGGACATCGTCTCACCCAGTGCCTGGGGGGGATGATGGAGCAAGTAGACATCCCGGCTCCACGCCGTAGATCCGGCAGCGTGGGATCTGCTCTCGCTGTGCATCGACCTCGTTCACATGCACCGCGGAGTTGCTTGCCCCTGATTAACCTCTGTATCCCTCAGGGCAATACGGCCACTTGTTGCTTTCCTTAGGGCAGCTGCATAGCCCCAAAACATCCCATTTTCCACTTGCTTTCAGATAATAATTRCACAAATGAGCATCCACAGAATGCGTTAGGCCATGGAAACTGGGTTTGGCTTCCTCCCAAATCTCAAACACCATGTGCCATAAGGACAGCAGCACAAGGGCTGAAGGCTGGAGACGTAGCAGGGTTTTTTGGGCTATGCATTTGGCAGCTGGGCGACAGGCACTGACTTAGCACCGTGAGGACTCTCAGCGCTGTTAAAAATTGTTTCTAACAGGTCCCACTCAGAAAGTAGATGTTTGCAGTTGTACATATGAAATCTAGGGTACGTGCATATGAAACCTGTAGAAGGAGATACCTTAAGGACTTGAATATTGTGCAAATCTCCCTGYGTACGGCTGCGTTACCCCACAACCTGTTATCAAGATTGCCTGCCGCTTCCCATAAGATTCTGCTTTCCCTTGCCTGTAACCGTGCCAAGCTGTAGCTGTTTGGGCTGAAATGTCCATGGCCAGATGTCCTCCCCGGGCCCCGCAGGCTTTGTTTGTTTGTTCTGCAGGGAGGGGGTGGACGAGGAGGGATGGGGACAGCAGAGCTGTTTGGTGCTTTGGGTTTTTCCTATCTGAAACCATAGCCGATGTTTTCGATCGTTTCCAAGATTGAGGCTAATGGGGAAAATAAATCTTTCCTGGTTTCGCCTACTGCAGAAATGACCTATGAGTAGCTCCAGAGCCTGAGCATTTCAGGACAGGGACTGGTGCTTTTGGTGGGGTCATGAAAATGCCTTTCTAACCTTGGAAAAACCCTTGCACTTTGGGGAAAAAAAAAATCTCTTCCCTGCGTTGGGCATGGTGTTGAGTGTGTGATGCACTGCAGATTGATCAGTAGGATAGAAACTGGCTGGATCTGCCTGGGAAATTGCCCCCGAGGAGGCAGTTTGTACGGGCCGTGTCCCATGCGTCCCTTGTCCTCTTCAGCCTTAAGGCTGCCAAGTAAACCGGAGCAGGGTCTGCCTTTTTTCCATGGTATCTGCAGGGTCACGCAGCAAGGAGGAGGAGGTGGCTATGTCTGAATGCAGTCTGCATTTGCGTTATAGAGACTTTAATTACAGAGGCTTAATTACATGATCACAGTATATTTGTTTTTTCTGCAGGACCATGCCCTCACTGCGTGCACAGGGTGGACAGTATTCGCTTAATGAGTTGCTTGCCTCAGGTGCTGCAGTGATGAGCACCATAGGAAAGCCCAGGAGAAAACTAATGCCCCGTCTCAGAATAACGTGCAGCGAAATAAAGCTTGGGGCCACCCGTAGAGCAGCAAGGAGAAATCGCAATATTAAATGCTTCCTTATTAAAGGAGCTCTGCCTATTGTGTGCGTGCTGTAGATCCTTAAATGAAATGGCATAACAAGTATGCGCAGGGAGGGCTTTAGTAGTCTTAACTTTGGCAATGAATGTGTATGAACGATCATGTTATCTGACCGTGATCTTTCAATTTATGCATCTATGCCTACATGGAGGTTTGCATAAGGGGATCAGAGGTATTCTTTATATAGGATTAATCACCATATTGTCCTTTTTTCACCTGGCCTTGGCTGGCATTCATGTATAGGCAGTATTTTTAGGTGGGAAAATTGTGATGGGGCAGGCAGACTCAAAAGAGTTTTTGTTGTCAGGTGGGGCCTGTTGGAGCTACAGAAATGCAAAGAAATGGTATTGGTGGTGTTAAGCTATAGGTAATGCCATATAGGTGAAGAAATATAGACCTCAAAAATAAGTGCTGAAGAAGAAGTTGGCTTTACCCATGATTTTGGAGGGAGCCGAGATGAGGGAGCGTGTGCGTAGGAGCATGTATGTGGAGGTGAATCTCTGAATAAAAACTTCAGGTTTCGAATCGTTACACTTAAATAGCTCATAATTGTGCGCATTTGAATGACACGATGCTTGCACCGTGCGGAACAGGGTAAATACAGTGTTTTGGTATGCATGCACACACATTAATAAYGTGGAGAGCTGAATATTTACTAACTATCACCGAGCATGGTGTATTGGAAAAGAGTAAGCTATCGATTGGAATTAAAAATAAATAAATAAACAAAAATCTCCCCTCCCTACCACCTGTAGATGTATTAGGGAGAAAATATTGAACTGGGCTCTCCTGGCTCCCATACAATTGATGCAATTTATTTTCAATTTGTCAAACGTGGCATTGGAGCAGCAATTGTTTTTGGTGATTTATTAGGAATTTTCTAACCAGGGCACTCTGTCATTGGAGTTACTTCGCTTGTGTCCCAGTAGATTTTTGTCTTTCTGCAAGCTCAAGCTGTGAACCCGAGAAGGTGAGTTTTTCTTTTATTTTCCTTTTTTTTTTTTTTTTTAAACCAAAAGGGAAAACCCAAAGAAACTAAGCCAAAAAGGGAAATGGGGAAAAAGTAGCAGAATTGACATATTTTAAACATGATGACAGGATGGGCTGTTTAAATTGCCTCTGTGAATTGATTTAAAACATGTTGGTAGGTATCTCTATTTCATTAACTGTCTTTCTCCTTCATTTCAGTCACTGGAGTCATTGCCTCTTATTACCTTCCAGACTCATGATATCTATCCACATGGTTATTTTAGTTATTGCTATCTGTATACAGAAAATATAAGAGGCAATTTTGGGACAGAAGCAGCTTGGGAGGGATGTGGGGACAGTGAAATAAATAATTTAAATTCTCTATGACACCCATGATATAAAGCTATCAGGATTACGATAGTGTTAGTGCTAGGTGTGCGTTTTGGTTGGAACCTGTGGGAAAAATGTACGGGTTTGTGGTATCAAATCTGGACCTGATAATGAAGCGTTTTCCCACCTTGAATAACCAATAATGACCCAAACCCAAATTTTCTCCTGAGAATTAGGTGGTCCAATGTGTGCATGGTATTTCGCAGCCCTTCTGACTGCTGCAGCATCAGGAGTTGGGTGAGTGAGAAATGTATTTCCACTTACCTCCCACTTTGAGATAGAGCTTGGGGAGCAGCAGGACCCTATCCGTGTCCTCAGGGACATTAATGATCTTGTCCCTCCAGTACATGGGGAAAATTGATGTTCCCCTTAAGTAACAGGTATGGTGTGAAAAGGTGTATGCGATGCAGGCAGAGGCTGCTGAGTGTTATGGGGCATACCCTGCGAAGGTCTGCCTGCTAGGACTAGCTGGGGGGGGGGGGGAAGAGGAAAGCTTTTTGGGATGTCTTTCCCAAAGCTCACTAGCCCAGAATCCAGGGATTTCCGTCACTTCCTTTCAGACCATAAAACCCCAGAGAGTTCCAGATTATTTTCACAGTTTCAAAAATGCTGTAGCTTACAATATTTTTTTCCAGCGCTCTGCAGAGTCATTAGCTTGCTTACAGCACTTAAAAGAAAAATGTCGTGCTTAGGAGACTTAGCTTCTGTTTGCTGTCTTTACCACCAACTAATTGGTTGGATAACGAGCAAATATTTTTCCTCTGTTCCTCAATTTCCCAGCTTTTTGACTTGCAAGCAGGAAGAGAAAAAGCTGCTAGTGGTTGGCAGATAGCAAAGGGAAGCGTGTTGTGGTGAGGCAACCAGAGTCACGCATGAGATGTGATTGCAGCTCTTGCTTCCAGCAGTTGCTCATGCTGCCCCCTCATTTCGTGCCTCTTCTCCTTTGTTTTTGCATTCTATAGGCCTGGTCTTACTCATCACATGGGTCTTCAAAGCAGGTGCCCGGTGGGGAAGGGAAGGGGTGAAGCTCTGCAGGAGCGGCGTTGGGGATGCGTGGGAGGGAGCAGTGCGGTGTGATGAACGGTTACTGTTTGGAAACGGTCAGAACAAAGCATCGAGGAGACTTGATAAGAACACTCGAATGATCCTATTATCAGGGTAACTGCGGTGGGAAGAGACAGTTGCTGGCTGCACATAGAGGCATTACCTTGATTTAAAGGCAGTGTTTGTGGCTTTAAACTCTGAATTCCCTGGTTTGGCTTGGTTTAATTCAGACCCGAACAAAGCGTGCTTGGCGTATTGCAAGAGGATGCTATTCACCCAGCTCCCTGTTAAAAAGCGATGTCGCTCTACGCGCACGGGCACAATGAAATACACTAGCGGTCTTAATAAAGCATGTTGTAAAGGCACCAGCTTATTGAAAACGTGGACATCCTGAGTGCCGGGAGGAGAATAGAGAGCTGACCTGACAAGCGAGAGCCGACCTCTTCAAGGAATTGATCCATTGCACGAGGACGCTCTTGCCGTAAACAGCAAAGCCTCGTGAAAGGGTGACCGTGGACACGAGTTGCAAAGCGTTCCTCCAGATTGAAGCCTTTACCCGAGCTTCAGGGCTTGGGAAAAGGTGGCTTTTCGCTTGGCTCTTTGCTAACGGTGCAGCATCCAGACCCAGCACCTAGGAGCATCTGGTGCCGGGGTTTTAACCCGTCCACTTTTGCTGTTGAAGTGAACCCACCCCAAAGCAAAGCTCAGCTCTCCCGGCTGTCTGGGAGCATTGCTTTGGCTCCCTCCTGTCCTTTTAGTATGTTCAATCACAATGTGTGTTCAGGTCAGAAATACAATGACAGCTCGGCAGGAGGTTCAGTCTGAGAGCATCAGCTTGGTACCACCTACCTGCCCTCACACATGGTTTTGGGAACGGCAGAGGGAGCGTGTTCTGTGCTTGTTAGCTTTTTCCCACTATCTCGATATATTTGCTTGATATATTTGGGATGGTCTCGTTTAGTAACTCCTCTTTGTCTCTGTATGAAGGGAATACCTACCTTTGAGTTTGCAGGACCAGTCTGAAGCTGCAGGACCGCAGAGGTCGCTCTGCTTGAAGGGACGGCCGCGGTTGCTGCTCGCTGGGGTGCAGGAGTCTCTCAGGCTTCATCCCCCACACCTGGTTACCTCCGCATCCGCTGCTAATGGCAGCAGACGCGAACCCATCACCCCTCCCACCTGTGGAAGGGCTGCAGGAGAAGCCCCTCGCATYAGTTGCGAACACATCCCTCGCAGCGTCCGATTTCCAAGGCCTATCGCTTAGAAATGTTAATGCTATTTACTGTAGCATGTGCCGGATAATGGCTTTCTCAACACCTGTTTTCATTTAAAATTTCCAAGCCTTTTTTTTTTGCACGTGGCTTTCGGTAAGGATGTCGCCTCATACTTACTGRGTGGCAGGATGGGAAGTGGCAGTCTCCAGCCCAAAGAAAGCGAACCCAAAAATTTTGTTAATGAAGATTTACAGCTGCTCCTAGGACTTGGCAACTGCCTGCAAAAGCTGGTGACAGGATTCATCGCATGAAATGTACCCGTGATAAATATCAAGTGGGAGTGATTAGCAAGAGGTGGTTAATTCATGAGCGGGTTTTGCGTGTTGGCTGGGGAATAATTTGGTTTCCAGTGGCAGCAGAATGTATTATTTTTCCTCTCTCTCCCCCAACCTCCTAAAGATGCTGCAGGCCTGAGCTCGTAAAGCAGCAGCGGTTGCAGCTACTCACCTCATTTACAAGCCAGGGTTGATCAGCCTGGAAAGGAGAAGGAGGACCTGGTGAAGCCTGAAAAGCTGGGACATGCTTAGGGAGGAGAGGGAAGGGTTAAAACCAGGCAGGGTTTTTTTGCAGGTGAAGGCAGCAGTGATAGTTATGGTAGATAATCATCCTGTTCCATCTGGGCTGAAAAAATTGCTAATTGAGGCAGGACTCATTTCCTGTGGGAGAAATAGCCTCCCTGTTTTCAAGGCATTAACTGCCCCTTATTGCGAGGGTCAGAGGCAGGTATCCCTTTGGAGATGCTCCCTGCCTCATCCTAAGACTGGTTTAGCTGAAATAGTGTCAACTATTTTCCTCCTATTTTCATCCATCCCTGGCACTTTCCATCTCCACCTTGTTACAGGCTTGGCAGGGGAAAGAGGCGGGGGGAAGAGAATAGGAAAGAAATCTTTTATTTCCATTTCCAAAGCCATGTTTTGGCTCCCGAAGAGCAGGCGTGCAGAACTGATGCTCACGAAGCTGCCTCTGACAGGTCGACACCGGGGGGAAACCTGTGCTTCCATTTCCAGCCCTGTCCCCCACGGGCAGAGCGAGCCGAGCCGAGGAGTTCACGGGGATCAGCAGGGAGAAGGAAAACAATTTGATCAAGGGGCCCTGGAGTCAGGCACATGGAGAAACTGGTCTGGTGGGGTTTTTCAGCTTTAATCAGTGTCAAGTTGATTTTATTTTTAGAGAAGTGATGATATTAAAAATAAAAGGGGGGAGAGTGAGTAAAGCACCTATAGGTATATGGGGCAGAGCCCCCCCATCGGCTATTCAGCTGGTCCTTCCTAAAAAGCTCAAAGCTTTTTAGAGCTAATTATATGAGAAGTGCATGGTGGGGGGGTTGCAGGTGTGCAATATTTTACCTTGTGTAGCCATGCATATCTAATGCATTAGCAGTATTCTTCTGTTTTGTAGCATTTGGGGGGGGATCATTTTATGCCATGACCAATGTGGCTTTGGGGCAAAAAAATCCCTGGGAAAGCTGCTTCACTATGTCAATATATTGGGACTGGACTCACTGCCGGCAGCGGGGCAGACAGTGGTGATGGTCCCATCAGCCCTCAACCCTCTCTGCTAAGCTGCCAGGGAGGATGGCAATTAGAGTCAGTTATGGTGCTCTCGAGGAGCTGCCTCTATGTCCTGTCGCTGCCCGTGGCCGGCTTTAGGTATTTATAAGAAAGATTGAAGAAAATCCTGCAGCAGGCAGATATGAGGGTCATCTACCCTCCAGGCAGGTCTTGTCCTAACTCTTAATTATTAGAAATTGCTTTAAGACCTGAAGGCTGAAGTTTTTATTGTCCATCCCAAACTGCTCCCTTTTAATATCGACTGCCCTCACTCACCTTCATCACCCATATAAACCTTTGATTCTTTCCAAAACCACCCAAAGTCATGTTCTTGCCGACACACGCCGATGGAAGTGAGCTGGTGTTTTGGGGAGACACATCCCCTTTTTATAGGCAGTGAATGGAGGCTGTCTCCAAACACGTCCCTCGGGTTTTCGAAATGTTTTTCATCTGTGCAAAGAAAGTAAGGAAAACCTGTGGGTGGCAGACTGTTGCCTGGAGAAGTACTGCTTTCTTCATCTGCTTTCGCTCACCCCAAATTCTTCCCTGTTAATGATGGTCATATACATATATATGTATATGATGCATATGGCCATCATACATATTTTTTTCTTCTGGTGATCTGAATTGCCCCAGCAAAGCTAACCTAAAATCAACGTTGAAGGAAGATGAAAGTTCACTACTTCTTTCCGTGCCAGAGAACATGAAAACAAGAGGGTTTTCAAACTTCTCTGACATTTTCCTTTTCTTCCGAGCGAAAGGTAGTAGGAAAACAATAAAATAAGGCTCCCAGCCCGGACTCCAGCTGCCAAGAGAATTATTAGGCTTTTTTTCAGCCTAGTCTCAGTAAGGGCTTTTTTTACATCCCAAGCCAGGAAGGTGAGATGAAACACTGATGCTCAATGGTGCATAGGCAGGCCTGCCTTTTAATGTGCAGCTGCAGCCAGTAGTGAAGAGGTCAAGTCATACGATGCTGTCTCGTCTCCCAGCCTCGCGTCAGGCAAAACAATGAATTTCCATAATTTTACTCCAAGTGCGAAAAAGTGCCTTTGTTGCAGAGATCGCGCTGTTCTTGCAAAGACAATGAGACTGTGCAGCGTAATTGTGACCCTGTACTGGCAGAAATGCCAGTGCGGTTTAATGAAGAATCCTAAGCAGGGGAGAAAAAACAACTTTAATGCTTGTTCGCAAGCCCACAGAGGTGAGCTGTTCCTCTTGATAGAAGAATGGGTAAAAATTGGCCCATATAGCTCTCATCCTACCTCAGTTAATCAAGATAACGGTCAGCTTGCAATGAGCCACTTTTGCCTTGCTACCTCCTGTGACCTCTTTGAATTTCGTGTCATTGGTGGTAATGCAATCGTGTGAGTCCCGTGCCTGGAAAGCCCAGGTCTTTGCTGAAAAACAGGAGAGAGCGACCATGGCCATGGCTTCATAGTCATCCTGGCCAGTTGACGGTGGTGGTGGGCAAGTGGAGGCTCCTAAGTGGAGCCACAGGCGACTTAGCCTGATCTTAGCAATCAACAGCTTATTCATCCCAGCTTCGAGTGTCATGCTCTAGTAACCAGGCAGTTCTTGTTGCTCATCTAGAAATCCCAATCGAATGCCTTCATTATCACACAGCAGTGTTTCCTTTGTGGATAACAAGTCATACTGCGAGCATTAATGTAGCCTGCGTCGTATGGATTTGTGTTGTGGGATTGTTGTAAGCTCTGATTGACRCTTTTCCTGTGATTAGGGTATTTATTCAGGTGTGAGAGAGGGAGTCTCTGTTGTCTAGTGAGATATGAGTTTGCAGTGCATCTCCGAGGTGTGTTTATAGGGCCGTACCTTATGAAGCCAAGTTAATAAGCTACATGCATGAGATCTCTGTTTTCCTTTATCCCATCTTGTGCCTGTCACTGGCATTGCCATTGTCTTACTGGAGTTTATACACCACCCGAATGGGAAACCATAATCTAGACATTGCCTGGGATTTTAGCAGCCATCTAAAGGGGGTTGTGGTTGGAGCGTCATCCTCTCTGCAGGGTGTAGATGTCTTCCAGCAGAAGTGGGCACGCGGATGCACAGCAGAAGTGGGGAAAGGCATAAGCTCAGCTTCTTGTCCGCCCAAGAACAAGAAAGCACTCTGGGGACATGAGAAATGGTCTTTTCTTGTTGCGTGGAAGAAACAGGACATCAGGTGGGGCAAGGGCTTCTGGTCCAGCAGCTGCAGGAGTTGAGAGGCAAAGTTGCTCCATCCTAGCTAAAACCCGTAATGTTTTCGTTCCTTGAGGAGATCAGTTGCGATTCCTTAATTGGGATGAATGTGTAATTGGGGGAGAGGCTGGCGGCACAATCTATCAATTCTACCAATGAAAAATGATAGGAAGTGGCATCCTCCCACTGTCTGGCAGGCTCCCAGCCTCCTCCACTGCACACCTCATTATCCCCTTTGACTGCTTCATCTGGATAGCGTTCATCCTTAATGATGGCGGAGTGATATTAAGTTTCTGCAGTGTTATTTGATTATTACCTACCCACTCCCTGTTCCTTCTGGAATAACAATGGGGCGTATTTCCAAGACACCATGGGTTGCTAGATCTGGACTGATGGTTGCAAGATGAGGAAGAAGGATGTCCATACTTAGGGTCCTGCCTGGTACGCATAATATTTCAAATTCAGCCTTTCCATCAGTGTTTCTGGCCAGACTGCTGTTTTCTTGGCTCCAGGAGAAGTTTTAGCTGTGATACCAGCAGGAGGAGGGTGCTCAGTCCTGCCAGGGAGCCGTAGAGCTGAGTTGTGGGTTAGACAGAAAGCTGGGAGGTATAATAAAATGGGCAAAGCTTGGTGTTACAGTACAAATATGTGCCCAGACCAGACAATAAAGCAGTTAAATTATCCCGTGGATTGTGGGCAGTGTGGGCTGTAAAACCTGTTCCTTCTCGCCTACCTCCTAGTGAACCTCATGCAGTATCTCAGAGGCAGTCCCTAACGCTGTGAGATGTCCTTGTGGATCTTCTTTCTTGTACCTTGCACTTGACTTTCTCACTTTCTTCATCATCAGGCACTTCAGACACTCACCATTAGCATTAGCCTCACGGGCTAGACTTTGTCAAATGCTCCCAGTCCATCTGAGAGATGCATGCCAATTGCAGCTCGCTTGTCCACCAAGTCAAGTAATCTCTTCAAAGACTTCTAACAAGTTAATAAGGATTGATCTGCTTTTCATGAGATCATGTTGACTGTTCTTAATGAACCTGGACGTTTTCAAGCCTTTCCTTCCCCTTGAAAATTAGCTTCCAAATAAATACTCTTCTCCCAGTCGATGGGCTGATTCTTTCTACCTGTGCCCAGCATGCATTAAGATTTTGATTGAAGGAGGCACCCCTCCAGCTTTTGTGATGGTCATGTGTGTTGGTTTTGGGGAGGGGGAAGGGGTTAAGTTAAGCAAAAGCTTACACTTGTCCTAAATAAAGATGGATTTAATTACAACTAACCGTCTCATTAAGTGATGGCTTGGGAAAGCAGGTTCAGGCCTGATTTTTCTGAAAGATATGTAAGATTTAGTTGCTACCCATCTGAAAACAGCCAGATCTTGATTTTCTTCTGGAGAGGCTAAGCCTTGAATAATACAAATAAAGATGGGAAGAGTATTTCAAGAGGAGCCCTCAGAGCGATGAAATCAGTGACTTTTCCCACAAAAAAAAACATTGCTGTTAGCAACTTAGATAATCCATCCTACTGTCCGTAGCAATGCCAGGAAAGAGATGTCAGAGTAATGGGGTCTTTGAGAGATCACTGGTTCTTCATGTATAAACGTCCAAATACTTGCACTCTCTGTTCCCTGTCTTACCCGTTTTAAGGGAAATCCTTAAGACTGAAGTCCTGCTTTGTCATTGCTTCCCGCATTTGTTAAATCCCTTGCGCGCATGTTGCCATCTGGTCCCTAATGCTTTGTGTCAGTTTTAAGTTCCCCTAAGCTTTTATTGACCATTTCTTGTGTTATCTGCGCACTCCCTAATTCCTCTTCTCCTTTCCCTGGGGATCTGATCCCTGACTTAGGCAAATCCTCATCCTCTTCATTTGCGAACACAGATGCAAAAGTAAATATTGTAAGTGTCGGCATCAGCTTCTTATCCTCCTCTGCCTCCAATTTCCCTCTGTCACTCTTATCTGCACTGTATCCACTTATCTCCTGTGTATATATACTGGTCTT
The DNA here is from genome assembly GCA_035582835.1 of Phoebastria nigripes. Classification (NCBI taxonomy): domain Eukaryota; kingdom Metazoa; phylum Chordata; class Aves; order Procellariiformes; family Diomedeidae; genus Phoebastria; species Phoebastria nigripes. The sequence continues at coordinate 316,531 of JAYKAV010000334.1, read as the reverse complement.
TTCCTTTACTGTTCTTGTAAAAGCCAGGAGATTCTCCATCGTTAGCTGTCTTTGCTCCTTTAATTATATACTTGTGTGTTTACCTTCCCGAACCCATGCCCTTTACTTCTAACACATCCCTACTTCTAAGCAGGTGAGTTTTCTTTGTATGCCACTTTGATTAAAGATAGGGACTCACCAAAATCCTGTGTTTTGAAAACTCAGAACCATGTGCTGTTTGAAGCTGAACCTGAATTCTGCATCGAGCCAACGTTTTTGTCTCTCCTTTGGACGCTGCCGTGACTCTTCGGGCGGTGCACGTGCGAGATGTAGAATATAACGTCATCGCAGCCCTCATAGCGATGCACTGTATGAAATCAAGGATGGTTTTTATGTCTGCGTGTCTTGATTTTTCCTGCCTGTGAGATGCAGATAGCATTTCTTACAAAGAGAAGAGGARAGAGTTGTGCGGGTGAAAGCTACTCCAGTGGCAGAAGTGGGAGCTGAGCTGCCCTTTCTGTTGTGATTTTTTTTGTGGATGCAGGAGTATTTTGGGAGAGGCTGTACCTAAGGTGCATGTGTAGTTTAAGCCAGAACATGAGCAGGAAATCCCCAAAATGTTTTGGAGCATCTTGCTCCTTGGAGAGCTGCAGCCCTGGTGCATGGTCCATGCTTTGTGCTAACATCTGATCCACACCAAGCCTCGTGATTGATGGTCCGATCATCACTGATGTTATAATCTGCTTAGGAATCGATTTTTTTACCTGCAAACGCCACACAATGGTGTTTATTACATAACAATTCCCATCAGGAAAATGTCTTGTTGTATGATGTACAGCGATACTAAACGTTGGCGTAGCTTAAGGGCCCTGCTTTTTGCAAGATGCAGCAGTTTGTAATTTCAAGATCAATACGGTGATGTGATTTTTTGAATTTTAATGAATAAACTACACTGGTGTTTGTTGTTTACCTGCTTTCTGATTTTTTAACAAGTGGCTCTAGTGATAATTACCAAAATTCTGTAGTCGCAGAAGGAGGGGGGGGAACCTGGATCCTTCATAACTATCCAACTGGGCAATTATCTCCATACTGTATGTGCTGCTTTTCTATAAATGTTGAAATTCAGTAATTACCGCTAGAGCCAGCCGTGACATTTCGAAAGCAGATACATAACAAATAGGGATGCCATGGAGTCATTAAAATTCAGATATCAAAACAGCTCTCCCTATTCTTCTTTGCATGAATCCATCTCTTTGTTTCATGAGGAATTCAGTTGCCAATTAAATACCTTTTCTTTTCTTTTTCTTCCTCTTTTTTTTTTTTTTTTTTTTTTTTTTTTTTTTTTTTTTTTTTTTCTTTTCCTTTTTCAAATGAATTCTAGTCTCTGTGAAAGAGGCTGAATTGACAGTCGTGACAGTTGGTGCATTAGGGAAAAACATGGGTGAGTTTAGTCCTTCCTAAGGAACCCAGCCAGCACCTCCCCAGCTTTGGAAATGGTGAGGTTGTATTGAAAATTTAGGGGGGAAGGATGTTTTTCCTAGTGATTCCCCTTTTCTCCTTCTGGCACCATTTTTCCTTCTCATCCTGTAAGGGAAAACATCTTTTAAGGTTGCTAATAACTTTGGGAAATCTTTTTTGCCTGTCCCGCAAGGGCTCTGTTTTCATTGCCAACAGGAATAGCTCAATTATTTCCCAAATTGTTATTCGCACTGCGGTCTCATAGCAATTGCTGGCATCTGGCAGTTGTGGTTTTTTTTTTTTCTTTTTTTTTTTTTTTTTTTTTTTTTTTTTTTTTTTTTTTTTTTTTCTTTTTTTTTTTTTTTTTTTTTTTTTTCTTTTTTTTTTTTTTTTTTTTTTCTTTTTTTTCTTTTTTTTTTTTCTTTTTTTTAACAGTGTTGTTTTGTTTAGGGGTTTGACTCTTGGAAGGCAGGATTTGATGCCTCCCAATCAGTTGCAAATGAAACGGAGGGATTGACAGTGTGGAATTGATCCTTCTTTTGTAGTCCCGTAACAGCAAGACATGTTTGTTTCTGAATCTGTCAGTGGGTTGTATGTAAACCAGGTGTGATCAGGAACCCATGCGCTGAAAACAAGGAGAACAGTGGTTTCATAAACCTCACAAGGAGAAAAAACTGTAGGGTTTCTACGCCTCCTCTCTTCCCATATCTGAGTGCTGCTCCTACATTTTTCCATGAATGCCTTTTAGAGACAGCAGGATGAATTTGTTCTGAGAGGGGCCAACGTACATGGAGGTAATCCTGATCCTTAAGCATGGGTAAGCACCATGAGCCTAAATAATGATAATGAGGGGGCTTGGAGAGGTCTGTGCTCCTAATGACCCACAGCTTTTGTCTTTTATAGCTTTACTGCATGCTTTCTCTGTAGTTTGCCCATAGCAAAGGTCTCCTCACCTCTTGGACAACACCCTGACCTCTCTATTTCAGGCAGATTATTTATTGCACCCTTCCTCTAAAAAATAATTCTGCTGAGACTGAAAGATTTCATTTTACGCTGCAATAAAGGAGAAGCTGCATTAGCTCGTACAATTTTAAGAGGCCTCAAGTCCATCCTTTGGTTATCCAGTAGAGGACACCTTTGATTACTTCTCCATCAACTCCTCTCTGGGAGCAAAGCCTTCAATGAGGCCCATTCAAGGAGAGCTTGTTCTCAGGTTTATTCTCGAGCCTGATGCATATGTGTTAAGGTGAATAGGAATTATATTCACTTCAAGGAGAGATGAGGCCCTTGTGTTGACTACATTATCATTTTTACTAACAAAAAGAGCTTAAAATGTTAGCATACTCTTTTGAAAACGGAGCTTTGCATCCTATTAAGAGGAAGGGAACACAACCCGCGGCGCATTATATTTCCAAGCGCCTGTCAAGAAACGCTTACGGCTGTCGCCTGCTTACTGAGCATCCAGCTATAGGAATAAATTGGGAATCGCTACCCGTGTGCTGATCCCCTAACCAAGAGACAGGAAACATCGTTCAGTTAAAACGCCAGCCAAACGCAAATCTTGGATCTGCGTCGGACAGAAACTCGGGGAACTGGGGGTTTGAGAGCTGCAAAAGTTTGCTTGTGGGGAAGGCGCAAGTAGAAACGCGTCTTCCAGCTTGGTTTTGGAGGCTGGGGGAATTTGGATGAGATCCCCCCAGCTTGTGGCACTGTGGATTTTGGCAGGGTGATTTCTAGCCTGGCTGGAATAGAGAGGAAAAGCAAACTTAATTGAACCTCTCCAATTTGGGAAAAGCACTTAAACGTGAAGATTGCATCCTGCTGGTATCAGATGGTTGGTTTAGGTGCAAGGGAATAAGCTGAAAGTCTTCAGCTGCAGGTAGATAAAAGTTTGCAATATATAGCATGCGGCTCTCTTGCAGGTATGTCACGTGCTAAACTGGCCATGGGGATGGTGCCTCCCATTCCCTAAAGCTGCTCGTCCATCCCCTGAGGAAGGCAGTAAGTTCTGCCTGCATCAGTGCAAGCAGAGTCTTTGTTTTAGGGAAAAATGAGAGAAAACTCTAAATCCCAAACAGAAAAACTCAAAAAGCCCTTCCCCAAGCAGGGCTTTTGGAGATAAGCTGCTGCTTGGCAATTTGCTAACTTGAACTTTTGGCACCACCGGTAGTCTTTCTAGAATCAAAATCCACCTTGAGGGGAGGAAACAAGATTGTCAAACAGGCTGCATACAGGAGGTGCAGAGTTGCTTCATCAGTCTGATGCTTTGAGTCTTTTACAATTGCATCCTCCAGTTTGGAAGGAAATCACTCGTGTACTCTTCACGCTCTTTGCCATCTCTGCTGAGTTGCACAAGGAGGACGCGTGCAGCTCCCGTACCAACTCAAGTTCATTTTTTGGGTGAGAGTGGATGTTTTCATTTGGGCAGGGGCTCAGCACAGCATCCTCGAAGAGCAGCTTTCCTGAGCTGGAAAACCAGAGACTGTTTTTAAAAGACAACATTTTTATTTCTGTAAAGGCCCCACAGCTAAACGTGTGTATATGACTGCCTGCTGATGAGCATGTCTGTAAGTTGAGATCTTCAGTTGCTGTAAAGCGTTGCAGATTTGCTTTAGCCAACAGAGTAGGGCTTGCATACTGGGCGAAGCAGTGGGCACGGACACACCCTTCCTGAGCTCCATCATGCACGAACTGCAGGAGATTAGGCAAGAAATGACATCAGGCACGCTTTGCTAACGGGCTGGATGCATCTTTATTGGCATCTGTGTTATCTCGGTGCAAGTCCATACACGCTGACACATGCTGCATCTGTCTCCACGAGTGTGAGCAGGTGAAATGAAGACGTCTTGCTGTCCTTTCTCATCAACAGAGGTGCCTCCAAGATCCCACTGATACGCCGAGCACTGTTTCCTTCCCTGTCCACTTCGATTAATTTGGTGCCTCATCTCTGGAGTCTGTGAATTTGTCTTGGTTTTGCTCTTCCCCTTGATGCAGAAGTCTCTCCCCCTCCTTCTAACCACCGTGCTGCTACAAAGCCCGACCCTATCTAGGCTGGCCTGACATGGTGAGACCGGCAGGAGATGATGTGCTAAGTCCCTGTGCATTACAGAGCACAAAATCCAGCTGTGAATCCTCTTTACAAGACTCCAGAAACCGCTGCTAACACCAATGCACCAGCCAGAGAACCGGCAAAAGCGCTGCAGCTTTCAGGCACTTCAAACCCAGCGATATCAGGAGGGCTTTGGGCTCGCACAAAGTACTTTCAGCTTTAACACAGAGGAGGGAATAAAAGCTCAGCAACAGTGAAGTCCRTTGGAAAGGTTTCTTGTGTGTGCAGTAAGATAATATATGGTAATGAGGACAGCACCGAGTTGCTGTAAGTTACAAGAACTTATCACTGCTCTCTGCTGTTGCGGCACATTCCCRGGATTCAGTCTCGCCAAAGCAGCATGAATAGATTTATTTTGTATTGTTAGACTGTCAAGCCACTGCAGAGCAACAACTTCCAGATGATAACTTCTCCAGCGTGCAGAAGTTGTGAATTACATGCTTTTACTCCCCAGCAAACAAACGGGGTGGGTTGACAGCAGCTCTGCAGAAACCTTCCTCCCGCTCCCTCTCTGTGCTCGCTGCCTGTGGTCAGGGGCTCGGCATTAGCTCCCTCCTACCAAAACCTGATTAAGAATGATAGCAATTTATTTCTAGTGACAGAGCATGCCAGAGCAACCGAGTATGTAATCAAGGAGAAGAGGGAAGCACTTTCTTACCGATCCCCAATGTGATTGGGCAAGTTTGGGTTGGTTGGGTTGGTCTGGAAGGAGTTGGGTTTGGAGAAGAGGAGGTGGCCCAGGCAAGGGGATGTGTTGTGGTGGGGCATCTCCTTTCCTTGCCTGATGGATCGACGTCTCTCTTCTGGGGCTTTGGCCCCTGTTGCTGTCCCTGGCAATGGAGATTTGAGTTTATAGGCGTTGGGGGTGACTTCAGTGTGGAAACCATCTAGCTCTGTCTGCCACAGCCAGGCCACGTGGAGGTGGAAGATGTATGGCTGTGGGTGGTATTTAACAGTGTCATTGTCCGTAGCTGTAGGTGACACCATGAAAATGTACCCGTCAAAGGGGTATCCTGCAGCAGGCTGGGTAGTTCAGCCTTTACACAAGCTAYGTGGGCACAGAGATAACTCCTGTAAGAGCAGGAGCTCCTCTTGGTTGTGGAATAAAAGGGAAAGACTGAGAATTGGAGCCAGGGAGATGAAACGCATAAGGAGACTGGGAGGAGAGCCTAGGTTTTTGTATAATTGTTACTCTGCAAAGGTAAAAATAATTGCTGGTCCTCGGCGTTCACGACTGAGTTGCCTTTGGCTCTTCTGAATACCTGCAGAAGTTTATTTCTTCTTGCGGTGGGTGTTGCGCATGTCGGTCTGGTCTGCATGCCTTTTTCTGGATTAATGCAATTATTGGGTAAGAGTCTAACTTCACAGAAACTGGTATAGCAGTGCCGCCTGCCTCGTGGTACAGAGGGACAGGCAGTGGCTTGTGAATGCAGACCCCCATGCAACAGTAATCAGGCTGGAAAGTTTTGCTATTATTTTTTTAATATTCCAGTAGAGTTTGAGACTGTATCAAGAAACTTCTTTGAAAAGGAAATAAACCCATAAATTATAGCATAGTCTTTGCAGAAAGGCAAAAGGAGTACAAGATTGTTTAAACCTATTATTTGCTGACCTTGACAGTTTACTTGTAATGTTATTTAAACATTTGGTTTTGCAGGGCGGTGTTCTTATTTATTTAATAAGCTGCCAGCTTACAAATTGCAAAACTTTTGCAGTTCCTCTTATCTTCTGCAGAACCACTGAGATGGCAAAATATATTCTCTGTCTCAACAATTCAGTCTATATTTGCATGAGGAAATTGGAAAGCAAGTTGTTTTTCTTCGTTTGCATGACAATACCCAGAGCGCAAGACAATTCACCGTTTAATTTGTGATAGTTAGTGTGCGAGAAAAATGGGCCCAGCAGTTTGGCTCGGTTTTGCTGCTGATGTCATTGTCGTCGTAATTAAAATTGATTTATAAGTAAAAGCAAAGAAATCTAAACTACCTGTTTATTCAGAGTATTGTCGACCTGCGGAGCACAATAGTTGGGGTCACAGAGTTCAGATCTCCTACCGGTGTACACTGGAGGAGTTTTGCTGAATTAAGTTTTCAGGGTTGAGCTTCTAATTAGTCAGATATTTCCAGGTGGATGATGGTGGAAAATATCAGACCCAAAATCAGAGCAGGCAGCAACAACAGCAGCAGCTGAACCTCCACTGGCTTTGCAGGAGCATGAACCAGGAGTCCATTGGGACATCCTTACCAGGATGCATGCGCAGGTTTTATAGCATAAAACTTAGGTACCAGGAGTGACTTAATCCTTGACTCGTTGCATTAATTTGGTTACAGCAGTACATGTCTGCTGATAACGGCTCAGGGCAGTTAATAAGTGCTTGATTGGATTGGGGAATCCCTTGAATGCAGGGAAAACATCTGAAATAAAGCTCTGATGTAAGGCATCCCCTGCAGTTTGTTAGTATTTTGTGTCACGCTGCTATTACTGAAGATAGTTTAATGTTTCAGGTGGGGTCTAAAAGTGTGAGCTATGAAGCTTTGTACTCCCAGGTTTGTTTTTTTTTTCAGTCAACTGAGAGAAACTGGCAACCTCAGTGGATGATTTGTCTCAGCTGAAAATAGGCATTTGAGGAGACTTGCCTGCTAAAAGTGCTTATTTCTCTCTTTTGACTGTAAAAGAAATCTCAGGTGACTGATTCATTCTTCAGTGTCTGACTTGAGATATCCGTCCTGCTTGCTTCAAACAACTTTGAAGCTTTTCGGCGCTTTCTGAGTATTTTAAGAGGAATTGAATTTCCTGACTTTTGCTGTGCGTCACTAGATTAATCCTCGAGCTGGAAGCAATCTGTTTCAAGTGAGACAGCGCAATTGTAATTATGAAGCTGTTGAGACAACAAGAAGTGTTTTGGACAACTGGTTTGGTCACAAAGGAGTTTTGAAAGGCAGATTTAGGCCGATGCCAAATAGGCTTTGAAAATCCCACTACTTACTCTTCAGAATATGCAGGAGCAGAGATTTTATGAGTAATCCCTGTACTTCTTCAGCGCAAAGAAATATTAACATTAGATAGCGATCATCTGACTTTGTAAAAGAATAAATAAGGCCAGAAAGATTGAATGGTTGGAGAAAACGGTGTAGCAAATGAAAATCCATTTTGCTTGCCCTCTACAAGCACGGGCCAAGGTTGGAAAAAGACTGAAGTATTGGTCGTCTTTAAATATGGGTCGCTGAGGAGGAGCTAGAGGAAATATGCGTACGCATCCTTAAGGACTGTAGTTACCCTGAGTGTGTTTTTCTCCTTGTGTTCAAGTACTAGGGGTGTCATAGATTGAAAGTTATATTTTGGGGGGCTGAAGCTTATGATGCGAAAGAGAAAAGATAGAGTGGCCCAAGAATAAAATGCTCTTTCAGTGCTGCTTCAGGCCTGAGGCTCAGAGATGGTGTTGCGAGGTGAATAAAAAAATATTAATAATCTGTGATAAGAGTTCCCCTAAAAAAAGGGATTTCTCCACCCATAGCGCGGCTACTACAGGATACAAAGCAACTGCAAGACATCTATTTCATGTTTCCATTAAAAAGCAACCTGTAAGGATGTCAGAAGTGTCGGGAAGTCGTGGCCACCTCCTCCCCTCTGCCCTACAGAAGTGAGCCGGAGCTGGGGGATGCTGCCCATCGGACCCGGCTCAAAAAGGGGATCTCCCAGTGGAGGGAAGGTAGTGAAAAAGCCCAAAGCTTTTTGCATATCTGTATGTAGCAAGCAATGTTTGCCATTTATGATATTTCAGGGGAGACCTGACTTTATAAAGCATTCATGAGCTTGGCCTCCCAGTATGCTTTTTTTTTTTTTTTCTCCTTCCCTGGTTATTAGGAAATATTCAAATACTGCAAACAAATGTCAGTCTGTAGAATATTCATGAAGTCTCCTGTTCAAGTCGGTCCCCCAAGTCGCTGCTGGCTGCAATACATCAAGCTAATGCTGATTGCGTACATTTAGGGTTGAATAAAGATATTCCACTAAGTAAGTGCAGAACTGCTTTTTCTAGTTTTGAGACTCTGGGAATTGAAAAGGCTCAGACGAGTCCCAGTGCCAGAGAGCTACTAATGGATGTTGTTTTTCTATGTGCTTGACCATCTTTTGATATCAAGGGTGAAATTTATCTCTTCTAACTCTGGCCATCTTAAATTCCTGTCGAAACATTTCATCTGGGCTCCCCTCTTTAGTCAAGAACAACAATTATATCCTGAAACATGACAAAATGCCAACATTTTGAAACATTGTGAAAACATCATTTAAAAACTAACCAAACAAACAAACAAACAAAAAAAACCACCCAAACCAACCCCTTCAGATTGGTTACGTTCTTTCATTTCAACATATGCAAACCATGCTGTAATGATTCGTGCTTACTTTTGACATAACATTTCATTTATAAGGAAGACAGAAGTTTCCGATACAAAATTGCCAGAAAAGGATGTGCCACCACTTTGAAAATGACTTTGTAAATGCTYTCTGCTTTGGTCAAGCTGGAAACAGTTTTGCAAATAAAATAAGTGCTTCAGACAAAATGATGTTACATGGTGGGGAATCATTTGGATCAAAAAAGAAAAAGGAAAAGTTCAGCGCTTGGCCTACCTGGATTTTTCTTCCTGCTTCTGAGTTTGGATAATATACAGCAGAGGTGAGAGAGAGGGACAACTTAATCCCAGGAGAGCAAAATTAGGAAGATGAGTGTTTTGGTCTGGCTGTCAGAGATGTAATAAAACCCAGTAGATGGAAGGTGAAGCTTCCAAACAAATTCAGGCTAGAAAATAAGCAATACCTTTAATAGGGAGGCTAATTAGCACTTGGCACAATGTGCCAGGGGTTATGGTAGATTCTTTGTTATTGGCAAAGTTTCAGTGGAAACCAGATGTTTTGCTAGCATCCTGTAGTTCAAGGGGAAGCCCTCATGTGCTGCTGCTAACGGCCAGAGGTCAAAATAGCTGATCACAGTGGTCCCGCAAACCTCAAAAATCTGTGGATCCAGTCTCAGGTAGTTTGCRGATGCTGCTTCAACACATGTGTATAATAATATATGAGAGCTCTGCAATACCTTTCTGTAGCAGCCACTTGCTTTTTAGTAACCATCTTTAGCATGCAAGCCGCAGGGAGAAATAATTACATTTAATAGAAACGGTGGTTTCCCAATGAAGATGTACAGTGCCTGTACACAGTGTGCTCCTAATGAACAGAAATGTCATGCCAAAATAATAGATGAGAAGGCTTATATTCTCTGAGGTGTATTGTATTATTACCCTGCCTTTTTGTTAGGTTGTCTGGAAATACCACACTACAGCTAGAGGCAGGTGTTGGATGGGAAAGACCAGTGACTTGATCGAAAAGAAAGGAATCCCACACTGCTTTTAAGAGATGCTAATTAAAGGGTTTCATCTAGGTTGGTTTGCCAAGCATCCTGAAGAGGCACCAGGAGTGGCTGGGAGGGGAAGATGCCTTTGGCCACCATAGTCCCCAAGTAGAGGTGGGGAGAACAAGCTCTCCTCTGGGGCTGGTGTGAGACCTTCAGAGGGTGGGCAGGCAGGACAGGTCTCCCTTGTCATACAGCCCACCTCCCCTTTTTATTGCCTTGGTGTCCCTCGGGCGTGAAAACTCTCTGGAGCCTGCAGTGGGGCTGTGGGAAGCGCTGTACTTTCTGCAAGGCAGCTCTTCACAGTCCCTGTGTTTCCTCCTGCTGCCCCAGCTCGTGGTAGTGAAGTGCTTCACGTAATCGTCAGCTTATGWCCAAGCCTCGCTGAATTTGCATGAGATGCTTCGCAAGCTGCTGTTCTTCAGCCAGTGCACCTACTCAGAATAAAATGCAAGAGACCTTAAACCTTGCTCCTAATTTTTCACTCCCTGTTAAAATTGCTATATAAGGATATTTGAAGAAGTCATTGMCCCCTGTGGATATTATCACTTAATCTTTTTTTTTTTCCCTCTTAATAAAAGCTAGGCATGAAAGTCACTAGCTGAAAACAACTGTGTCCCATGCTGCTGGTGTCTCACAACAGTATTTTTTAAGATCATAGCTCATAACCACAGGGAGAGCTCTCTGTGGAGGGAGTGAGAAGTAGCTTTCTGTTTATAGCCATTTACCTTCGGCTGTAATGTATTTAAGAAGGAAAATTGCCACTTACACTTGCAAAGCAAATTGGCTTGCGCTCAGTAATAGGTTTCTAGCGTCTGTCTAGGAAAGGTCATCCTGGAGACTTCTGCACTCTGCAGAACTTAGTCTTGATGGCCAGGAGGGAAATCGCGCGGCCCCAAGCTGTAATTTCTTCCATATGTGAAGACTTTGGCACCACCATGCTCAGGGTTGCCAGGTTTCTCCATCATCGTTGCATCCTGGCTGGGATGTAGATTTGTCCTTGGTGTCTCCTTATTAGAGCAGGAGCCCCCCAACATGAAAACCCCCAGCTTGTGTCAGAGACCGGGTAGACTGCATTTTCCCCCGCCCTTCATCATCTCCCACTTTGCAGATGCATCAGTCCTGCTGCAAAAAGGGCCCATGTTCCATTTTAATGTTATTAGCCATCACCTTGGCAACAAATATAGATGTTGTGTTTGCAATAGCACCGTTTCACAGGTCCCTGAGGAGTCTTTACCCTTGAGTGCATTTAGTTGATAGCGAAACCAAAGCGAACGTAAAACAAGCAGGTTGGAAAAGAGGTAGTGGCCTTTTTTGCTCCAGTCGGGCTCCAGAAGTGCAAATTATCAGGTCGGGTAATGTAGCTGACTGTCATCCAGTGTGTAAATCTCACCCACTTATCTGTCCTCGCAACTGTAAAGCAAGCAGTGTTACCAGCTAGTAAAAGCCACTGTTGTGGCAAAGCTGGCAAAGCAATTATCCTAATAACTTAATCAAATAGCAGCAACAGTAATAATAGAACCATGTGTTTGTTTGTAAGTATTCTCACCTTTATCAAGGCATCAATTTTGGGGAGCAGCAGGAGACAGGAGAACAGGCTTTGTTTTCAGTGCATGAAGCAAAACCATCTCAGATAATTGTGGTTTGGACTGTGGGCATCTGGCCTCCAAATGCAATCCAGAAATTGCTGCTAGCTGCCGAGGCGCCTGATGCAGGGGTGTTCAACGCCTTGGAAAAGAGACGAAAACATCCCCGAAAGTCGTAAGGCAAGGCCAAGAGGATGATGAGGGTGCTCAAAAACAGACTCTGGAAGATATAATCTTGAGAATGGGGACCAAGTCACGATGGCAGTGGCAAGAGCTCAGATTTAACAGGAGTGTGTGTGTGTGTTACCATATTAATTGGACAGGAGAAACTTGCTTCCAGTGGTCCAGCAATTCATCTCTGCCTTGGGAGGGAGCAGTCTGCTTGTATTTCTCCCTTGTCTTAATGCTGCTTTGCATCTTCCTAGTCCCTTGCTGAGTTTTCCTCTTGTCCTGCACCACCTCCTTAAACTAGGACTTGGTAAAGCAAAAACTGGCATTACCTTTGATTTCCATAGTTTCCCCTGCAGCGATGCCCTGACTTCATCTGCCCATCTTAGTCAAAGTGCATTTCCCAAAGCGTGCACCTGCAAACCATGAGCTGGCACCTTCTTTTAGATGTTTTCTTCCATCGATCCATCCTTCACAGCGCGATAAAAAGATTTCCCTTGTCCTTTGGAACCCATTACATCGTTAAACTTGAGCATGATCAGGCCTGTGCAGCCAAAGGCTGGAAAAGGGGAGCTTCGTGGATGGCCCCTGCAAAGCATCGAGGAAATGCCCTTGTCGGCCAGAGGAACGAGTGTCATGCCAAACGTTTGCTAATGGACCCTCCTAAAAAGATGCCTGGGGCTCATTATAGTGGAAGTAAAACTTGAAGGTCAAAGTGGCATGGAGTGGTGTTTTCGGGCTTAAGGAAGAAAAGAAGAAATAAAATGTATTGGAATTGTCTTTCATCTATTTTGAGATTCGGGGCACGGCAGGCTCAGGGGACAGACTTCTCATAGGAGGTATGTTTCTGATACTCCACCGCAGCTGAATCTTAATTGAGATGATGTTTGTTCCCCCTGTCAGCTCTTCCCTGTCTGTATTTTATTTTTCAAACAAACATCCTAATGAAATTTTTCCATTTATTTCAGTTAAATTTTCCTCTTCCCCCATCTTGTAGCCTATGCTGTGTTTTTGTTGTGAGAAGAGCGCTGCCTTCCCCCTGCTAATGGGGCACAGGAATAAGAAACTTGTGCTGAGGTGGGAAGCGGTGGGGTGTATTTTATTTTCTTGAGCTGCAGAGAGAGGGGTCACTTTCCTTTACCCTGCCTCTTTTTATGTCTTGCGTTGTTGTTGTTGTTGTTGTTGTGGGTTTTTTTCTTCTGTCTTTTTTTCCCCTTAACAGTGAGTCTCATCATCCCTTGTCAAGTTCGGTTAAGATTCACCAAGAAATTCAAAAGTACTTACGAGATCAACAAGGCTGTCAAAACAGCTTAAGAAAATGAGGCTAAAACTAAAGATAATAATTAGTGAAATCGATAAGAAGGAAAGAGGCTGGAAGGCTTTCCAGCTGCTAGACCTAGTGGGGATCATAAAGGCAATCCGGCACCTGGAGTAGAGACTGTTGGAAAATGAGCTGAGAGGTCTTCTGCTGAAAAATTTGAGACAGACAAAGTTTGCCATTGTTTTTATCATATACCAAATACTTTGGAGGGGGGAAAGGCGGAATATTCCCCTAGAAAATGCTTCGACTGATGTACCTTGAGAGTTGTCATTCAAATGTACCATACCTTCGTTTTCCTCTGTAAACGGGTCTTCGCTGCTGGCTTCTCTCTTCTGTAACGCGCAGGCTGTCAGTGCTATTAGGACGGTAACGCAGAGGCTAAGGGAACCGCAAATCACCCAGGGATTTGCGGAGTGATGTGTGAGACCAACAGGTACRTTCCTGAGGATGGTTAAAAGGAAAGGTGGTTTTATGTCAGGTTTTTTTTCCGCCAATTGATGATGTTCTGATCGAGGGATGAAGGAATATAAGATAGCCAAAGGCAATATGGGTTGTTACATCCCCTGCAAGCTGATGAATCTGAGGTTTTTAAAGACCTGGGGAGCCTGCAGCGGGTCTGAGCAACGCCTCTTGCAGCGAATTTCTTTCTTGACCGGCTGAGTGTCTCCTGCTGCATGTGGATGGATAGCAAAAGGCTGCATCTCTCTCACAGATCTTTAAGGTTAAAAGAAACCTAGTATATGGTGTACGGCCCAAGGGATGTGAAGTAAGGACTGTTGTAAGCAAAGACAGAGGTGAAGCGGCAGAGCTAAGGTAAACACATGTAGGAGTAAGGATGGGATAGCTGGGGACAGCATAAGAAGATGCCAAAAGCAGGAGTGTCCTGGTTTGGGGCTCGGATGCACAGGCAGGGGTCTGCACAGGCTATTTTGACATTGCTTTTCCCCTGCAGCACTGATTAATGACTTGGGTTTCTGTGAGTGCCGGATGCGAATACCAAATTCTTGGCAAAGTTTTGCAGGAGGAGCCCCTCCTGCCCCCGCGGTGCTGCGCAGCTCTCGCTGGTGATGGGCACATTGAAGTAGGTAATGAGCATGATGGAGTGCCTTTACACTTGACACCCGTGTTTATAAATATGTATCTACGTGCGGAGGAATTGTCTCAATCTGGTCAAAACACATTTATTTCATTTTCCTCCCCATTCAGGATTGTTGTTGTTTAGGAATAAATTGCTGCTGCTGTTACTGATTTACAAGGGCAGGAACGACGGCATGAAATGGGCTCAGTGAAGTGATTTTGAATTTCCACTACAATTACTCTTCTCTTCAACCATATGATTCCCTTTTTCTCGCGTGCACCAGCCGGGTCCCGGTTTTGTTTTGCTCGCTGCTGTGTGCTGCTGCCCTGGGAGGTTTGCCTGCCCTTACTGTGCAGCGAGCCCTGGTGCTGAGCGTGCAGAAACAAACCTGAAGTGCTAAATTGCACTTTATTAAAGGAAGCTGGCAGAGAAGTTACGTCCCACAATCCCACTGCACTGGCACCAGTGCATCCCACTGCACTGTTGATGCTCTGGCTTCAGTGGTGAAGTCAAGAGTTAGGACCCAGGATTTGTGTATACCTGTGTTGTATATACCTACTAACTACTGGGTAAATTCCTTCTCTTCTTGGTACCTCAATTTGTCTGCCGTTACACTGTGGATAAGGTCTTCTGGCTCCAGGCTGAACTCCTCAACAAGCCCACATGCTCCTCTTGGTGATTCTCCGAGGAGGCTTTTCAAGTTCAGACAGATGGGTGAGACTCTGTGTGTCACTATTAAAGCTCTTCATGGCCCAAAGGGCAACCTAGTTATTAGAAAGGGGCTGTAGGCTTGGTAGAAGTTCATCTCCTGGTGTCTTCTGTGGTCTTCTCTAGCTCATTTGGCTTCCCCAGGGTCACATCTGTAAATGGGCTAAAATTCCCGTGTTCAGGTTGGCGGGTGGGGGATACTCCCGTGGATACATACATTACTCAGAGTGAAGGGGCAATTTAAGTGAGCAGAGAAATAGTTTCGAGGAATTCAGCTGCTTCTGCTGCTTCTTGGCTTAGTTTGGTATTGGAGGAGAAGCGTGCAAGCGTGACCTTTAGACTGCGTGCGTCCCTTTGCATCCCTTACCCACCCTTACGTCTTTTCTTCTCCTTCACCAATGTCTGCAGGAGCTCTGTAGCCCAAAGCCACCGTGCTGACCCTTCCAGGACACTGGGATTTTTGGATGGTGTTACGAATTCAGGGCTATTTTCCCCGTCTTGCGTTGTTTTATGAAAGGTATGTGCTGAGGACTCGAAAGTTATTAACAAAAATCTGGGCTCTGCTAACATAGTGCTAATACAAAACCACGCCAGCTACGCTGAGCTCTAAATAGTATAATAAATGTGAACATCTTGGGTAATGTGATTTATTATTGGCAGCCTGAATAGGAAAATAATAAAACAATATAATGATTCTGCAAGAAAAATGAGGTTTTTTTATTATTATTCATATTTCGAAGCTTGTTTACAAGGCAGGAATGAGGTCAGACTCTTAAACAGAGCCACTGATGCCAGATCCTCAACTTTGTGCATATCAGGAGATGTAATCCCCTTTCCCCCAAGTTCATTTGCGTGGGGAATTAGGCTCCCCAGTTTCATTATCGCTAATAGACCTTGCCTGTTTCTAAGTGGCGCAGTGTATTGGAGTGTCGAATTGATAACTGAAGCTGCACAGCTTGATGGGCAAGTTGTTTTTCCACGCCTGGCAAAGGGAGCGATGGTGTTTGGAAGTGGGATTCATTGGTTTAGCTCGGTAGGGCAGAAGCTCAGGCTGAGAGATGGGGTTTGGTGGGGCTGGGGTGGGGAGAGCCGCAGGCTGGAAAAGAGGGGTATCCAAAATGCTGTAGCGCTTGAAATGATTTTGCCGAGAGGGAAACCGAGGCACAAAGGGGTGACGCAGCCGATCCGGGATAGGGCTCTCGGCAGGACCTTGGCCTCCGTCCAGGGATGGTCCATCAGGATGTACAGCCTGGCATGGGTGTTAGCAGGGCAGTGCTGTTGACACTGGCACCCCCGACACCCCCTTTTCCTTCCCCACCAGTTACCTTGGCCAATTTCCTAAGATCCTCCTCTTTTCCCAGGGATAAATGAACCCATTGCCTTCCCTCTGCAGTACATGGTGCATCCTGCAACTTCCGAAAAAAGGCTCCATCTGTCTCTTTATTTTGCATTCCACTTCTTGCCCAACACTGCAACGTTTAACGGAGACAGGGCTATGCAACACTTATTTTCCTCTTTATTTTGCATCAGCCCAGCTGCACTCAAGACCAATTGGATTTTCCATTGCTGTGGCAGGTTACGATCCTTTGGTTACTTTTCCTGTAATTTTCATGTTTGCCTTTTAATATTTCTTACGAGATCGAAAGCTTTGGATAAGAGGTGGTAAGTTTTGCTCAGCATGTTACAGAGGAACCTACTTGAATTTGAATGAGGTGCAAGGAGGGTTGAGAGATACCGGGGCTGACGTCTGCTCTAAGGCTGTACAGATGAAGGGAGGTGATGGAGCTGAGCGCGGGGAGGCTGTAGCACACAAAGCAGCATCCATGAAAAAGCATTTCTTRAGGCCCAGCAGTGCTAAATCTCTGCACCTTTATAATGACAGCTTCTGCTACCATCAACATCTCCCATGTTTTTCAGTAGAGTAATTCTTTTAGATGCTTCATATATAGATAGATTTTTATAGAGAGATTTTTTTTATTATTTATATATAAATATATATCTATTGTCAGCTGGTATTACAAAGAGCATAAAGCACATCTCTGGCTTCTGCGTGTTCAGCTTGGTTGGGTTCACGTAGCAGGTATGAGAACAGAAATGAGCCAGACCCCACCATTTCCCGTCTGTGGGGTGGGACCTGTAGGGCACCGCTACAGATTCATCGCTGTTTGAATGGCTGTGGGATACTGCTGGTATCTATGGGATTTCAGGTAATTCCTGGACGCTTTGGTAGAGAATATGTGTAACTGAGCATTTATGGCACCTTTTTTTCCTCCGGGGCGGGGGGAAGCACTCTGGGCTTTTTTCTCGAATAACTTTTGCTGGAGACTTCCAGCTTCCCTGCCTGCATCCCTCTGGAAAACAGGGGCTTGTGGAACTCCTTTTTATCAGAAAATTAGATAATGCCAATTATCTTACTTAAATGTCATTAAACGCTGATGCTCAGCTAAACCCACCTCCTGTGGCGTTTCACAGGTGGTGGCAGAGAGCAGCATTTCATTTGGCTGGAGAGACCAAGCCACGGAGGGATATGGTGTCGGTCTGCAGGAAATCTCTGCCGTGGGACCCAGATACTGTGTTTTAGATGTAGTTGTTTTCATTACCTCCCTACTTTATAGCACTCATCTGTCTTTTTCCCSTGCCAGAAAGTCTCAAATGTGCTGAGGAATATTCAGGCCTCTTTTGGCAAGCGTCAGAGATAAGTGGATAATAAAACACACCTTGAAAACATTCTCCATCTTATTATTAGCCACTTTCTTATTATACTTGCAAAGAAAAAAAATCCAGTTATAAAGCAGTACGCTTTTCTATATTGTCAGTCCATCGTGTCCAGACGCTTGCAAAGAAAGTCTTTCAATAATATTCTCACTATTGTTTGTTGATTGGCTCCATTAATCAGTTGTTCATAGCCTCAGCTACGTATTTCCATGAGCATGCACCGTTTAAATCCCCCTCCCTCCCCGCAGCCTCCTTTTATGCTCCCATGAAACTTTGAAAACGCCTAAACCACCGCTTCAGCAGGAATGAGAGGAGACAGATCTGCAAAGATACCTGCTCTCCTTTTAGAGAGAACAAAAGCTCCCTGGAATAGCAGCTGTTATTTACTCATCTCTGATCAGCAGATTTGACCTAATTTTGGTCTCCCTTAGCCTTTGTTTCAAACACCTGGTTGCGGCATCGCCAGCGGATCCGAATCCTTTATAGTGGTTGGTTTTATTTGATGGGGGAGGCGGGGGGGGGGACAGGCAGCTCCTGTAAAAGCTGAGCTGCTGTGGTTGCAGTGTTGGCTGCCTGTTGGACTGAATGAGTGTTGCAGAACAGACCACCCCACCCCACCATTTAGCTTTTGGGAACCCTCCAAGAGGCTTTCTTTAGTATGTCGGCATGCACGCCTTGCATGTTGTAACAGGCGTGTGGCGTACATATGACCGCCTGGTTAATGGTGACTGCATCAGCTTTTGTTGTGTCTCCTCAAGCTCAGTTTGGCTCAGGTGATGGGCACCTAAGTCGCTTGCTTCCTTTTGTGTCAGCTCACATGGTAGGAGCTATTACTTTAACCTCGGAAGCTGCCCAGCTCTCTCCGGCACTGCCCGAATGAATGCAGCGACAGATTTGTTATGGCTTTTCATTTAAAATAGCCTACAGCCCTCCTGTGCTGGCAAGGAGGCAGCCAGGAAGGGAGATGCACTGATGAGAAATGCGGGGCCCCTAAGTTCATTTTTCAAAGATGGCAAGCAAAGCCGGTGATTTATCTGCTGTCACTTCCATCCGAGCAAACCTTCCCCACCAGGTGAGCGACGTAGGAAGGGTAGCTCACCAAACGCAGGAAATACAACGAAGCCCTGTCAAGTTTCCTTACCTAGAGCTGACTTTTATTTTGAGCCCTGAAAGTAATTAACAGCACTGACTTGAAAAAAAATAATGAACCTTTCTCCCATGCAGTCTCTCGAGTCTGTTAGCCAACTTTCCTACCTGTCTTTCCACCGTGAGTTTTCATGCTGGTGGCTCCCTCCGTCATCTCTGATTTATTGCCTTCAGCGTGGGACCTTCATCCCCAGGGCTCAGCAGCTCTGAACTGGCTTTAGAGAGACCTTCGGTGTCATTGGGAAAGACCCACCATCTGGCACAGCGTTACAATTTTTGGAAGTAGTGCRTCCCATTGGAATCCCTTGAGACGCTCATCCAGACATCCATGGCGCTCATCCTTAGGCAGTCTTCTCTGGGGGTGGCTGGTCACAAAGGTTTCTGGCAGATGTTTCAGTTATTTTAGTAGAGTTGCGTGCCATGGAAGCCACCTCTCCCTTCATCTATTTGGGAACCGTGTGATGGACCAGGACCAGCCAGGCAATAACTGCCTATCACCTCTCATTTACGTGGGTCAGCGAGCAGCTCTATGTGCCCTTGACCACAATATGGGATCGACCTGGGAAAGCAGCAGAGCCAGGGTTAGATCCGCAGTCCGAAATCAGAGGTTTTTGGGGGGTTACAAAGCCACGCAAGCATCACACCACTTGTGAGGCCTAAAAAAAGGGATTTACAGAAATGAAGGGGAATGCAGCAGAATCAAAACAACGTCTTGTTACGATGCGCATGTAGATTGGAGAGGCACTAAAAGGTCCACAGCATGCTGCATGCATTTAAATCTTGTGGTGGAGATAAGTCCAACCTTCTTGGAGGCTTAACTCTGCTTTAATCTTGTTAGATCTGCAGAAGTTGTGCTAATGGCATGCACAGCGCAGGGTATGTTCTTCTCTCCCCATAGTCCCTCCAGCAGCACTAAAGCTTTTTGCAAGCTGTCCTTGGGCACGATGTGTCAGGGAGGTGAACCACATCTGGGTGGAGGTTAGCGCAYTTAATGCACAGCATTTCTGTCCAGCAGTGGCAAGAAGGGGAGGTTTAAGGTGTGACTATGCTCTTGTCTAGTTGTAACGTTGAATTACAAAGAGATACAGGGTGTTTGGAGGTCATGGCCAACGTACTGGACTCGAATATTCAGTTGGTCCCCTGTGGTGGAATTAAGGTCTGACACCCAGTGCCTAGGTGCTCCAGGTTGGTGTCTCCTGTTGGCTTCATTTTCTTAGAGCAATGCAGATAGACTAGCTGAGTGTCTAGCAGGAAAATAAATTAATAGCTGTTGCACACCCAAATAAAACTAGGGGTCTTTGCTCCCATACCATTACTGTTTTCTTATAAGGATGCAAAGAAACTGTGCCACCTCCCAGGTCACTCTTTCTTCAGGCAGATTGGATGGGAGCTGCACGAGCCAGGGCTGCAGTCCTCACTGGGTCATGCCTGGTCAACAGCTTAGCTGGGAAATCAATCAGAAAACTCAAGATGCTGTCGAATAGGGCTGGTAATTCTCTATCCCCGTTGTTCCTAGCACATAATGGGAATTTTTATACGTAYGGTTGGTTTTTTTCAACCAAAAATGGGAGAGTAATCATCAGCCTGTGTATGGTTTGAAGGAACCTCTGCCAGAAGATTGAAGATGGTGGCCATGGGCTCTGGTCAAATTTTAGATTATTTTAACTGCATCACTTTTCCCTAAATGCCTTTTTTTTTCTTTTTTTTTTTTTTTCTTCTTCTTTCCCCAGTTTCAGATGGCTGAGTTGTTCTTGACCTCCTGCCTTGAATTCTCATGGTTTGTTACTGCTCATCGTTAAAGAGCCGCTGTGCTCTACACCAGAATCAATGCAGTTCAGGCCTAGGTAAATGAATCCTGTAGACAGTCGATTATAAGCACTTTGGGACCCTTCTGAGTGTAGAGAAGTTATATAAATGCAAGCAGTTATCTTGTCATTTAGATAGTGAGATGAATAGGCTCTTTAGAAGTACCCAATAGGTATGGATAGTTATTGCTATTGAAAACCTTCCACCTGATGCTTGGTTTAATTATCAAAATTATTTCAGAAGCAAGTTCCTGAAGACCTCCTTTCTTCCTTCTCAATGGCAGCGTAACCTGGAATCGGGTTGTGCCGTTACAGCTGAATGCCAGAAATCTTGCTGTTCGGTATCATTACAACATGYGCTGAGAGGGCAACCTGGTGGTACGTATGGGAGGAACAGCCACGTGTACATTGTATTTGCCCAGATTTAATGAAAATTATACCTATGGGACCCGATTCTCTTTGCCTTCCCCTTTTCTTGCTGCGTTGGGTACAAAGCCTGCACTGCAGGTTCGGTTTCCAAAGCTGACTTTTGGGTCTCTATTACTCAGTTAAACATCTATTAGTCAGTCAAACATCTTGAACAACCCTGTGATTTCTCATCCCCTTTAACATAACAAAGTGTGTGAGGTACTTGCTAATTTATTAACACTCAGATCACTTTTATTAATGCTTTTAATGTGCCAGCGATAGGGCTAGGACTTTGGGAGAGGGGATTGTTTTTAGATAAAAGAAAGGCGATATTTTACTCTGAAAAGAAACACAAAACACTGTGAGACTCGTGATAAATCATGTGCTCGACATCACCGTGGCTGTGATTGAAATTAATGCGAGTTGCAAGGCGAAATTCCCCATCATCTCTTGCGAATCTCAACCGGAGTTTGCGTTCTCAACCGCCAGCTTTGTGCATCGCCGTGCTGTAGCATTGAGCCCATGCTCCCACGCTCATTCTTCATGTAAAAAGGGCCCTCCAGCAGGCTGTAAACTTTACGACGTGATGGAACAAACCGGAGCTAAAATGTAAGCTTTTTGTCATCACCAAACACAGCCACTTTGGGGGCTCGGCAGGGACGATCGACTGCAAAAGGGAAGGAAAGAAAAAGCAGTGAGGTCTTCAGTCACTTACAAAATATGCAGAGCGAGGCAATAACCTCGGAGTTGCTCTCCTGACTCTAATAACCCAAATGTTCAAGGCACTGGGTTGTATCTCATCAGAAACGGAGCTCCTCCAGCAGCACAGCGTGCTCACCGCTGTGCTGGTGCGCTGGAGTCAGTAAAGGTCCTTAATGAAGCATTATTTCATACAGCACTGCTTGCGGAGTCTCCTGGTTGCATATGAGACAACATGGCATATATCTAGTTGGAGGACTTTTTTTTTTTTTTTTTTTTTTTTTTTTTTTTTTTTTTTTTTTTTCCTTTCAGGAAGGAACTGTCTTTGCAGGTAACAAATTGATCGCAGGTGGCAAATCGCCAGATCCTGCCATGCCCACGGCTGCTGTAAAAAATTTAAGATGTCAAGTTGCACGAAACTGCCCGTAATGAAACATCCTCACTGTTACCCGCAAGGAATGCGATGCAGGAAGCTTTTTCTCTCTTGCACGCATGCGCGCTCCCTTTTTTTGAATTATCCCACAGCATCGTTGGGGTTTTTAAGACCTCTTTGCACCTTTCAGAACACAGCTTCTGCTCAGATTTCTTAAAACTTGAAGCGGGCATCAGGGCTCTTACCCAAAGAGGCACCAGCCCTCAAAAGCCATGGAGATGTGTGGAGCAACATCATATTTTCCCGCGGGCTTTTGAAGCCCTTGTAAGCCAGGTGGTACTGACAGACAAGGGCAAGGCCAAGCAAAAAGGACGACAGATATAGCAAGGAGAAGTAGTCAGTGGGGGGGAGGAACATAGGGTCTCAGCACGCATCTGGTCTGCCCAGTTTCTGTTATCGGAAGCAGTTTGGAGGGGAATTAGTTTTCTCTTTTCTGAGATTTCTTTTCGCATCTCTCTCTTCTGTAAGCACACTCTGTCTGGAGATGCAATATAGATGGTTGAGTAAACTGCGGCATATGGGATTAGAATTTTTTCCCCCATAATAATGGTTGAGCTGATAGCAGATTTTTTTTTTTTTTTTTTTTTCTTTCCTTCCCCTCTCCCACAGAAAATAAGTTGGTTTTTTTAGCATGGGCTTTTCAGCAGGAACTGTCTGTTTTCGATCAACCATTTGAGCATATCAAAGAAAGAACATATTGCTAATTTTGGCCAAAATTTGATGGCTTGTGTTGAAACCAAGCGTTCCTTGCTCTTAAGATCTACTAGCTTGCAGCAAAACACTTGCAGAAAAAAATGTCGATGTAATGAAATCCTCAGCGCCTCCATTGCTTTTTGCTGAGCTTTCTCATGGAAGCAAATTTCCCAACTAGCTGTAAACGTTCGTTCCTGTTCCCTGTTCATGAATTATCCGGTACTATTCCAGTGCCTCGTGGCAGAGCTCAGTCAGTGAATAGGCAGTCATGAAACACTCCAGAACTGTAATTAATGGCTCAACCTGCAGAAAGAACTTAAATTTAGAGCTGCAAACTCTCGTGCGCTCCTCTGATGCTCTGCCTGGAGCACGGACTTCGCCTCCTCCACCGTGTCTGCCGAGTGACCTGTGCCATGTAGCTTTGCTTTTCTTCCCGGGCAGGGTACAGACAAACATTTGTGCCAGCTCACAGCCGGAAAATAATAAGGATTTCTATTCAAATTCAAGGAATGTAAAGAGTTTGTGAGAGGAGCAGCCAAGGAATGGGACTGAAGTGCTTCCAGGGCAGAAGTTTAGGAGGATCAGGGAATACGGTACAACCTTTTGCCTTGGTCTTTTGGGAAAATGAACTGTTTTTCCTAAAAGCTGGGAAGGGGACAGACTGGGAAGTGCCCATAGTCTCATTAAACACAGCTCCGTTTAGTCAGAGACGTGGCGTAACTCCTGCTGCAGGATGCTCGCTGAGCATCTTGATCTCTGCCAGCCAGCCACCTCCCTCCAGCCCCGGCAGAGCCCCTCCTGCGGCTTCGATCCTGCCGGTGTCCTCGCAGAGAGACGAGCTGCACGGGGGACGTTGCAAATACCCCTCTCAGATCCCCGTTAGAGGATGAGACCAGTTTAACAAGCACACGGTGCTGCACCTTCGGAGGCCGGGCTGCCGCTCTCCCGCCATGCCTTGGCATGGGAGAGCGTGCGCTTAATTCAACCAGAGCTGTCATTGCCGGAGCAGCATCGGCAGGTCAGCGTTACGGCACCGGAGCTGCTAACGCATCGCCTGCTGCAGTTTCCCACTGTTTGCAGCTGTCCCACGAGCGGGCAGGATGGAGAAAAGCCAAGGAGAGGAGGATGAGGTGTTGAGGAGGGACAGGCAGAGGAAAATTTTGGCATTTCTCTGAGCTGGCAGCGTCCTACCCCGTGCCACGTAGAGGCAGGACATCCCTCTCCTTCCTCCCTTCCCTCCTGCAGAGGGTTTTCCTGTCTCTCTTACCCTATGGCTCTTGCAATACCCCATCCGTGGTGTCTCAGCAGCGCTGTACCTCCTTCTGGCTCTGTCTTTTGCATCGTGATGGCTTGGCTGATAGCAACAAGGAGATAAAAACGCACATTTTTTTTTCTCGGGGCGGGGGGCACCTGGAGACCAGAGACCCATTACGCAGAAGGAAATATATAATAAATCCCAGCTCTGGGGAGCTTGCTGTAGCACGCCTGGTTTGCTGTCCCCTTCTCATCCTTTGCATTGGCCCCGTCCCTTTATCTGCTCATCATAAATTGCACAGAAAACATATGGGTGAGGAAATAATCCTTTCACTGGGGCAGCTGAGAAAAACAGCTATAATTAAAAACAATGATGCGTTGGGTTTCTAGCATTTGTCTTTATTCCCCGTCAGGCTGCCGAAGACCAGGCCAATTAAGCTGTTACAGGTGGGAGTTAGTTTTAATATTGTGGCAAAAGTCAGCCAGGCTGTTCAGCTTCTTTTTCTACCATCTGACTTGGTCCTTCTGCCCTCTTGCCTTCATTAGTGTGAGACAGTGAAGAAAATTACAGTATAGCCCACTCAAGGCAGCTGTATGGGAAGGTTTTTTTAAAAAAGACAGAAGTAAATAACAGTGACCTGGCAATTACTGGAGCATTGTTTATTCCAGTGCTAAATGCAGAAGCCACAAACCTGTTAAACTGTAGGAACATGGAAACCTATTATAAAGAAGATTAAAACCAGCTAGCCTTTGAAATAGGAGTTTGCTTTTTTTAAAGGTGACGCACACAGGACTGTTTCTTCCTTACTGATGCTTTTAACTCCTCTATAGTAGTTTACACAGAGGGGAAGGGATGCTTGATCTGTGGAGGGACATACCCAGACAATTAGCTTAAAAAAACCTTCTCTTGCTGCAACCTCAGGTTGGAATACACTGAACTGAATCCTATTATTCAATTTTACAAAGCAGTTCATTAACGGGCAAACATAGGGTGATGGTGGCTTCTGGTGCCCAGGAGAGGTGGACCGAGGAGCAGGCGTACGGGTTGTGTCTGCCTGTTAAATTTCCTTTGGCTGTGGGAGCGGGAGGTGAATCTTGGAAAATAACGAAGCGGAATTTATTCTGACTTAAGTACCTTTTTAATGCTTAAATGCATGAATTATCTTCCCGTTAATTGGGGGATTTGAAATATCAGTGAGCATATGCATAGCCTTACCTCGGTTTTTCCCTGGGAAAGGGTAGAGGCAGAAGAGCCCTTGCAGGGAGATGGGGGATGTGGGGATGGACACAGCCGGTGATGCCGCGGAGGTCAGCTGGAAATGGCAAGGGCTGGCGGCACAGTGCCCGGTCCGGGAGGTGCAGACACCGCGATGGGCAGCGGTGCTCATGCTCTCAGCCTCCCCAGCATCTCTCCGCCGGCCCTGGCTGACCTCGAAGGCTGGGGAGATGCCTTGGAAAAGTCACCCTTTCCTCCAGGGGCTGCGGATATGATGAGGTGGGTGAGCAGGGGACCTTGCTGTCTTCTGCAAGCTCTGTGGCTTGAAACTACAGCTTCAGCAGCGTAACTGCAAGAAAAGCTCATCTGCAGAGTTCAAGGGGCTCCTTTCCAAGAGGGAAAGCAGGGTTTGTCTAACCATCACATTACCTTCATGCAGAAACCCGTTTGTTCGAGCCCCTGCCAAAGCTTTATTGCTTTGTCTGCTGGGAGGAGAGGAAGACCTCGGTTCCTCCCTTTGCATCCTCCTTGCAAAACCCTGCTCCTCCTCCTTGCTGAAAGGAGATGCTTCCTGTGGCCAGAGCCGATGATTTTCCTCTGTCCTCTTTGCTGTGGATGTGTAGCACTACTGGCTTCCCCTGATCTGGGGACAAGCCAGGAGCATTTCCCCACCCGCTCTGCTTTCATTATTTGATGTTTCTGTTCACCTGCTGCAATGAAAATCAGTTATTAGCAGCGCCCTAATTCTTTGTAGCTCACTTGATTTTACTGGAGTCAGGGCCAGATTATAATCTTGGTTGTAGTGGTGTAAATCCTCAGTTGGCTTCAGTGGAGTCGATCCAGGCTTTATAATAGTGTGAGCAAGGTAAGAGTCCTCTGCCGTCCCTTCCTCCACCTGTGCACCCAAGCCCTTGGAGACCTTGAGTCAATATATACTCCCAGCCTTGTAAATCTATATGTGAACTTGACTAGTATTCCCCTAGGGTAAAGCAAATCAATATGGCTTCCCCCCCCCCCCC
>JAYKAV010000334.1:64425-288426 GCA_035582835.1 Phoebastria nigripes | reverse complement strand
CCCCCAGGAAGTTTTTTCTGTCTTTCCTAACTTTTTCTTGCTGCAATTTAAGCTCATTATTTTTTATCCTGTCTGCTGTGGACACGGAGAGTAGCTTTCCTCCCTCCTGCCACTGGCTTGTTATGTGTTTGAAGATTATTCCTGTGGCTCTCCTCAGTCATCTCTTCTGCAGACAAAACAGCCCCCGTTTGCCCACTTAGTCCTCTTTGGTGGTGTTTCCTCCTCCTCCCGGCGTTGTCACTGCTGTCACCTGGACACTCATCCCTGTCTCCTTTCATGCGCGGCGTTGCAAACCGGGCTGCTGCTTTATCAGAGCTGAGCAGAGTGCGAGGATTGCTTTGAGTTTCTTACAGGTCCTACTTGGCTGTGTGCAAAGAAAAAGCAAAGTCTTCGCGGCAGGGAAAGATACACTTCATCTATTTCCAGCTTGCACTGGAAAGCATCACGTACACAGGAGATGGTCGTGAGCACTGGGAAGGACCTCTTGGGGCACATCCAGTCCTCTCCTCTCACAAGCAACCACATCTCACGGCTGAGTTTGCATACTTACTGATGTTTGGACTACAGCTAATTAAATTCTTCACTAGCATCACCCGACGGTACTCTTGAGATGCTCTTCCACCACTTCACCCTTGTCACAGTTCAAACACTCTTACAGTTACCAGCCAAAATTCTTTCACGTGGCGGGATAAATCCAGCTGGGGCTAGCTCCTGAGCCCCATTGCTTTGCTGAAGTCAAGGGACAGTGTGACGGTAATTAAGTACAAGGACTTCTGCATCTTATAGCTATATGATCATGCTGATAGATGGGAACGTAAAATTGACTTGTAGCTCTGGCTTGGGCTCCTCTCCGGCTCTGGGAGGCTCCTCTCCAGCTGGAAAGGAGGAGCTTGGTGGCGATTTTTTGAGATGAGAATTATTCATGCAACTTGGCTGTCCTGTGAAGTTCGGCTCCCATCCTCTGTCTCCCTTCAAGGCACCCTCCGCCAGCTTTTTTGTTCATGTTTAGAGCCACCTTGCCCTGACCTCGAGGCAGTTCGCTCAGCTGGCAGCAGAGCTGCCTATTGAAATCGCTATCCTCTGTGCCTCGGGTGCTCGCATGCCCGGCACTCTTTTTGTAATTATCTCCAATCTGACTGCTCATTTCCACCAGAACTTTAAACATTGTTCCTTTTTACATAGCACGGCTTTTTAATTTCCCTCCCTAACAGAAGCAATTGTTTATGTTGTAAATGCCACATTAGTCCCTGTGAAATGGAGATGGAATTGATTTTCATTTCAGAGATTTCACAGCTTGCCCCAGAACTTTTCTGCTTGATTACCGGTGCTCAGAGAGGAACGGGGCTCTGAGAGAGTCAGAAACGGCATGTGCAATGTGGTATATACAAATACAAGAGTCTTTCTTGAAACGTAGATTCCCGTGCTTTGCTTACCTGTAATTTGACAGCCATCTCAAAGAGTTTGCATCTTCAGCTCTGCCATCCTGCTCGCCTTTGCAAGCTGTGGTTCAATCCGGGGCTGTCACTGAGCTTTCAGGACTCGTTATCCCACCAGCGGGCAAGTTGAGAGGTCATGGGGCTGCCTGATGATTTCTTTGTTCTTGAGGAGGATGCTTGAATCAACCTCTCCCTTCCCAACTGTGAAAATTAGGGTGAGGTGAGCCCAAGTCAGCCTGTCCACGTGACAACCAGTTCTGGGTGATGCTCACTTAGACTGCTGTTTTACTTGGCTTGTACCAAGTTGTTCCACCTTCTAGGTGGGTAAGACTGAAGGAGGATGAGTCTTTTTCTTTTTTTTTTTTTTTTTTTTTGGCGTTGGTGTGATGGAAACTCATGTTTCCTTCCAGCCCAGCTCACCTGTGCTTGGAGGATCAGGACAAACTTTGAGGAAAATACGCTTTCATGTGGTCTCCTTCATGCTAGATATCATATAGAGGTATCGTACTAGGCATTATACAGGTGGGATCATCAGTCCCCATCATTTAGCTCGTGTCACCAAGGCTTGTGAAGACATCTTGGAAGATCCTTGGAGAGGTGGAAGTCGCCTACGTAGGGAGCAGAAGGAGCGTGCTACCTGATTTACAGGGCTGCAAAGACACCTTTCCCTTTTGTATATCAGCCGGCGCAGCGGGAGTTGTACGAGGGTCGTGGGTGTTTTCTTGGTAAGCTGGTCCCCAAGCTGCGTGGAAGCTCCTCTCGGTCTGCTGCCACGGCTCTTTTCGTTAATGAAGCGCTCATGTTTAATCAATCTGAGCCCATGTATCAAAGGCAGACTCGTTTTGCAAAGGGAACATGCGTGCCCTCAGCGGTATCACAGTGAATCATTTGCGAGCAACCCAAAGGCTGAAATATGTTTGCATCAACCATTTCTCAAAGAATGCTACATAAAGAATCAGTTCATAAATAACTAGGCTTGAGCATGGGAAGTTCATAAACATCAGAGCCCGTTGAACAATTTGCTGCCAATAATTCACTATTGTGGGGTTTTATAGAGGGCAACGGAAAAAAAAAAATGCAGAATTCTCCTCCCTATCACCTTATAAATGAATTAAAAGAAGCTGGAGGATAATCTGTCCTCTTCCCAAAACGTATTTTTGGAGCAGACTTCCTCAATTCCCGTGCAAATATGAACTCCCCTCTAGGCGATGGAGCAGGAAACAGCTATGTGTACACGGGAGGGAGGCAGAGGAGAATTGCGAGTAAGTGGCATGAAGACAATTTGTTTGGACCGGGGAGGAAGATGCACTCTGACAAGGATAGATGGAATGAGGTTGTTGCCAGAGAAAATCTTGAGGAATTGCGAGCCAAGTTGGGGGGGGAACGTTGGATGCAGCGAGCATGTAAATCTCCTTGTGTTTTTGGTTTTGAAGCTGTAGAAGAGCGGGGTGGGGTTGGGGGGAAATCCAAAGAAGCCTTGTCAAGTCTGACATTCCTTTTGCATCCAAAAGCAGGTATTGATTTTCCACCCGTGACTGCTATAAATGAGAATTTCTGTGTCACGGCTAAGGCCTGCGCTAGTTGTGTTTCTTATCTCTTTAAATATGATTACCTGCAGTTCATGGTTTCATGGTTAAAATCGTAATGAACTTTGCCAGCCAAGTCAGTCCATCGTCTCGGGCGCATGTGTGTGCGTGATCAAATGAATTCTCTCGCCGGTTACTCACAGCTCTATCTCCAGGCTACAGGTTTATTGACTTACTGCTAATTTTCTTGTCAGGATAATTCTTCCAATCAAGATTTAAAACAAACTGGGAGGTTACTAAAGTGCTGGAGATTAAAGTCCTAATGCTTTTTGATTTGATTAAGATACCTCTGAGCGTGGGTATTTATTTTAGGGGGGCAGGAGAGGGAAGCGGACGGGGGTGTGTGTACTTGATGTTGGTTTGGTGCAAAGCTTTTCTTGGAGGGACTGAGCTGTTTGTTTAGAGCAAATCCCTTCTTCCATGCCAACAGCTGCTGCGCTGTATTTGCTCGCAGGGGAAACTTTGGGGGGGGGGAAAAAAAAAAAGAAAAAGAAAGAAAGAAATAGATTATTCCCACTGCATCAACCTACAGGCGGCTGCTGGCTGCAATTTTCTTCAATTTCTTGCCGTGAAAAGCAAGACCGTTCATTTTGTAAGTGCTGCTTTTGTGTGTGACCTATATTTTGAAAACTGATGGGGTCACCACCTCCCTCCTCCCAACCTGTTGAACCAAAGAGTGTTTGAGATCTGTCCTAGATTGTATTTATCTCTAAGATTATTTAAAAAGCAAGGTAGCTATTACTAATAAGACCATGTTCTTCTGGTGGGTTTTGATTTTTATTTTTGTTTCCCCTCCCCTTTACTCTCCTTTGGAAATGAAAATCCTAGCCTGGCTCCACCTGACCAAGAAAGTGCTTTCCTTCATGTCTCTGTCCTTCAAAGCTGATTTAGAAAGCACGTAATCTTTCTCCATTCATCATCTTCTGACCTTTTTTTTATTTTTTTTTCCCCTGTTGGTTGCTATTAGGCTAGCTGGCAAGTTTAAGAAGATGTTGTAGCTTGTCAGGTAGTTTTGAAGACGTTGTATTTGTGCATATGAATACAAGCAATTTCAGCGCTCGAGTCGTTTAATGACATGTCTCATTCCTGTTTGATTGGAGGTTGAAAGCAGTGCGGACAGAGCCAGGTGAGATACAACAGCCCAGATTCATCCATGTTCAGCACTTCTTTTGGTCTTCATTGAGTTTGGGGTCTTTTTTCCCCCATCAGAAGTTCCTTTTTTTTTTCCTTCCCCTTTAATCTCACTTTCTATTAAAAGTCTTCCCGGAGCTAATGTAATAAATTTAGATCCAAAGCCAGATGCATAGCAAAACTTTTGGCAGAGAATACTCTATCAGAAGACATTGCAAATGAAATATGTTTTCCCTTGGGGATTATTCTACAGTTTAATTTAATTTGATATTTCAAATTAAATTAATTCAAATGGTTATACAGTTTCCAGGGAAAACAGACTCCATTTATGATGTTCTGCCACCAAATTGTTTTGCTCCTATCATATATCTTATATTGTTAACCAGGAATGATAAGTAGTGACAATGTAGGATTTTTTCGTGCCCTTTGTTTTGCAGTACCCATCCTAAAGGGAACGGAAACATTTCCTTGTGCAGGGGCTTATCTGTGTGGTTAGTCCAACATTTCCACTGAAACCTTCTTTTGGCTGAAAATTAGATTTTCATCAAAATGTGGTTTAAAAAAAATAACGTGCTTGCTTTGAGAATGTTTTGTTTTTATGGAACTCTTACTTCTTGCTGTTTTTCAATTTGCAGAAGAAAAAACAGTGATGCTTTGTTTGTGATTGAAATTTTGATATACCAGGCTTTATAGCATGGGGAGGACGCACCAGGAAATAAATACAGTGCAGGCTGGTTTGCTGGCTAATGCTTTTGGTTTGGGATTCTCAGTTTTCCTGCAAAAAGGGCACAGGTGGGAACATTTCTGCGCTTTCCAAGCAGACACAGCTTTAGTCATATGCAGAATTCAGGTGGTTGTGTTGCATTTGGAGTGGGTCCATTACCTTTCATCCTTAATCTGCAGGAGGCAACTTGCTAGAAAAAAAACCAAACAAAACCTTGAATGGTTGTGCTTCTGCTGGCGTGCCCCCATTGCATGGGATTTCTTTATCATCACCTTCTACCGCTTTTGAAGTGGCTGATTTATTTAACATGGCTTTTCTCCACCTGCTCTTATTATCCAGAGTCGTCAAGTAACTTGCACCAAACTCTGAAGTACATTAAGACAAGGTAATTCAGGGAAGTGTTTGCATCTAGAAATATATGTAAGCACTTTCCTATCTGCTGGCCTGTAGAAAAGCCATTATTCTCGACAGGGGAAAAAAAATATTGGTAATATCACAAGAGGCTTTGGAAGAGAACATAAAACTAGTTTCATTTTCCAGTCAACTGAGATCTAATATTTCCTATACAAGATGTTTAGATGTTTTAGAAAAAGGAGCAATGTTTATTTGTCTAAAGCGACACACGCACAAAAGTTCTATATTGTGCTTGTGGCTTTTTTCCATTGTAAATGGTTTTGTAGGGAGAAATCTCTTTCTCATCCATCACAGCCAGTAGATTAGAGAAATATAAATATCACCCAAAGAGAAYAGAGCTGAGTCTACTAACAAATGCATGGGAGAAAAATGAGAAAGGTAGCATCCTTCCTGATGGGGAAGGCTGAGTGCTGAGTCAGAGACAGCCTTGTCTCCCCAGCTTCTGGGGATTTGTTTGCTTAACTATCCTGGAACAAAGGTCTCGGTGTGATATTTCTTCTTAGACATGTGTCTGAAAAGTCCAAAAACCATTTGGCCAGTCCAAAACCATTTTGTTGAAGTAGTCCATCATCAGCAAAGGAAGATTTGATGAAACTTTTTTTTTTCCCCCCCCTTTCCCTTGGAAATGCATTGGGTTTTTTTCAGAATATTTTTCAAGTCCAGCAAGGAATTGTTCCAGAATAACATGTAGCCCTAAAGCACTCCAGGGAGTATGAGATTTAGATGCCCCCGTGGTCTTATTCACAGCCTGGCAACCAGGCTGATGCCGCAAGCTTTTGCCTTTTGAKCTGTGGCCATTCCCCAACTAGTTTTAGGCGTGATGGGGAGGCGAGTCTTTGCCCCGGAGAGCTCATGGATGGACAGACTGTATATGTGATGGGGGCAAAACAAGCCAGGGCCAGGGCTTGGAGTAAGAGTTGAACCTCCCCCATCCATTTTGCAGGCTCATCCCCATCGCTGGGAGTGTTGGCACGTCTGACTGCGCTTTGAAGGTTTTAAGTGTCAGGATTTTAATTTTTTTTCCTTTAACTCCTCTTTTCTTTTTTTTTTTTTTTTTAATTATTATTTGAGAGTAATTTCCTTCTCGGCACTTCCCCAGCAGCAAGGAAGGCAGCCAGGAATTCTTAACCTTGAAGCTTCAGTGCTTCGGTTTGATCATGTGCTGCCAGTGGTTTCGGTGCCGAAACCCTGCTAGAGCTAAAGTGGSTCTTTGGACGTAATCAGGGAAGCAAACCCCAGTTGAATTAGCTCAAGTTTAATGGGGTACGGAGCACGCCACAGCACCTGCTGTTCCGTTGCATCTCGCTGCTGCCGCTCCTCACGCAGAGACCAAACCCGCCTCCCAGCACAGATTTTGCTCTTCTCGTCTCGGTGGTTTACCTTGCAATCCATCTTCCCTTCCTCTGAAACCTCTCCGTCCCCCGTTACGCAACTGGGAGGCTAAGCGCATCCTCGCCCGTGCAATGGCCTGAGCATGTGCAGGGGGAGAGGACCAGGCAGCCGTGGAAAGCCTCTCCGATGGGCGATGGTAGCTGTCTTTTGGCTTGGTTTCTTCTCCTTGCAAACCCTTTCTCTGGCAATGAGGTCCTATGCAGGCTTGTGGTCTCATGGGCCATGTTTGCAGGGTCAAGCCTTAGGAAAGGAATTGCTGTAAGAGGTCCCTGTTATCCAGCGCTCACGCTGTGAGCAGATGTGCCCATCACCTGTTCTGCTGCCGCGCGCCGGAAAAAACAGGTGCTGGAAATTAAAAAGTGCAAGCGACTGCAGGAAGATGCCCTTCTTCAGCCAGCCCTGATCCTGCAACCCGTTCRTTTTCTTTTGCCCCTCTTCAGAAAGTTTCTCAGGACACGGTATGGTCTACAACGCCCCTACTTTTATATTTTTTTATTTTTTTTTTCTGCAGCAGCGTTTTGTCTCTCAGCAAAGTCATCGTGTCAAAAAAGGGATTGCTTGAACCTGATTCTGCTTTTTGGCTGCTTTGTTTTCCCCGTCTGCCTGAGTAGCATCCGCCAGCAGCCCACGGCGAGGGGCTGGAGCCCTCCCCGGGTCACCATGCCGGTGCGGCAGTGAGCAGCGATCTCAGAAGAGCTGATGCTTGTGAGCAAAGAGGAACAGATGAGGGGGCCGTGTTTGGGGGTTTAGAGATGGGAAATTGAATCACGGGCTGCCAGAGGTTTTTCTCAAGGTCATACAGGCATGCTGGCTGGACTCAAGGTGAGGGGAGAGAGCTGTTGTCCGTAAATACCTGCAGAAAAACTGTATTATGGGCTGGGTTTCCCAGGGATGCGCATCTCCGCTCCAGGGGGGTGGACTGGAGTAGGTGTACCTGGGGAACGGCCATTTGGGTAAGGATATCGCTGCCTGATCCCGCGGTCCGAGCAGCTCACGGTGCCTTTCTTCCCATCTCAGTTGTGGTACAGACTTCCCCTCCTTGCTCTTGGGGTGAATTTTATTGCATGTTGCTGGGGGTGCCTGCGTTGCTCCAGAACAAGCTGTTTGCAGCCGAGGTTAATGACCGCTGAAGGAAAAGCCTTCAGCTCAGGGCGATGAAGAGTATTTGTCCTGAGCATCTTTGAGTGAGACAAAGCTGAGAGGAAAGGCACTTGTGTGCGCCCGGGTCCTCAGAGGTGGTTGAGCTGCTGCRTGGGTGGCTGTGGGGCTGGTCTCTCACGTGCTCCATGAAACCCTGCCCCGAGTGGAGTGCGGACCTCAGGAGCATCATCTCTTTTTGCTTAAATACCTCAGTGCAGCTATAAACCTGCGAGCTAGGAGGCCGTTTCAACGCTGCTTCAAAAGCCCTTTGGGGGTGAGGCTTCTGCCCTTAAGATAGTTTAGGAGTTATTGATGGAACAACCTTTGGGGACCAAGTCTCGCCTTTCATAGAGGCAAGGGAGAAATTGTTGTTTAAATAACCCCCTGGGGACTGGAACTGGTGGTGACCCAGAAACAGTTTGCTTTTTTTATTGCTTTCCATATCTTCCCTAGGCTAAAGCTGTCTCTAGTAAAGGAAAACCAGGTTGTTACTGGGGGAGTAAGCAAATTAGCAGACGAGGGCAGAAGCTTAACAGAGTTGAGCATCCAGGAGGCAGGAGCTGCGACAGCACTTGCGCCCATCTCTTTTCTTTTGCTTTTAAGGTTGCACTGATCTGAAGCCCCTCTCCCAAATAATGCATTTATTGTTTAATTTTTTTATACCGTTGTTTCAGTAACTCGGGGTAAAAACAGATGTTGACTCTTCGCCGGATGGCGAATCTAGTTTCAGCTGATGTGATACTYGTGGAAGCCACACTGATTTCCTCATCCACTGAAGGATGTTATCAGGAGCTTTATTATTCTTTATTCTTTTAGCCACTGTGTGGTTGCTCACTGGCCAGGCAGGTATCTCCCAGGCCAGGTACCTTCTAATGCTGGGAAGTGTCGGAGGTAGGAGTGAGAGGGGATAAATATGCTCTTATTTACTTGTCCCTTGACCTGAGTAGAGACCACCACCATCTCTAATTATTGCAGGGTTGAATTTGGGGTTGCGGGCATCAGCACGTCCGTTAGCCTCTGCACCAAGATCTTCATGCTTGTTTTGTGGGAGCTACTCATCACCCATGGGATGTACYGACCCCGCCGGTAGCTTGGCCAGCACAAAGGGCTTTGTTCATTTGTTTTGCTAATTGGATTTTTCACCGCTGTTTCGGCTCCATGTAACTGCCCCTCCAGCCAAAATCGTCAGCGTGGAGTCCACCCCGGGCCATCAGTACTAAAAGCACAAGCCGTAGCTTGGCGGGCTCCGGGAGAAACCTTGTCATATCCTATCAGTATGAGCCCTCACACTCTCCTGAGCACCAGCCACGAGCAGAAAACGTGACAAATGCAGTAGTAGCACAGATGTAGAGAATAAACAAGCCTTTGCCCACATTATTGGATTGCTAATGAGGAGAGACCTCATCAACTGCCCAGCCATCTAATTTCTCTTGGCTACTATTACAGCCGGTCAGGCACCGCACGAGGCATGACATTTTCTGGCACAAAACAGTTCTGGGAGGGAGACATTTCCAATGGGAAAATGGCCAATTCTTCCTTCCCCCCCCCCGACTTTGATATTGGAAATCTCCTTTGGACCACACGTTTTCTGGTGAAAGACAAAAGTACAGTCCCGACTGCTTGTCTCGATCGCGCTTCCAAATATCCCAGCATCTCCCATGGCTGCAGCGCTGTGTGCCTCCAGCTGCGTGCCAAGCCTCTGTGGGATGGGAAGCAGGAGAGACTAAATCCTCACCCTGCAGTCCTYATTTCAAGCACTGCACGATCAAGCCCAGCACATTTGTTGTTTTTTTTCTTCCCCGCCCCCCCAGTGACCTCTCCTCTGTCTAAGCAGAGTTGTCTTGGAGTTCAGCCACAGAGCTGAATTCGCCGCTACCTCTTCCAGAACTCGAACAACAGCTCCGTCCCCCTGCCAGGAGTTTTCCTCCTCGCTCTGCTGCCTTGCAAAATCGGAGGTGTCCCATTCTGCAAACTGGCYGCAGTCCCCGCGGCTTTGCACGTGCTCCCGGCACTGGTCGTGTTGCACGGAGATCTATTGCTCGCCCAGCGGTGTCTCGACTCGCAAACTAATTAAAGTTCATGTCACACCAGGAAGATGCAAAATGCTCTCTGAGTGCTAGATGTTATTATTTTAAGCTTCCCTTCTTTTTCCTGAGGCGCAGCAACTCCCCGAATCCCAGCTGGCACACCACATCCAGCCACAAAACACCGCTAATTGGGTGTTTCTCCTGTTGACCTCATTTCTCAAGCAGACTTTGGCTGGGTTTATTTCCGTGGGTTTTGTTTTTTTGGTTTTTTTTTTTTTTTTTTTTTTTTTTTTTTTTTTTGCCAAGAGGGCTCAGAAACTAGATAAACAGACACTTGATGAGTGTCATGGTCAATCCCTGGTCATATCTGCCCTGTTTCAGGGTACGATAATGCTGCTCTTCCCCCACCATCATCCATTTTACACATCCAAGGAAACAAGGGGTAGAGGGAGACGGCAAGGAAGGGATCAAGGGTGGAGTGATGTTTTTGGAAGAGGTTTCATTTGGAAGAGGTCTCAAACAGGCAGGACCTAGACTGTTGCTCCTTCCCATCAGCAAGGCGTTATCAGGTCTGCTATCCATGTTTTACTGCAACAAGATTTGGATACTGGAAGGCATCTCTTGTTGCTGATTCCCCTTCAAAAGATAAGGTGACTTGTGCTATTAATGATGTAAAGCTCAGCCAGTCTCTCCTGGTACAACTCCCGCCGCCTGACGAACGCGCCGAGTTCATTAGAGTCGGCTTTGTTCAAGTCTCCCCGAACTGGTTCACCTCCCAAAGAATCGAGTAGCATCCCATTAATTCCTTAATTGCCTGGCATTATTGGGAAGGTGCATCCTCCAGCAAAGGCTCGGTGTCACCTTGCAGAGGTGGCAGGTGGAAACCTCTCCCTGATGTTCTCGAGGCGGCTGCTTTTCTTCCTTTGCACTCGTATTTATGAAAACATATTTTATTCCGTGCCTTGGATTCTGCCCCATCTGCCTTCCCTGCCATTAATCAATTGTGCTGTTTCCCCCGTAGCGTTCATTACCTCCTTAAAAATGAATGCAGAGAGGAAACACAATTAGATGCTGCTTTGGTTAAATAATACCTTGAAAAAACCAGAACAATGGCTTTAAAAATAAGGAGAGAGTGAAGATCGCACAGTTTGAACTAATGATGGAAATTACCTCAGGTTAAGTTGGATTTTAAATCAGAGGTTTGGGGGGATTTTATTTTTTTCTTTTCTTTCCAGTGAATTATGACCAATATAGAGGCCTGCTGGATGGATGATTAGATTTTCTTTTTTTCTCTCCCATCCGCATTGAAAAATGAAATATTTCTGTAATATTAAATCCGTCAGATTGATCAAAGTGCGGTGTCAAAAAATGTTGTAAGCGCTTCTTCTCATCCAATCCCCTCAGCGACTCCAAACCAGAGACCTTTTCATATCCCTTTCTGGAGGCAGCTGAG
Organism: Phoebastria nigripes; assembly: GCA_035582835.1. NCBI lineage: Eukaryota > Metazoa > Chordata > Aves > Procellariiformes > Diomedeidae > Phoebastria > Phoebastria nigripes. The sequence goes on along the minus strand of JAYKAV010000334.1, from coordinate 277,123 downwards.
GTTACCTCTACCGAAAGAGCCTGTGCAAGAAATGAGTCTGCATTTCTCCATCTAATTCCCATAGCAGGGACTTACAAAGGGCTGCGGATCTGGCACGTGAAACTGAAATACATGGTCCTCAGCTTTGTGGTTTTGTCTCTACATATGTCCGTAATCTGTCCTAATACCATCTTTTTCCTCCTGCCTAATGGTGGGGTCAGGATTAGGGTGAATATGGCCAGAAAAGGGAGTGATAAAGGGAAGTTTCTACTTCTCTGGTTCAGCTTTATGAGTAAATGTTGGGAGATTTATTGGTGTTTCCCCTCCCCTTTTGTTTTTCTTTCCCCTGCTTACTTTCACTGGAGAACAAGAAAACCAAACAAACTAGAAACCCCAAATATTTGGTAATAGTTCAAGGAAGGTAACACAGAGTGTATTCAAACATTTGGAGAGGTGGTAATCTGGGGCATTGCACGGCAGGATAAATGCAAAGCGTGTCCAGAAAAGAAAGATTTTTTTTTTTTTTTTTGAAAGCTGTCAATGAGGAGAAGCTGAGAGGGTTGGGGGTTGCTAAGTCTAGAAAATAAGGGATGGTCTTCTTCAAGGAAAGAGGTTGTTAGAGATAAGATGCTGAACAGCCATCTTCTGTTCAGAGCAGTTAGATGAGAAGAAATCAGCTTGGTTTCAGCAAGAAAGATTTATGTTGGCTATGAAATGGGAGGAAAAAACCCTTCTGCTGGGGTGGTGGAGCCTGGGAACAGGTATTTTGGGGTGTAATGGACTCTCCTTCGTTGGCAGCTTCATTAAGAACAGGTTAAACAAAGATCTGTTGGAGGTTGCTGACGTGTACCTGATGCTGTCCCCGGGGAGGCGTGGGACAGAGACTGACCTGACGTCCCTTTCATTTCTATAAAGCTGCATTCGCAAGCACGCATCAGCTACTTCTATCGCTATTAGTTCTGCTGTGCCGTTCGACATGAAACTTCAGTTGTCTTCAAAGAAAAACACCGGGAAATAAAAGGACACGGCTTTTGCATATGCTTGCATATCGGGGAGGCCTGTTTGCTCGCTCTAGGAGGACGTATTTATTTCTGCGGCTGTGTCGAGATGTGCTCTGAACTTCCGTAAAATGTGCAAAGAGCAGCAAGTTTTGCTTCGTCTCTTGATGAACAGGCAGTGCTTTCTACATGCAAAGCAAGGAGTGAAAGGCTCCTATTCTCTTACAGAGTCGTTTTACTGCTTCATGCCTCAGTGTCCCTCAGCTTCCTCTGTATGTGCGTTGGAGATCAAAAGATGAAAATCTCCGCCCTCCCAGACATTGATTAACTTTGCTTTAGGAGCTCTTTGTGCTATCAACTAACCCTCGCAAGGGAAAATAAGCATTTTCCTTAGTTACACAAATGGGGAAACAGGTGTAAAAGAGATGAAGTCATTTTTCAGAAAGTCACTGACAGAAATGGGAGAAAGTTAGAGCCCTCCTTCCCTGGCACAGCCTCTGGTGAGCATCTATATGCTCTGGTTAACCCAGAGGAAGGTCTCAAACAACCCTACAGAAATGCAGCAAAGAGATGGATTGCTGCAACTCTGCTGCTTACCAAATTAGAAACAATTTAAGGATTTAAGGATTAAGTACCATTAATTACTGCCCAACAAACGCTGAACTACAATGGAGCACTTGTGGAAATGGAAAGAGAAGTTCTGCGTGAATACTAAATGGCTTCATTAATGCTCGGTGCAATTTCATTGAGCGATAAATTAATTCGCTTGATGCTCCAAGAATTACTGAGCGGGACCGCGGGCACACGTGATGAAGGCAGAGCAGGAGCCCAGCTTCCCCTTGCCTGTGCAGAGCAAGTCACGCAGGTGTGGGACACTTCAGAGCAAGGTGAAGGGAACCCTTGAGTAAAGAAAAAGTGAGGAAATTGGTTTACTGGGTGAGGAAAAACCCAAAATGGTGCTCCACCTCATCTGGAAAACAGTAGAGGTTTTGGAGGTCGGGATGAGAGCAGGGGGGTCAAGGTCCCTCTTGCATCTGGAGATGATGCTGCACCCTCCTGTGGAGAATGCTGTTCTGCTGCCGATGGTGGACCAGTTGGACATCAGCCCTGATTTGCTGTAATATTCCCTGTATTTCTGTTCCTTTCCACCGCAGCCGTAACCACAGGGCTGAATAGACTTTTCCAGCCCGTGGAATTCCTTGCTCAAGCCTGACTCCGTGGCTCATGCTAGGTGGTCCTCCCGTCAAGTACCAGGCGGGATGAGCAAGCCTGGACTTTGCATCCCCTTTATCTAATGCTTATGGTGAGCTCTTGCAAGGCTTGGAGCATCCCAGGTGCGTTGGCGTTGCTCCAAGGGCACGTTTACCTGGGCCTGGAGAAAGACTTTGTGCTTCCAAAATCTGGGGGAGGCACGTCTTGCGTGGGAGCCCAGCAAAGCAGTGACAGCTTGAAACTGGAGTCTGCTTCCCYGGCAGCAATTTCCTCCAGAAGAAGTGGAGAAGGAGAAGGGACCAGCATCCAGCCAGGATGTCTTGCGGTGAGTAATTTCAGTTTCTCCTCTGGCTGTCATGGCATGACAGCTGCCTGGGCAGAGCCTCGCTGCCTCCCTTTAGTACATGTTACCTGGAGTTCAGCATCGGTTTTCTGTCCCTCAAGACTTTTTAGCCTTCTGTTGCATTGCAGCGTTATTGATTGCTCACCCGGCCGTGGCCTGGAGCCTGTGTTAGGTGTGAACACAGCACTGGCCCCAGCCGGCCCGCAATACAGGGCAGGATGCTCTGAGGTTCATTTCACCATTGGTCTTTTTTTAGCTCTTTTCTGCGTCGCCCTTTGGCTGCCTCCTGTGCCTTGCACTGCGCCTTGCTCTTCCCAAGCAAATTTACGGTGACTGTAAAGGTCGGGTGGTTTCGTGGCTCAGCGCGGGTCCCTTTTTGCCCCATGGTTTAGGATCCCTCAGCTCATTTGGTTTGCAGTCTTACTGCTGAAGGCAAAGAGTGGGAAATGGCAGAGAGAGACTTTGTTCCCTCCCTGCCAAAGGGAGATTTAACGACAAGGACACGTGCAAGGGTCTGTTTCTGCCCCATGTACGGCACTGTGGCTCTCCACCTCCCTCTGCCTCGTTCTTCTCCCAACCGCTGCAAGATAGCCCGTCTCGAGGGTGCCAGGGCTCGTCTCTTGCTATCATGAGACATTGGGACCCTTGTCTTGCTGCAGCCAAATAAGCCTTCAAGATATAATCCAAATATGCCTGATCTGCTTTGACCAAGAGTGATGGGTGTCCAGCATGCCTACGTGGAGGGATGCAGGTGGACGTGGAGGCTTCTGTCTGCTCTCCAAGATAGGCAGGTCTCCTCTGCCACGTTAGCTTGGTGCTCTGCCTTAGCACACTTAATGGTCCTGCATGGCTCCTGGTCCAGCCCTGACAGCTCAGAAATGAGATGAGCGGAGGTACTTGCATCCCCCCGCACCTGCCCATGAAGACATGTCCTAGATTGGCCATTAAAGAACAGAGGAAGAATATCTAATTAACAACCCTAATGCTAGCAACGTGCAGAACCCAGATCAAAGTTTTCCTAGCGTAATGAGCTGATATAAAAGCAGCCAGAGGGAGACATCGTCAGCTTTATTGGGCTGGCAAAGCCAGGCAACATAGCTGCGCATTCTTGAGTGCCATCTTCTGGCACCTTGTATGTCAACTAGTTGCACGTCTGTGTGGCTGGAGCAACCTGGTAACGTAGAGCTGCAGCCAGGCACGAGGAGTGGAGCAGAATTCCTGCATTTTCCGATGCATCCTTGAAAGATGCATGCAGAGCGGGCACTTTTTTTTTTTGCATCCTACCATCCCTTTGGCTGTTGAGTAGCTGCCTTTGCCAGCACGAGGGGCTGCGCATCTGCCAGTCGGCCTCTGCACATAGTTGGTATTGGCTCCCCATGCCAGCTTGGGAAGCATCTGTTTACTGGTTTATTTATCCCCTCTGCAATCACCGTGGGAGGATAATCTCAGCGACATGCCACATCTCGTTTACAGCCGGCCCCTGAAAAGTTAGAAGTGCAAGTTGTGGGGTGGGGAGGAGGCGGGGGAAGACGTGGAGCTGCGCACACTGGGGACAGAAAGGGGAGTTGGGGAAATGTATAAAATATTAAATGACATCGTGGCAAGACACAGATGGGGTAGAACAATAATTAAAGTAAGCAGCACATCAAAAGCCTGGCTAAAACTCGCATTTAAATTGCAAGTCAATGCAGAAACAGCTCATGTAGCCATGTATAAACGTGTTTCCAGGAACCTTTTAAGAATATTAACGATGATGGAAGCAGAACAGCAATGATTCAGACTTTATGGTATGTGACGATCCGGGAGGCCACCAGACTTGTGCTTGGCTGTTGGCATAAGGAATCTGATGAGAGCTTGGATCTTGCCAGAAGAGCAGGTTTCTTTCCAGGGAGACTTCAGGAGAGAGAGAGATCCTGAAGTGAGCAAGGATGAAGCCTYTTCTCTTACCAGGGATGTGCACGGTTTTCCTTCAGCCCTGCGGTGGGACTGCACCCTTATAAATTAGGTGGCAGCGGCCTCTGGGATTTTTGTTCCCTACAGCCAATCCCTGGTTGTATTCTGCTGTCTGCTTCCCCAGGTTTTGCCCTAATTAGTTTTAAATGACCCAGGTCAGGTTCTCGTGCGTTCTTGCTTGGGATCCTTCAGCACATAACACCATCAGCGCCGCTTTCTTGAGCTCCCCTTTGCTTGCAGCCGCCCGTTGCTCCTGGTGATGTCTGCTGCTCCATTTCTAGTCTGGAGCACGCTCGCTCCCCACGTGTATCGCCACGCTAGCATCTGAATATAGCAAAGGACCCATCGCATAATTGGAAAACTCAGGTCAGGACTGAGGCCGTGCAAAACAAGCTGAGCAGCAGCATCGTGGATGCCTCGCTCCTTCCCCGAGACAGGAGATGACACAGCACCTTCCCTCCCCGGCTCTGCTCGCCATCAGCAGAACAGCACGGTTTGAATTAAGGGCCAGAAATCAGTGTCAGATTTGTCTTGGCTCCAGCACTGAACACCTTTGGGCTATAGAGCAAATCTCTTAATTATTCCGTGTGCCATTTGCCCTCRCCTGTACAAGGACTACAATAGCTCTGTCCTTGGGGAGGACGAATTCTCCTTAGTCCTGATAATACTGTGATTTACAGAGAATTTCCCTGACTAGCCTTCAGGGCACGGTGTTACCTAATGGAAGCAATTAAAAAGCATGGGGAAGTGACCCCCTGAAAGTTCAGGCAGCTACAGACGAAATAGGGGAATTAAGAGGCAGACTGCGGAGAGATACAGGAGCGTGCGGTTGCCTTCACCCCGCACCGCAGCGGGTACGTGTGGTCGGAGCGGGCTGTCCTGGTGGGAACCGGGAAGGGGATGCAGCGTGAGCGGCTGAAAAGGAAAATTGCAGGTGGAGTATTTTTTCACTTGACTGTGTATTTTCATAAGAGGCTTTTTGGATATTTCAAGCTTGGAAGGTCCTTCCTGGGAGACCACATGAAGGTTTAACTTCCCACAAGGTTCAATTTTCCAGAAGTTTAAGTTTCCAGACTTCCCAGTTGTCTCATAGCAGTAGCAAACTCTTTTGCATCCTTCTGTGCTGCAACTCCTAARCTGCTGTTTAAAGAAGAGCATTAACCCCTGCTTTATATATGGGGAAACTGAGGCACAACATGGGGGGAACAAGTCTAAAGGGGACAGTGCCCAAGCCCACGGTCTCCCAGGCTGGGCAGGGAGTCCTGCTGCTTTCTAAGCAGGCAAGAAACACCCTCAGCAGCAGTGCTGGCAGCCAGGGTGAGCCTCACCACGGCTTTACCCGTGAAATATCTGTATTGCTGCTCCTTCCCAGGGCAGTCAAGAGCAGCTGGCAATCAGAGACCTCCGTCTCCAGCGCCGGATGGACAGCCCTAACGATTTCTGAGCGTGATTGCCTTCAAAATATTCCAGTCACTCCTGGGCAATTGGCAGCCTGATGATATTTTGTCCCTGTCGAAGCAATGATGGCTGTGTCAGAGTCCAGGGCCACCGAGGCAGGGTCTGACCTTCTGCTCGGGAGGGTCTGGGGACACCGTCTATCAGCAGCCCCATAGAGCTACCCAAGTTCAAGGAAGGTTGGTCCCATCTCCCAAGGACAAGTGTTACCTGGACCAAAGACCTCTCCCCATTGCTGCACGTTTACCACCCCAGCAAGAGCAGCATTTCAAATGCAACTGGGATCTTCAGCGATGGGCTGGACCCACTCGCAAGCTATCCCGAAATATCGCTGGTGCCAACGTTTGGGAGGGGGGCTGCAGACCTGCTCCCTCTCCCACTTCAGCTGGAGGGGCAGAGGGTTGAGGCTGAGAGCTCGGGGCTTTTTGGGGTGACCACGCTTTGTAGCAGTCAGGAAGGTAGGAGAGCAAATTTTTACTTTCTTAGCCAAACTCCYTACCCCTCAATAGAGAAAAGCATAATTTTGTTTTGGAAAAGACTAGCTCTGAATGTAATCATTTTTTTTTGGTGCCTGGGTGAAAATTCAATACTGCATGAAGCTTTTTCTCAAAACGATCGTAAGTTTAGCGAGGACAGGATTTCCCTTTTCCTGCCCTTGCAAACAGAGTGGCTGAAAGCCTCCTGTCAGGATTTTCCCAGCATGCAGATGTTGTTTTGACCTAGATGCTTAAGCATTCATTTACTGCTGAAGTTTTGCATTTAGAGGTCTTAAGAGTTTGTATCGTGGGCTGTCTGGAAAGCTCCGAAAGGGGAAAAAATACTGAGGGCAGCTCAGGAGTTACGAAGGAAAACCGATTTGACGTTATTATGCCTCCGTTTATTGGCAGCCCACAATGAGATGTAAAGAAATGTCAAAAAATCCCATGTGCACGTTGGTTTGGTTCAGGAAAAAATTGCTGTTTGCCTCTGCCCGGAGGCTACGAGTCACTCTGTTAATGCAGAAGGCACTAAAATGACCCCTTTGTTTTTCTTATGATCACTTCTGATAGCGCGCTCTGCCAGAGATATCATATCTTTGATCTCTCAGTGCTGATGTTAAGTCTCTCTTGAGTTCAGTAGTATCTCCTTGAGATTAATACTTCATGGCATTCTCAGCACCAAGCTGTCCTAACCCATACATCACAAGGTGTCACGCTTCGCACTCGCCTCCTGCCTCAATGACTTCACGCTGGCACAATAAATAACCCTTGGCCAGCTCCGCTCTCCCCTGTTCGTTGTGTACAGAGAGTTTAACGAGGAATGCGGAAACTCTCCGGAAGCGAGGAGGGAAGGGATGCTCCCGAGGCTGGAGCAGGCACGAGGACAGTCCTGCTTCCCTCTCCGGAGGGAGGAGGCTGCCAAAATTTTGTGAGAGTTATTCCTTTTCCCTCTCCCGGGCGGAGGGAGGGAAGATGCGCAGCGGTTTCTCTGCGACGCCTTATAGGGAGTGACAAACCGGTGTACCCCTAGGGTACCCATCTGCCAGCTAGCTCGTTTCGCATCCTATCCGTTAGGCGAACGAGTTAGGAAAATCACTTTCTGCTTTGGCTTTTACTTTGGCGCCTTCTTCTTCGCTTGCTTGCTTGTTTGCCAAGGGCTGAGCGAGCAGACCGGGCTCCTTTTGCAGGACGGGCTAGGCATAAAAACACCTTCCCTCTTCTTTTGTGGGGTGAGTGAAGCAGGCTGTCAAACCACGGTGCCGCAACCCTGCAAGAGGACTACAAAATTCCGATGGGGCTGCCTTTCAGAGCCCTCTGAAACCCTCTGCATCACCCTGACCCCGTGGGCTGCTACCGGCTGCAAAGCCCCCACCTTGCCCAGGGGAAAAAGGGAGTTTTAAGGGAACTTAAAACATTACGTCCATCAGAGGTTGGATTTCTGCAGGTGAACATCCACACTCATCGAGCACCGTTTAATCTTGAAACATCCGATGTCAAGCGGGTACCGGCGATGCAGAGCAGGGTCCAGGCTGCTGTGGCCTTGCTGCTCTCGGGATTGAAACAAGGTCGGGTCCGTGCTGCAGCCAGGGAAGTCCTAGTCTTGGAGATGCTTGCATATGAGCTCTGGGAGATGTACCCAGGGGATGCAATCTGCTGTTGTCTGTGCAGTTCGGGGTGAAGAGGACTTTGCAAGATTTTTTTTTTTTTTTTTTTTTGATCAGTCTGGGGTCCATCACTTACTTCTTGAGCATTTATGTGGTTTTGGTGGTGCTGCTGAAGTATAACGTGCCGTTCAGTGACCGTGTTTCAGGGACTGGGGAGTGGAGCCTTGTACAGCATTGCAAAACACCCTGGGCGCTTCATGCCTCCTATCTCAGAGGCACTCTGCAAACTCAAGGGGAAGAAAGGTCCCCCGTTAACTCGCACCCACACAGCCTCCCTCCTCTCTCTCAGTGCATTCGGCGAGGGGGAAATGAACCTGAAGGACTTACCCAAGCGTTGCCTTAACGCGCTTGCCTGGGAGGGCTGCGGGCGTGATGTGGCATTGCACCGCGTCTAATGCGCTGCCCAGTGCGATGCGATGCACTGGGGCGAGGACCGAGCTGCCGACCGTCCTTGAGTCCCCACCCTGAGAAAGGGGTCGGTGTTGTTTTTGCACAGCATGGGGTTACCGAGGGAAAAAAATCCTTCAACTCCCTCGCTACTGGTTTTACAGAGATAATTGAAAAGGAGGAGTAAAGTCTCAGGGGAAGGAATGAAAACCCCAGCACTAGACAGGGCTACAATGAGGTGTCCTGCAGTCTGCGACCCTCCTGTTTGCAGGCAGACGGGCTGTGCATCCCCTCCCGCTGCTCAGGGTCCCTCCAAGGTGCCAGTCGCAGCTCCCCTGTTGACAAAGGGGCTGTTTCCTCTCATTTCTGCTATAATTTCATCTTTTAAAGCACATTTAAGGCTCGGAGCACCACCTGCTYAGAGCCAAAAGGTACCTGGCCCAAAAAGCACCAACAAATAGAAGCGAGCACGAATGCTTTCCCAAAAGAAGAGGTGATGAGGGCACGCCGCAAGACTTTCTCTCCAAAAAAAAGGTCTCTGTGGGTTGGGTTCAATTTAATACTGGCTGGATTGGCCATTTCTGTGTCCAAGTCCAGGTACAAAGCGTGCTGAATCTCTGCTGCCACATCTAATACTAGCCCACAAATACCCTTGTGCTGATAAACCTGCCTCTAATGAGAGCACGATGCTAACGGGGTCCAGCAGCTTGGGAGCGCAGGTAAAGCGTGCGCCTTGCGGGCTGGGTGGCTGATAACGAGAAGGGACGATGCAGTTAGAGAAACCACCTTCTTTTCTTTTTTTTCCACCGGCCTCTGGGAAAAAGGGTTTCAATTTTTTAAGTTCTGTCACAACAGGTTAGAGTATTAGCCATCATGGTTCACTGCCATCTGTATTTGTTCCATTTGTGGCATTTATGATGGTTATCCACATTAATTATTTCGCTGCTAAAGTCCCTTCTAATTTCAGAACACTGTTATTTCTAAGAAAGATGGATATTAAATATGCCACACATCAGCACGGGGTGGCATTACACCATGCTATTAAGTTCTGATGCGAAGGCTTGGCAAAAAATAACTTTGCTATTTGTAATCACCGTGAAGTGTTTTAGTGTTGCAGCTTGGAATAAGAAATAAAGATGATGACAGGAACTGATTTCTTATTAGGACGCGGTGCAGGAGTTTACACAAATCAGGAAGGAAATAACAAGGTAACCCTTGGCTGGCCAAATCCACACAGGTACCTGTTGGGCCGGGGTCTGATGGGGAATGGGCTGGGTACAAAATCTTTGAGGGCATCTCCACCCAGCACCGAGGTCCTTTATCTGCCCAGGGAGGAGGCGAGACCCTGGTTGGGTAGAGTGAACCATCACTCCGGGAAGGATGGAAAGACTCATCAATCCCAAGGAAGGAGCTGAACCCCCCAGGTTTTTTGGGGCTGGTGTGTGATGGTGCAGAGACTCGGCAGCGCTTTTCCTTGGGTAGAAGGAGCCTTTCACATGCACATGGGGCTACATTTTGCATGCACAACCCTTTTGCCCTCCCTATTGTTGCTTTATAGGTATGTTAGGCTTTTTGGAAGCTGCTACCTTCCCATGGCTTACAGGTGCTCCCCCGCTTCCTAATGCAGGGGTGAAGCCCCGGGACTTGCTGTAGACCAGCCTGCAAGGGTCATGCACTCCTGGGAAAGCAAAGGAGAGGGTTTTTTTACCCATGAGGAGGAAACAAATTCCCCCATCACTCCTGTGTCTCTTAAGGATGCAGTGTCTGTGCCCGACCAATGTGGTGGGACAGCCGGAGAGCCAAGTCGGATGCGACTTGCAGCTGGCATTAAACATGCAAGTTCTGCAGCAGCAGGCTGCGTTGCACGCTCTTGCTGGAGCTGCCCTTTAAATATGGCTTGATCCACAAAGCAACCCTCTGTTATCCTGCTAGGGAGGGAGGAAGGAGGTGATGCACCCATGTTTTTGGCAGTGGTGGTGAACCCCGGGTGAATTTGGCTTCAGCCAAACGAGGTGTAGAGTTAAAGGTGATTGTCAAGGGCACCTGGGAAGAGGGAAGAGGAATTGCGTGAGTAACTGCTTTGCAGGTTACTAGAGGTTGTAGCAACAGCTGGGGATGGGGTTAGGGAGCAGTTTGCCTTGGGTTGAGCCTAAGAAAAATGCTTTGTGATTTTCAGCAAACCAGTCAAAAAAAAAAAAAAAAGAAAGAGGTCGAGATCAAATGCAATGTTTTGCTCAACTCCCGAATGAAATGTTCCCTCTTAGCAACGAGTGTTTGTGTACGGGTTTCGCTAAGAGTGAGGGATAATTTGAAATGAAAAGTAAACTAAAGGGGGAAAAAGCTCCCCTGTAGTTTTTTTCTTCAAGCATCAAAACAAATCTCTATAATCCCTTGGGGTTTTTTGATTGTTTATTTTTGGCTGCTGTGGTTTTAGTTCCTCAAGTTGTGGAAAATTTGGCAACGCATCTCCAGAGTTGTCTGTGCCTTGGAGAGATGCTKCAGAGTGCAAAAATTTCAGCACATCCACTCGGGCATCTCGGCTCCCAGGGTCTGATCCCATGGGTGCTTCAAACCATCCTTCTGCCCTGCGTTTAGCAACAGCAGTGGGTGCTCAGCAGTTTGCAGATCGAGGTGTTGGATGCAAGTCTTTGCACCGCAGACAGGTCTTCGAGTCCCGGTGTGCTTTGTGTCTCAGCTCCCAGGCAGCTCATGCTCAATACAGAAGGATACACCAACCTTTCTCAACTGTTATTGTCTATTAATTAAATGCTAATTAATTATTAAAAGGGTATTCATTGAGATTTAACAAGTCTGCAGCTAAAAAAGAAGAAAAAAACCTGGCAGTGACAGGTGTTACACGCCAGTAATGAGGTTCTTAATAATCAATTGGCATTTGTTTGACTTAGAATAACATTCTTATTAAATCTAAATCAACTCTTTACTTGAGACACTTAATTACATGTGGGTTATTTTTTTTCCCCGCCGCCTTTCCTTGGCGCGGTGGGAGTTCCCAGCCCGCGTCTCCAGGCGTAGACGGAGGCGGCTGTGCCTTAATAAATATGAAAGGTGATGGTTATTCATCGAGAATGCCACTTAAGGAACGATTTCCCCAAGCTCCTATCCACGCTCATGCTAACAGGAGTTTTGAGGGCTCATTCGCCTTTCATTAGGAAAGCTGGCTCGCTGGGGAGAGCTGTTTCGCTGGTACCAGCCCCGCATCCATCCCAGGGCAGCCGCTGCCACCGAGCATCCTCCTCCCTTGATTTAGGGAGGRGATTACCAGCCTCGCCTTCCACTCGATTATTTATTAGAAATCACATTTAGCATTGGGAAAAGTTGCTAGCGCGGTGTTAGAAACCCACAGGAGGGGAAAAATAAAAATCCCTCCGAGCATCTGCGTGACCGTGGTACCCTGAGGAGAAGCAAGAGCTTCGCAAAAAGCCGTGGCAATTGCTCTGGCTGAAGTTTTGCGTTGCTGATGCGAAGGCGAAAGGCTCCCGACTCCATTATCCAGACAGTTTGGTTCCTCCAGGGTCAGCATCATCTTTTAAAACATTGTCGTTGGGTACATTTTCGCCTTGCAAGGAAATGGGAGGCCGGGCAGGGGAGCGGCTGCTGGCTGTAATCGAAATTTAATTACTACCCCTTTTAATGCAGCTTTTAAAAAGGAAACAAAGATCCCAACCGGGTGCTCTTTTAGCACAAACAACAACAGGGGGAAAAAAAAGAAAGAAAAAGTAACCAACAGCAACAAACAATCTGTGCTATTAGAGGATCATTATTCTGATATTATTTATTTCAGACTTTTTGATACTCTCCAATGCTTGACTTCACAGGCTCATTTAGTTCCTTTCAAAAGCAAGGCAGCACTGCAATTTGCCAGCAGAAAATGTGATAAACATTATCAAGGGGGAAAGGAAAAAAAGCCGGTGACTGTAGGGATAAACATAAATATATTTACAGGCTGGGGAGACAACGTGGGTGCGGGGAGAGTGTAGTTCACTGCTTCAGAGCCACAGGACAGGGCGTACCACCCGGGGCAGAGGATCCAGAGGTTCAAGTGATGGTCGTTTCAGCTGTCTCTCAAATTTCAAAGCAGTTCCCTGCATCTTGCCTAGGAAGACAGTGGGCGGGCATGAATATTTTCCTCCATCTCCTTTGACATATTTGCAGTTGTGAAACCCTAGCATCGGCGGGATGCGCTCTGGGGCTCTCTTTGAGAAGTGCTGGGCGCAGAACGAGCAGGGCAGGGTTGCTCTCAGGGTGCTGTCAAGGGGGAAGAAATGCTGCAAGCCCAATATTTCCAACCCAAGGGGAAATACTACCTGTTACGCTGGTGTAAAATACACTTTATTTCCCCCATGCCCAACTCTGCGTGCCAAGGCGATGTGTGTTACTGCTTACGCAAGGAGGCTGAAAACGTACACGTGTAATTTATATCTCGGAGGCTGTTTTGCTTTGCGTGAGCGGCATTGCAGAGCTGCAGAGAGGGATGCTAACGTGCGTCAAGGCAGCGGTAGTTTAATGGGCCCCCTCCGACCCTGGCGAGAGAGTCAGGAGGTAGATGGTGTTTTGTGAGGTTATCTAAAAACGAGGGAGCTGGGGTCTATCCCAGCTTCACGGGAGCACAAATTAAGGGGAGGAACAAGCTGTCGTCTCTAGAAAGAGTCTCGAGCATCCCTGAAACTTTGGGAGCTCCTGGGCGTTGGTGCCAGAAAGCGTTAGATTACGATATCGTTAGATCACTAGACTCTGCCTGGGTTATTATTGATAGTCAGTGAGAGCTGTTGCATCCAATTAGTTGTATGGATTAAGAGAATTCCTTCTGAAGTTTGCTATCCCAGGGGGRAAAAAAAAAAAAAAAAAAAAAAAAGAAAAAAGCTTGAATAAACTGGTTCGGATGAAAAGAAAGCCCTCGAAAAGCCCAGTCAGAGGGGACTCTGTCAAGTCATCGTGTCAATGCAGCCTTGATGGGAGTGCAGTCACCTTCGAGGGTAAAATGAGCGGATTCTCGAAAGTTTCAGTCGAAGCAAAGTTGGTAAAAATTGCATTTTTGTCCAGTCCTGTTCTTTTTCTGGACATCTTCAAACCGCCTTATTGCCATGCTTTATTCCCCACTTGCAACACAGCAGCCAGAATATTATTGCATTGATTTAGCTAAATCAGTTTGGGGGGGGAGGGGRGGAAGACCAGCTTTTGGCACACACCTATCGATCGCAGAGCCCCGGTGGGAGGTGCTCCTGCCCCATGGAATGATGCGCTGCTTGGGTCCCGCTGCCCAGCTTGTGCTTGCCAAAACCTCTCCATGTATTTGAAATAATCCACCCCTCTTCATCACCCCACCTGGGGTTGGCAGGTTTGCCTTGTCGGCTCAGACTAATAGCAGTTTTTGGGCACAGCCTAATTTTGAGCGAAATTTGCCTTTCCTGGGCTCTCTCATCTTTTTTTTCCCTCCTCGACAGCAAGCAAGCCAGCCCAGCGTGCTGGCGTTATTGCAACGTGACATCTTGGTGTTTGGGGTGGGTAGGTGGACGGATAGTTTTTGACATGCCTCATCCAGAAATTCCTCCTGAAAGGGAGTCTAAAAAAAAAAAAAAAAAAAAAAACAAAAAAAAACCACCACAAGTCATGCAATTCATTTATCGTCAAAAGGACCATGCTATTGAAAAATGAGCCTTGATGTTGCAAAATGTTTGAAATGCGTGGAGATAATTTAACTATAGCTGCGTTGTTCAAACAGCCCTTTTATGCTCGGTGCAGTGTGGGTTTATATATATGTATGTAATTTTCATGTATTTATTTTTTTTGCAAAGAGACACCCTGACACACGCTCTTTCAAAGGCTCTTTTGGGTTGAATGTAGCCTTTGTTGGGTTGTCTCTAACCGTGGTGGACCAGAACCCTCTCTGCTGGGATTCGTCTGAAGTTTGTGGCTTGCAAAGCTGCGTCGAGCTCTGCAATTTCCCACCTTGCCTGGGTTTCCCACAGGAAGGCAACCCCGTGATGCCAAACCTCCCCAGTTGGAGCATCCTCACCTGCTTGTCGTTGGAAAGGGCCAGGAGAAGGGGAGAAAATAAACCAAACCACACCGTACCTGCAAAATAACCCTCCTGGACTCTGCCTTACACCTATAAAGCTCCAGCGCTTCCACGTGTGTTGTTATCTCAACACACGTAACAGCCAGCGGTGCGTAGCTGTTGTAGAGCGGCTGAATTTACTGGGAACGAATTAAAAAAGGGGGATTTCCTAAAGAAAAGAAAAAAAAAAACCAACCCTAAAGCAACAGCAAACTGCTGAAAACAAACCAGCCCCCTCCGCCTCTCCTGCCTCCTGCTTTGGCACCGTAACGGAGCTTGTAGCCATGATACAACTTTTTTTTTAATAGAGTCTTAGCCGGCCTGGGAGAGGGATTTGCTCTCCCCAGAGCCTCGTCTTCCAGATGCGTGTCACAAGCATCCTTAAATCTTCGAGAGAGAAAAAAAAAAAAAAAAAAAAAAAAAAAAAAAAACAACCAAAAAACCTTGTCTGGTTGCGAGGATGAGAGCCCGGCTGCCGTAAGGAGCTGCAAAAAACCTGCTGATAGACAGATGGAGTGGTGTAATTATACGCGGGGAGGGGTGTGGGGGGGGAAGCGCTCGCTGAAATTATTAGTGTGGGCAGACAATTAGAGGCTTTTCCAGAAGATTACCCTCTCCCTCCCATCTGCGCTCCATGGAGGAGTTTTTACGCTGGCGATGCTGTTTCCATCCTCAGCCGTTTGCTGTTTTGCCCAAATTACGCCTTCGCGTTTGTTCGGACTTTAGCAGCATCACTAAAATATCCCCCTGTTTTTAGGAGGAGGGAAAGATGCTGATGGGGCTTTTGCAGGGATTTTGCCTGGGGGTGCAGAGCCCCCCTGCATGGGTGGGGATACCCCGGGGTGCATCGCGGGACTTCCCTGGGAAATCAGCCCTCTGGGAGGCTGATTTGGGGTGAGATGTGGCAATTTCTGGGTTTCTCCAGCTCGCCAGGGACATTTTCAAGCACGTTGGGTAGCAGCAGGGAGCAGGGAGGGCAGGCAGCTCCCAAGGCCAGCAGCAAAGGGAATGGCTAATTGCAACCCAGTTTCAACCAAAATCATTATTTTCGTGTTGATTGGGTTTTTATTTTCAGTGTTTGATGTGCTGAGGAATTAAACAGGAATTATTTCGGATGGCTCACACCTTTTTTTTTTTTTTNTTTTTTTTTTTTTTCCTTTTTTTTTTTTTAAAAAACAAGTTAGCACATTTCATTTCAGCGCTGAGGGGTTATTTCTCAACAGTTTATTTTTCACGTTACAGTCGCTTCGTTTTGAAAACATTGCCACTGGCCATTTGTTGACTTCTCTGAATTAGGGGGGGGGGGAAAAATATATATATATATATCTATGAGAGTACTCTGATGATTCACAAAGTCCTGTGTCAGCTTTTCCTTCCCTCGGAAGGAAGATAAATTGGGTGAAAACCTTCACCCAGCTCCCATGATAACGCTGGGGATGGCGCTTAGGAGGGGTGAGCACCAGCCAGTCTGACCCCATAACCAAATATTTCCCAAGGTACCGCATCCTCCTTTCTCTCTGCCTGGCTCTTTACCAAACTCACAGCAAGGTGGGATGGCAGCACCTTTTGAATGAAAATCACTTTTGATGCACAAGCCTGGGTTTGGGGTTGTACGTATGTATGTTTATTTTCCCTCTTGCCATATCTTAAAAGCCCTGTCAAAATCCTTTGCTTCAAACCCAGCCAGACTTTAAGAGGTGACCCAAAGCCTGAGGACTCTTTTCTGTCCCGTAAATACGTATACACGGGGAGATATAGAAATAAAACAAGAATTCAGTAAACTGCATGGTCTAAATTGACATCAAAATACGCTGGCTGCAAATAAAATTTGGAAAGTGGGAGCAATAAGTAATTCAGGACTTGGGAAGGGAATTCATCGTTTATGAACATCACTTGATGAAGTTGCCTGTAGGTCAAGGCTGTTTGCAGGGTAGGGGTGAGCTTTTACCCTTCACAGCGAGCTGCTGCTGCGAAGAACCCTTGTTTCTCTTTTGTTCCTTCCTTTACAGAACGGAGGAACCAAAATGCTGCTTTTCAGGGTGGGTTTTGCTGTCAGAAGGTGCTCAGGCTCCTGGAGGTCAGAGTATCTCTGCTTGGTTGGTGTAGCGGTACCGAAAATTGAGGTTCCTCTGTTGCATCCTCCGTTTTGTTCTCCACCTTCTTGGTTGGGAGACTCCTGTGCGTGCCCGTGCGAGCATTGCTGCCTGCAAATCCCCTGGGTGCAAAACCCCATTGCTCTGCCCCTCGCCATGGGGGATGCCCTCAGCATCCTGGAGGTGGTGGTGGAAGAAGCCCCGGGGGTATAACCAACCCCATCTCCCAAGCTGGTTTTCTAAGGTGCTGCCACCGTTTGCAGTTAACAGCTGTCTTTCTGCATTTGCTCGCCCTACCTGCCAAAGGGATGGGGAGGGATGCACGGGAAAAAGCGGCAGACGATGCCCTCGGTGCTTTGCTGCCAGTCCCGGGGTTGAAAAGGAAAGGTGGGTGGCTGCAAAGGGCACCTCCAGCAGCAGCTCAGCCTCCCAAAACCTCTTCCATCCTCCCTKGCCATTAGATGTGTTGACATCATTTTGGGGCTGCGATGCACTGGTATTTTGAGGCTGCAATGCACGGGTATATCTGATATTTGGGGGACAGCAACATGGGCACGGGTAGCTCTCAGACCTTGCAAAGCCGTTCGCATCTCCTCTCCCCATGAAATATGCCCTCAAAGCGAGCGGAGAAACGGCCATCCGGATCTTATCTCAGATGAGGCTTGTTTTGGCAGGATTTGCTCTGGCACCGTTGGGCTCCCGTTCGCATCCAAGCCGTGCAGAGGGAAYGTGGGAGGGTGCGTTTGTTTATTTGCTGTACGCGGCAGACTGCGACGCCCGCTGCCGCACGCCGGGAAGGAGATGCTCGCGCACCAACCCCGATGCTCTTTAAGCGGTCCTCGATGGAAACAAGCTTCGGAGGCTGGGACGGGGGATTTAGCGGCACTTCCCGGCTCTCCCGCCTCTCCTCTCGCCGCTGGGAGCCCTGGCAGGAGTTCCCCCGGCAGCGATCTCCTCTCACCTCCCTGCTTCAGCCTCCCGGTGCCAACACTGCCGGCAGCTCTGAGAGCATCGCGGCCCCTCGCCTCCCCCCCCGGCCGCTTACGTTTTCACATCTTTCTTTCAGGGCTGAATTACAACCTCTCTCTGCAATTTAATTGCAATTAGATGCATGAGTGGTGCTGCCAGATAAGGCTAGAGAGGCAGTCAAAGATGCGTTCACCCCACCAATCGTTTCAACCACGGTTTATTTATATTTTTTTTCTCCTTTTTTTTTTTTTTTTCCCCCTCCTCCTTTCTATTTTTTTTTCCCCACCCTGGTTGATTTGCTTGTTGTCATTTCCCCCAGTTCCACCATAAATGAGCTGTTGACAGCAGGAGAAAGAACCCCACAACGTTGCTACTTCTAGTCAGATAAATTCACGAGGCTCTTTGTTTTCCTTTTTCTGAATATATTTCCCCTCCCTTGCCCCTGGTTCCACTCCATCCTCTTTTTTTCCCCATTTTCCTCATTACACCTGAGCGTTGCCAACCTTTAGCAGTCCCTACCCTTTACGTCACATCACATTAGAAGTGGGAAAAGGAGAATTTATTGGAAGTCTTTAAATGGGGAGAGGAATTTTCTCTGAGAAAGAAAAAGCGCAGCTCGCAGCCCGGGTTTGGAAGAAGTTTGACAAGGCAGCTCAGAAGGCGGAGAGAGGGGTATGAAACCATCTCTCCCCGCTGCCCTAATTTACAGCTGTGACAATACGATGCCGTTAGTGCGCATCCATCTTCRTGTATAAGGGGGAAAAAAAATCAAAATAATAATAAAAAAAAAAAATCATTACGTGCCTTTCAGCATTGACCAGCCCGAGGAGACGGGAGTTATTCTTAAGAAAGTCATGTATCTTCTTTACTTTGGCATCAACATAAATAAAATCATTTATCTCTCAAATTTAAATGCTCTGCACCTTTAGCAGGCAATAAATTCTTCTCTCCTGTCCCTTTATGTATTTCTTTCTTGCTCCATCCTTCACCGCTGAATACGAAACCGCAGCTTGCCTCCCCGCTCAGGGCAGGGGGAGGACCCCGAAGTTTTTTTCCATCCTTCCCACACGCGTTAGCCTCGGGGAAGGATGAGCTATGCCGGAGCGATGCGCGGTCCTTCCCTGCATCCAGCCTTGCTTTTCCCCACCGCCGTGAGCCCCGCCAGGGCTGACAGGGCTGTTAACTTCCCCGTGCGATGGGTCAGCCCTGACATTTCATCATTTGGGTATTAATTGCTGCTTGGGATGGCAGCTGATGGCGTGTGATGCCCAGGCTGGGGTRGGGGGGGGATCCTACTGATGCTGTGGATGCTCCTGGTCTGCCGTCAGCACTTTTCTTTGGCCTGACATCTTTAATCAAAAGGGTTGTTGGCGTGCCAGGGTTGACAGCGGAGAGGCATGGGAAGCCGGGAACACACACACAAAAAAGGCAGACCTCATAAACGTTGCATCCCATCTTGCTTTCTGCTTCTTTCTCTCCTTGGTGCTTTATCTTACAGGATCAACTTCTGCTTCACTTTGCTTTCCCTCCTGGATTTAAAATGGAAATAAAATAGTAATAATAATCATTGTCTTGCAAATCAATGTGTATTCTTGCAATGGCGAAATCATAAAGATTTTAATAGCGACCTCGATATTACTGTCCGTCTTGCTGTGAATTATGATGGCTATTACGTGCCTGGTGCCTGAGTGGGCTCGTGGTCAGCGCTGCAGCTGATGATGAGATGGCAGGACGGGCTCCCTGCTTGGATCTGCAAGACCTTGGGCAATGTCAAGCAACTCTAGGGGGGACATGCAACCTGGGGTCTTCTGGACATCATAATGGGGCAGCACAGGGATGGCTGAGATAACCCCTAACCCAAGCTTACTATGTGTAACGTGGCTAGTTACTCTTTGGACCCGACTTTGTGCCTCAGGCTGATGCTAACTGTTGTGTAGGAGCTCTTTGTAGATGTGGCCTTCAAGCCCTTGGCTGGGTCTACAGTGCTGCAGGCAAAAGAGGTGGTGGAGGGCTCAGAAAGCTGGATGGGGAGCTGTGCAGGCACCGCAGGGAGGCATTGGAGGTGCCAAGGGTGCCCAGTCCTATTTTTGGGGGAGAAAGTCCAAGATGCTGCTTCCAGGTGGGACAAGGTGAAGTTGTTTCCACAGGAACTGCCCAGGAACGGCTCAGGTCTGCACCAAGAGCGGGCAAGCAGGGTTCCCATATGGGACATCCCATCAGCATCCCCCTGGTTTTTCGGGGGCAAAATAAATCCAGCTGGAAACTGCACATTTTCCCCAGAAGAAACTTCCAGCAGAAAAACCTTAATCCCAGGATGTCTTTTGGTGGGAAGATTTTTGCTCTCGCTGTGAGAAATCTCGCTGTGGGGTTTGGGATGAGTGGGTTTGTCTCGGGACCACATGTAGGAATGCAACAGGCAACAGTCCCCTCACCTGGACTTTTTTTTTTTAATTTAGAGTCCATGTTTTTCAAAGCCTTCTTTCTCTTCCCCCAACCAAAAATAACCTAGCAGCAATGACATTTTAACAGGAAATTAAATGAAAACATTTGTTTTGAATTGACATTTTGACTTGAAATGTTGATTTGTTCTGGATTTTTAAGCCAGAGAGCAGCAACACACTGTTGTTGCAAATGAGAAAAAATGAGATTGTCTTGAAAAATAGCCATAGACTCTCGGGACACGGCGGGGACAGAGAGGGGACACTTTGCTCCTGGGGAGTCCCAAGGTCTCTGCATCAGCTCTATGGGAAGGGACACAGGAGCCAGCTACTCAGCTTCTGCAAAACCTTTGCATCTTATTAAAAACAAGCAAAAAAAGGCCAGTTTTCTGTTTTCATGAGAAAGCTAGAAATTTTCGCAAGGCAGGGAGAGGGGRAATCAATTTTTCCCGTCAGCCGTTCTTCGCCGCCGTTAGGAGGATGATACTGTAGATGCGTTGAGGTTTCACCTTCTTTAAACATCACTGGTATTTATTTTTATTACTTGCTCTTAATTGTAATTAAGTTGAAGTCTCCTCTGTGCCCTGATGGGGAATTTATCCCAAAAAGCACCTAGAAACGTTCAGTTTCTTGGTCTGCAAACATCCTTTCATCTCTCCAGCATCCCATCTGTCTGTCTAGCTGCTCCTCCACCGCTTCCTTCCTCTTCCTTGTGATAACAGTCACCAAGACCTGTTAAAAGAACATTCTCACAAAATCTTCGTTTGCATTTCAAATGAGACAAAAGCACAGAAACCCACAGGAAAAAAGAGGGGGGGGGGGGGAAGCCAACTTTGCTTTCCCAGTTCCTCCCCGTTTCTCACATCTGAAGAGATTATTAAATTTGTCCAAAGGTAAAAATCTCAACCCTTCCCCACCACCTCCAATGGAAATAATTTCCCTTGGATGTTCGCTTCCCCCCATCCTCTTTTGGTGTGGKTTGGGTTGGTTTTTTTGATGTTAATGATGAATTTGTGCGATGTTGCCCTCTAATGGCTGATCAACGGGAAAGCGATGAGACCTGCCCAGGAAATCTTCCTTTATTATTCCCTGGGAGAAATGGGGTTTTTTGGATGTAAAGGATAAAGGGGGGTTGCTCCGTACCCAACAGAGGTGAAGGAGAAAGGTATGCTACACTCTCATAATGTTGCCTCTCCAGACCCCTTGTCGTTCGTCCCTCTACCCCCTAAAGAGAAATTAAATTTTTGGGAAGGCATTTTTTCCCCCAAAAGCCCTTTCTCGGCTGCCTCCACCCCGCAGGAGATGCCTCGAGGACCTCAGCAGATGACTCCCCAGCATCGCAGCCCCGCAGGCGGGAGCTCCTCCAGTCATTTATTTTTTGAACGAGTGAAAACATTTTGACTTGAACTTTCATACATAATGATGAGGGTTAGTTACCAAAATCCACACATTTTCTTTAGTCGTTTTCATTTACTACTGTTTTAAATTATTTCACAGCCTTGCAAATCTCTTTCTGACAGCCGGAGCCCAGCCAGGGAAAGCAAGAGAGAGGAAAAAAAAAACCTACTAAGTGTTCATTTTTCACATAATATATTCCAATCCTGTTAGGTTGTGCTGGTGAAGGTAATATTTCTGGCATTCATTTAATGAAATTGACAGTGATGAATGGATAATTATACAAATTACATTCTTATTAAACCCCCTGGAATCACTGCCTTAGAAAGTCTTAGCTACGGACTTCTTGCGCTATACACGTATTTTTTTTTTAGGAGCATCTTTACTGCTGGCTGCTGCAAAACCGTCTTCCAAAAAACCTTGAAAAGCATTGAAAATCCCCTAGTTAAGTCAATTACTGCAGATAAGTTAATCTTAATGGGATGCTTAAACCCCTGTCCTTGCATAAGTTTACTTTTCATCCCTCTCTCTCAGCTCTGGAGGCGCTGGAGAGAAAAGTTTTCCAGCGATTGTTGTGACAAATGGATTAAGAGTGGATAAGTAGGGCTGGATGCAAAGTTTCCATTGAAACCAGTTTTCAGCAGCATTTTCTCCCTGAGCTCATGCAGAAATTTCCCATTTTGGGGTGGGGGGCAGCAGGATGCCTGTGTGTCCCCCCCCGGATCGGTTGCTGGATGGGGATGCAATGCCCTGGGAAAGCGTGGTCCGGTTATATCGTAGCACCAGACTCCCCACTGCGGCTTGATCCCTGTGTAAAGGGGGAAAAAAAACCCAGCGATGAACAAATCTCCTTTTCCAAGCAGCGCCTTTGGGAAGGGAAAGCGCTGCACAGCGCCTTGTAGCACCAGCCTTTAACCTCTGCTTATTCCCGGGGCATTAAACCCTGCTCCCAACCGTGCCAGGTCCTCCTGGTGCAAACACGTTGCAGTAGTTTTAATTGCACAGCACGGGATGAACTGGCAGATATTAGCCAAGCCATGTATGTTCAGGGAATAAATGTAATAAATAGACTATTAAGTTAAGCAAGTTTTCAGCTTCAGCAGTGAAAGTGCCCATCTATCTTGCGTGGCTTTCTGCATGCTTCATTACCGCATGTAACCACACTGAAAAAATATGCTTTATCCTTTATAATTAGATGATAAGTTCCCTAAGATATACGTTAGCGCTGCCAACCACCTGACACTCAGCAGCAGCGCAGAGTCGCCCGCTTCCAGCAGCTTCTAATGAAATTTATTACCGAGCCTCATATTAGACTAAGTTAACATCACTTAATCTTCTTGCTTGACAGAGTTATGTACGAGGCACTCCAGGATATATTGGCCGGGATTTAGGGACTGTGAAGGGAGTGAGCTGTGCCAAGGGGGTAGAGGTGGGTGCAAGGAGGGGTTGAGGGCTCTGGGAGGTGATGCTGCGGAATCGGGCTGCCCTTATTTCCCCATCCCCTTATTTCTGCTGATACCCCAAAGGGACAGAACATCTTCTGCGGCTTCTCTTAATTTTTTTTTAACTAAACTGCAGGCTCGCTTTGCCTWGCTTAATACAGATAACAGCAGCAGTTAATAATTAAGGAATGAGCCATGACCTTTTCAGAGAGGGAGGAGGGCGTGCAGCGTTATTTGACATGAGCAGAGCGTCATCAAAAATCAAAAATACTTTCCTCGAATGATGGAAAGTGTCCGCCGGGTCCGAAAATTGTCACCGCATCAGCATCYGGTCATAGCGTCTCTGTGCCACGGTCCTGGTGTGGTCCTAAGTGCTCCAAGTCTTTCAGCAAAGGGGAACAGGGGGGTTGTTTTCTTCCAAATTTTTCTCCTAATTTTCAAGGGAGGCTGGAGATGCACAGAGGTTGCAGGGAGTTTTCACGAATGAACAACTTGTTTGGCTTTGGATTTGGGGCTTCATCCTTCTCCCCCGCTTCTTTGTCTTGATAGCAAAATGTTGAACCCCTGGTGCCTGCGAGAGCCTTGAATAAGCCGAAGGTAGGAGAAATGATAGAGCTGCCGTTGCGTCTCCCTCTTTTTACTCAATAAGCTTCATAATCTCTGTATAACTACCTATATCACAAAAAGACAGTAGGAGCAGGGGGAACTTTATGAGCTGGTTAGAGCAGGCAACTCCATCACCAGCCGTGACTATTATTATAAAATATTCTGGAAGTTAACTCAATAAAAAAACTAATAATGAGAGGAACCATCTCTGCCTTTGTTTATAGCTTCTTTAAGTGTATAAATGAGCATGAGGTGATTAATGAGGGTGATCTGAGAGAGAAAGATTTGCATGCACAGTGCTTGAATTATTTCCTTATTGCATGTGCTTCCCAGTCCCTCTGTTTATTGTGCTGCTCGACGCTATTTAATACAGAATGACTAAAGTTATGAGATCCTATTTATTCCACCTGACATTGTCCCCTCTGCCAGCTCAGCCCCTGGGACAGATAGCGCATGCACAATGAATTCAGAAAATATATTAAAAAGCAATTATAAACTCCCTGCCTTCAGTGTCCTGGCCTTATTCTTCACAGCGCTCCCTGAGAATTAGCATAATGTCTACAGGCTCTTATGGAGTTATCAAAACACGATGAGTCTCTATCTTATTTTCAAGAGCTGATGGATTCAGGAGTTAAAGGTTGCCAAAGGTGCATTCATATACTCCTCCTCCGTGCCCTGGTAAATGTTACTGGTGCCAGTAGCACGTTTCCCCCGCCACCAGCCACCCCAGGAGATGGTGGCAGCCTAAATTTTGCCGGCTCCGCGCATGTTTCTTGCATTAAGCAATGTTCTTTGCTCTTCCCACCACGGTTGCTCCGATGTTAGAATTTCATTACGTTCCTGGGCTGCTTTCCCCACCATTTTCTGGTTTATGGGCTTCTAAAAACCTCTCCGAGGGACAGGAAAGACATCAGAGCAAGCCATTCTTATACGATGGGTAATTTTTTTTTGCCTCTCAGACATTGCAGGGTAAGAGCCCGTTGACTGCGAGCTGGATTTCATCATTTCTCCTCTCTCGCTCTTTCTCCAGAGCTCTTAAACCAGATATTGGACGTGCTCTCAGCCAGGAGGGTGATGGTGTGGCGGTGGGAGCATCCTGCACGCCCAGGGCCGGTGGGCTGCCACGCTGAGGCACGAACCCGCCGGGTCAAACACCATTTACTCTGGGTAGCCCTGCAAGGGTGACAGCCATCAAATGGCCAGGCGGGGGAAAAAAGCGCAATTTAGGGGCTTTTTGAAATTGCAACAGCACCTCGGGTAGTTTAAGTCTAATTTTGGGTTAAAATGACGGTGAAACTGGGGTGTTTCACCACTTCATAACTGGAGAAAACCAGCAAAGCCGCAACAAAATCAATGCAACTTTGCCAGGTTGCACTGGAAAAAACTTCTCACCTGGATATTGCACTGTTTTATTATTTATGTCTTCTCTTATGCATAGTAATACATATATATGTTGCAAATCCGAGGTAACGTTGAACCAGCTGGCACTGTGCGTCTCCATCTAATTATAATACAGTCTTCTGGGTTTCGTTCCAGCTCTGCCATAATTCTCTCCCGCAAACCTCGTGCAGGATTTTAACTTCATCTCCGTTAAAAGTGAGGGTGCGCGCAAATATATTAGCATTTCAGGAAGTGCTTGAAAGCTTTCATAGCCTGTCTTTACCCAGAAACTGTTTATCAAGCATCTTAATACAGACCAATTTGTATACCTCAAAAATACATTTATTCTGTAAATTGTTTATAGAAAACCAACAGAAGGAAATGGGCTTTGCTGCTATTGAATTCATTAGTAGCAGACTGCCTGATTGCTTTTATTCCTTTTAACCTCCTATTGTATATTTTATTCGCTTGGAATATTTTATATACCTCGGTGCTGTGCTGAGCTGGATGGATTCTGCGCTGGGGGTTTCAGGGGCGTCTGGGGGAGTTAAATCAGCCCCAAATTGAGAGGAACCAAATGGCATCGCTGCTTTTTTTCCCCACATGCTGGTTTTGTTCCAATAGGTAAGAGAAGATAGTGACAAATTAAATTATCTTGTTTATCTCATCTCGGGCTGCTCTGAATGGTTGCCGAAAAAACTATGATCCCCCCCAGGCTTTTCCACATAAGGGCTGGGAGTCCTGGTTGTCTTAAAGCATAGGGCTCGAGGGCTGTCAATCAGCTCTCTTGGTGATGGAATTGAGGTTTCTAGGGGGGGCTTCTCTGCTTTTTACCATGGGGAAACACGTCTCAGGAAACATTAGAGCCCCATGCAAGCGCCAGCTGTTGAGCACCACTGTTTTATTGCAGTCTTCCCCTTCTGCAAAGCACGGCCGCATCCCCGACGCGCCCGGGGATGCAGCTGGAAGAGGTTAGTCGTCGGAGCGCGTGGTTTGCCGGTGTGGTTCGCTGAACGAACGCTTGTGGTCGGCGCTGYGGTGGGGACGAGCTGGGGAGGGGTGGCAGGACCCTTTCTTGGTGGTAGAGGTTTTGTATCGCTGTAGGTTTGCCTCGTGGAGCACTCCTAAAATCTCTTAATCCTGCCTAGCTGCTCAGACTTTTATCGCTTCTTCAGAAAAGGGGGGGGGAAAGCCGTAAGAAAAAAACTTCCAAAAGAATTAATTAGACCAAACTTGTGTCTCCTTGCATCAGCCAGATAGGGCCGTTGCCGGAGCAGACGTCGGCGCTGAAGTTGCAGGCACTTGTGAAAGAGCAGAGCTGCGAGGCGCAGCTTTCCAAGGCTGCGATGTGCTGATCTAAATTGCCCTAAACAACTGGGTCATTAATGGAAAATTTACTGAAGAAACGAAGCCGCCGTTTGATTTCACTTCAGGCTGGCTTAGGGGTTTGCTGAGTATCCTCAGCCCTGTTAACCCCTACCTCATCACCTTGTCTCACACACCCACCCACCCAGTGGCATTTGCAGAATATCTTTGAGCAGAAATCCTGTGTTTTTACCCACTTATGGTGGACGTGGTGGGTGCAGTGACTGGATGCCTTGCCCATCTCTGCCCAAAGTCACCCAATCCTGGTCTTAAATATTGTGGTCACCTTCTCTCCAGAGCAGTCGCCTCACAAGGAACCTTTTCTGGAGAGTGGTTCAAGACCTAAATGCTGTTCTTGGCTACCAGTGCTCGGTGTTTATAGGATGCATACAGTTTATACGTGCTTATACGTTGCATACTGCGCTGAGTAGTTTGTAATAGGGTTTGCCTGCTGATTAGGATGCCGTTACCTCCAGGGTGTAAGAAGTCAAGGCTCCCTACAACTTTGTTGGTGTAAGTCCCTGGAGTCTTATTCTGCTGTCTTGTATTGGGGAATCTAAGAAAGAGATGAGAGTAACTGAGTCCCTGGGCTGGAAATAAGCTTGAAACCACCTTTTTAGTGATTCTGTAGGAATCCTGGTCCCACAAAAGAGTAAGTACAGGATCCACTTTGACCCAGGAGCAGCTCCATCCCTCCTGCGTGCTGGAGCATCTCTGTTCTCGCTTTGTGCCTCCTCCATGCCATGCAGGACGGCTTCCCCGTGCGAAACCTGCGTCGCTTACCCCACGCCTCTGGGCTCATGGTTTTTTCTGTCGTAGACAGGCGCGCTCTTTTTGATCACGGCGATGTGCGTCTTTCATCACACGCAGCAACGCCTACCTATGCTGTGCGTGCAAAGGAAGAGTTTTAAGAGGAGATCTATGGCTTGGAGTCTGAGTCTCAAAGGGAGGCTTTCACCTCCGGTGCTCCAGAGCAAAGCACCTGGAAAGTCAATCAATCAATTACTTGCATTTCCCCCCCCTTCACTGTACACTTCTCTTTCATTTTCTTCTCCTCTGAGGCATGAGGTTTGGATTTTAGAGCATGAATAAATAAAATATATATGTTCGGCTCCAAACCATTTTGTGCATAATGTTGAAGGGAGGCAGGACAGGGGCAATGCGTCCCTCGATACCTGGCAATTTCGCAATGCAAAGGAGCAGAGAGAGCACCGGGGCAAGATCACGCCCAAAAGTCAGCGATGCTGTAAAAATAATCCTTTGCTCCAAAACATCCAAGGGACCCTCAGCAGAAGAGATCGGGGTCACGACAGCAGCGCGACTCTCCCGAGCTGCTTCCCTCGGCTGCAGAAACACAGTCCTTCCTCGAAACGGGAGCTGCTTCCCCATGCTCCTGCTGTCCCTCTGAGCCTCTTTCTGCAACGTCCTCGTCCTTTGCTGCCATGGCTTCGGCTTTGATGGAGGAGAACTGGCACGGGGAGAGGGTGTGTTCTCACCGGATAGGAAACAGCCAGGAGCCACATTCAAGGGGAGGATGTTGGCTACAGGTTGACGTCGGTGATGTAAGTTTAATGTAATGGAGCTTGTGTGTTTTCCTGATCACACAGACTTTCATATGCACTTGCATATAGACCCCCAAACACCAAGTCATCTGCACGCACACAGCCGTGCGCATCCGCTGCTATCCCTGCCCACATCCTTCGTGAGGGGGGTCCATAGCTCCAGGCTCGGGTATGATCCTTTGCAACGTCTTTACATCCTTGCAACAAAACAAGTGGAGAAAGCAGCAGGGAGAGGAGGGAGGAAGCGGCCAGGACCAGCTGGCTTCAAAAAGAAAAGAGGGGAATGAAGGGGAGCAGGATGACTGGGGGGGGGTGGGTGGAGGGGTGGCATTTCTGAGCGAGTCCAAGTTTGCACAAAAACAAACAAAGAGTTTGCCAGACCGTGAGTCTCCAGTGAACCGAGGCATTTAGCACTTTGGCAGGACTCATTTGGAAGCCTCCGTGTGACCCACTTCGGAGAGCAGTAGCCAGCAGGAGTTTTTTTCCCCCCTTTGAATAGAAGTAAATGGGAGAAGGAAAATAAAAAGAGAAGAAAGAGGGAACCTTGCTTGGAAGGGAGTTTTGACACTAGGAAAGAATATCTCCCTGAAAGGGACTAATCCTCTCTTTTTTTTTTTCCTCCCTTCTATCAAAAAAGCCTCCTCATCCCTGCCAAACCTGCACCGCTCCGAAGGGGGATACGGGCAGGGTATTTGCACCTGGCTGTTGGTTTGTCGTTCTGACTCCATCCCTCCTGCACTCCAGCTAGCAAAAAACGCAGGTTTTCTTCTCCTCCTCCTTCATTCAAATCCTGAAATGTTCCTGGGGGTCTGGGGCATTTGCTGGGGGTGAGCAGGGGAGGCTGGGTGCAAGCAAACCCCTTATTCCATGCACCCCTATGTGTAGGGCAAGGCATACCTRTAATTTCACAATCCTACCCAGCAGTGGAACAGCTGAAAGATGTAGGAATGGTGGTTGTTTTTCTTCTATATCCCCTTTTCTTCGCTCTTTGCATGGTGGGGGCGGAGGGGAGACTCAGCAAAGAAAAAGGGTGGATCCACCCTAAAGCTGTGGTCTTGTTTTCCGTCGGGGAGAGACAAAACTTTCTGCTGAGCTCGACTTCAAAGGCAAGCGTCGAGCCTTAAGATATTCATTTTAGTAATTCATGTACAGCTGCGTTAGTTAGGGGCTTCACAATGTTTTATCCACTTGTCACGATTAGACATTATTATTATTACTGAAAACAGAGATGGCTGAGAGATAATAATTCTTTATGAACCTCCCATCACAATTAATGTAGGCTCCATACTTGCCCATTTACTGAGTTTTAAGCTAATCATTCCTTATATGTGTTTCAAGCCTTTAGTGAAGTACAAATAATTTGAACTAATTAGCTTATTAAAAGAAGGGAATGAAAACAAATGGCACATGAATGAATTGTGGGATTTTGTATGGAATTAATATCTCACTAATACATGTGGATTTGGTAAATTCATTATGCATTCATAATCAGACCTGATGAATCACCTAGCTAGTTCAGGAGTAATTAGGCATGAACTACTGACACTTATTTTAAAGTGCGACCAAACTAGTTGGCTTTATCCTAAGGACTCAATTATGGTCTCTGAGGCACAGGGAAGCACTATTGTATGCCTTGTAAAATCAGCCAGTGTTAAACAGTGCTGCGGCGAGACCCGCTATGATTTATGACTGTGCTTAAGGAGATCAGAAGTGAGGGCGTCCACGCTTCCAGCCCGGCGGGATGCTGACGGGCCATCACACCCCGGCCTTGGGAATAGCAGCCTTGCAAGGCTGCTCGCACGGGGAGATCCCTCCTAGGAGATATATGTGGACCCCCTCCCAGAATTAACAAGTGCCATTGCTACCCTTGTGACTGGGTAATTTTTCACCGCTTGGCAGCTCGAATGCATCAATAATTCTCGTAATTATTTATTTTTGTATTACCAT
Organism: Phoebastria nigripes; assembly: GCA_035582835.1. NCBI lineage: Eukaryota > Metazoa > Chordata > Aves > Procellariiformes > Diomedeidae > Phoebastria > Phoebastria nigripes. The sequence goes on along the minus strand of JAYKAV010000334.1, from coordinate 247,380 downwards.
AATGGCTTGCGCAGCACAGCATCCTCCTTGTCCGGCGTCCCACTGAACGAGGCGCTGATGCAGAAGTAAAGCAGCCCGCTGGCCCAAATAGCCTCTAAGAGAGGATGCAGGCGCACGGGGAAACACGAGGATTGAAAGAGGCGACGTGGGGGGGAATAGTCCCAGCCAGCTGGCAGGTTTTGGAGGTGTTGAGGCATAAGGAAGAGCTGGAAGAGGCTTTGCTGAGATTTACAGGGGGTGGGAGGGATGGAAGAAAGCACCAAGGTGTGTGTTCGAGGGTGGTGGAAAGCGTGGTATCGGCTGGCATAAGGGACAGGAGGAGCTGGACGTGCGTCGCAAGGAGGGCAGAGCGTGGTGAGACGGTGATCTTTGTGATAGGATTCAGGCTGGATGCGAGGAAGGCGAGTTTGCATTTGCAAAGGTCAGAGGAAAGGATGTTGTGGTAGCAAGGGAGGAAAGGCTCAGAGCCTGGATGAGTTCTTGAGCCAGCTGGGTGGAGGAGAAGGGCGAAGGAGGGGGAGGATGATGCAGAAAGGCTTTGCGGGGAGAGGACCAGGATCAAGATGATGCCTGGGTTGCAGTGGGGTGACGTTGTGCATGTGGATGGAGAAGTGGTCCAAATGAGCTCTATAGCAGCCAGGTTGGGCTTGACCTGATGGTGAGACATCTCCGAGGAGAGGCTGGACAGCAGCTGGGGCTTCTGCTCGGCCAGGTGGGAAGGTACCCACTGCTCCCTCTTCGCCAGATATCTTCCCATCTCTGAACTGAACCTCTGCTGCAGATCTGTGACTCATCTGCCTCCAGGTACCAAATTTGTGTTTGCAGATAAGATTATCCAGGGATTAATTGTAGAGGGAGAAGAGGAATGTAGATTAGTCATCCCTTGAGAATAGACATAGATCAACAGCATTTAGAATTACCTTTGGGTGTTTAACAGCCACGGATCACCAGAGTACCTGAACACCTACCATGTAAAATCAACAGTCTCGTTAATTATGAAAAATAATGCATGTCACACCAATCTAAACCCACTAAAATCTCTGCATTCATTCCAGAGGCGGCTGTATCGCTCCTGCACTCGCCCCGGGGCCGGGGGCCAGCAGACTGTCTTTTTTTTTCCATTTCTTCCCATGCCTTCTCTAAAAAGCCAGGGTGGGAAGGTCTGGGCGGCAGCAGATGCCTCTCCGGCGTATTTCCATGGTGCAATCCTCCCTTCGCAGTAACCGTTGCCGTTGAGAGCACCAGTGGCTTTCAGAGCCCTGGGGAACCGTCTTTGATACCTTCACCGATGCATTTACCTGCAGCCACCTTCCCTCTGTGCCACAGAGCTGCCCCTGATCCTGCCGCAGCGAAAGAGGCTGGATTTGCCCCCGCAAATGGGTGTATGTCCATGGGTGCTGGCTGATACTCAGCCCCTAGAGATGGACCAGACCTCTGCACCTCCAACGATTCATCCCTGTGTTAACGCATAACAAAATTCAGGGACCAGGCTACATAAATCGAGAGCTTTGGTTACGCTTTTCAGGGCACGTGCGTGGCAATGCAATCTTTCCTTACCATGTGCCGACCGGCCTAAGAGAAGAAAAACAAAGTAAGAAATCATATTCTGTGCACACCGAGAGCTCGAGCTTGCTGCCTGGATCCACCAAGCAGCAGGGCTGGGACCCGCTCCGCTCTTCGCTAGGTACTTGCGATGCTGCACGCAGATCTGAAGTGCAGTGCAATCACAAAGACTAAACAGTAGCAATTACTTAATACTTCATGGTGATGGAGTATTGAAAATTAGCACCGGAGTTAAGCACTAATAAGACATATAACACTCCGTAAGCCTGCAGAATTTTATGTAGTAGAATCAAGAGTAAATAAAATTACAATTTAAACAAAGGCAGATAATTTAATTATCATGTAGGCACAGTACTAAAATTTGGAGTGATTGGCTAATCAATACGCTATTACAAAATGTAACAATGCAACCCGCCTGTGAGGTTGTAGGAAATGGGTACTTGGGGCTGACAGAGTGAGTTGCTGGGTTTGGGTATTTGGAGCCAACAACGCCGGTCCCTGGGCAGGTGGCTTTGGCAGGGCTGTCTGAAGGAGCATCGTTAGCATTCAGATGGTTAGCAACCAAACTCCAGAGGGTTGGAGTTGCAGAAGGAAGTCATGTTAGATGCTTTCACCATTCCCTTCGTGTGGTTTTTTAACTCTCAACTTTTCACTGCTTTATCATTTAAATTAGACTTTCTGGAAATGAGTAAAATGAGGGAAACAGGTACTGCTATAAGAGCAGTGAAAGAATTGTCACCTATGAACACGTGTGTAAAACCTTTCCCCGATGCAGCAACCCAGACTCAATGCAGGAGCCTGTGCAGCCATTGCCAATCCATGCAAAACTGCCTAGAAAAGTCCAATGCTGACCTTCACGATCAAGCTGGAGAAGTGGGCCCGTGTGAACCTCATGAGGTTCAACAAGGCCAAGTGCAAGGTCCTGCACCTGGGTCGGGGCAACCCCTGGGATCAATACAGGCTGGGGGATGAAGGGATTGAGAGCAGCCCTGCCGAGAAGGACTTGGGGGTGCTGGTAGATGAAAAGCTGGACATGAGCCGGCAATGTGCRCTYRCAGCCCAGAAGGCCCAGAAGTACCCTGGGCTGCATCCAAAGCAGCGTGGCCAGCAGGTCGAGGGAGGGGATTCTGCCCCTCTGCTCTGCTCTGGTGAGACCCCMCCTGCAGTACTGCGTCCAGCTCTGGAGCCCTCAGCACAGGAAAGGCATAGACCTGTTGGAGCGGGTCCAGAGGAGGGCCACGAAAATGATGAGAGGAATGGAACACCTCTCCTGTGAAGAAAGGCTGAGAGAGTTGGGGTTGTTCAGCCTGGGGAAGAGAAGGCTTCGGGGAGACCTTATTGCAGCCTATCGGTACTTAAAGGGGGCTTATAAGAAAGATGGAGACAGACTTTTTAGCAGGGCCTGTTGCRACAGGACAAGGGGGAATGGTTTTAAACTAARAGAGGGGAGATTTAGACTAGATGTAAGGAAGAAGTGTTTTATGCTGAGGGTGCTGAAACACTGGCACAGGTTGCCCAGAGAGGTGGTAGATGCCCCATCCCTGGAAACATTCCAGGTCAGGTTGGACRGGGCTCTGAGCAACCTGATCTAGTTGAAGATGTCCCTGCTCATGGCAGGGGGCTTGGACTAGATGACCAAGGTCCCTTCCAACCCAAACTATTCTATGATTCTATGAAAACTTGTGCAAGATATTTGGAGCTCTCAAGTCTGTCCCCTGCTTGGGTGGCCTTCCAGATTAGGAGGCAAGTCATCTTCTCTCTAGTTGTTTCTTTGCATTAAGCCTTGAGAGGTCTGTTCTCCATCCCTGACATCTTCCAGGGATGACGAGGAAGTGCCACTTTTCAAGGCCATCTGAGCTCACAACCCTTTTATCTTTTGCACCCAGAGATTTCAACCCCTGAAGCTCCCAAATACCCCTCTCTATATATGAGAGAAACAGATAAGCAGGAGTGCGTTGTTCCCTCCCAGGGATGCATCTCCCCCGTTAGCAATTTGCACAAGGAGTGCTTTGCCATYCGGATCCTCAGCTCGCAGGAGCCAGCATCGCCATGCCGGTGGTGGGGGGCCCATGCCAAATTATACCACCTGAGGATTTGGCCGCTGCATGGAGCCAACTGAGATTTGTGAAGAGCAGTAGTCTGCTGCATCCCAGCGTGAAATGTCCTCCTTTGGTTCCACACCGATGCCAATCTTCTAAGGGAAAGCAGATCTTCTTTCCAGCCCATTGTATTTTGCTAATTTAATTCTATTCTGTATGTCAAATCGCATTATATATTCACACCGACAGAGGATCTTTTTTTTTTTTTTGTTTATTAATATTAAGACATTTATTTGTCATTTTTTAACGAAATTGAAAAGGAATCAAAACCTCATTTTCTGGAAAAGCGGCGCTCTTGGTGTGCGTGCACGACTGCAGCTGTCTCTCTGTGTGCCGGCTCGGATTTTTCTGCAATTTTTTTCCTCCCATTTCCAAAAGTCAGCTTTTGCACATAACTCCCCTACCCCCCACAGGGCCTCTGCGGGACTTCACGTAGCAAAACCCCCTCCTCTATGGGGCACGAGCCCCCATTCGGAGGGACCAGCGAGGAGCGCGCTGGGCAGCTGAGGTGTAAACGTTGCTTTCTGATGCCAGCCCTGGCGCAGGTGGGAGGCCATCCTCTCATGCCATGCCACAGAGGTCTTTAGCAATGAGAGATGATGCTGGGATGCCAGGTGGAGCGATGAGCAGTCTCAGGAGGGGGGTTGGGTTGTCCTGTGAAAATCAGGTTGCAAATCAGGTTGCTCCCTCCTGCAACTCAGCCGCAGGCGACTACGGCACTCGGTGCTGGTGCAGCAACAAGATGCAAGTGCCACCTCTCATGAGGATGTGAGATTCTACCATTTATTTTGTAACTTGTTCTCCTAGATATTACACTCCAGGCTGTAGGAAGAAGGGTTTGGAGCAGGCGGTGGGAGCCTGGGGGTCCTTCCAGCCTCTGCAGCGCCGAGCTCTTCTTGCACGTGGTCAGGGTTGTCCCTGGGATTCAGTTAACGGAGCAGGAGAAGGGCTGGGTATGCAACGAGGCGGTGGGCTCTGCATTTGGAAATAACACTGTTTGAAAGGCATTGTGGTCCAGCGAGACTTGAGTTACAGGGAGTATAGTGCACTCCTCGTACTTGTTTTACTGAGTACGGAAAATATCCTTCAGTGACCTTGGCAGGAAGCAGATGACACCTCTAGCTGCTGTAAAACAATTTTAATGGTGTTTTGGGGAGAGGATTATGATTTGAGTTGCTGAACAACTGAGAAACTATCGTATTTTGTGGAAGACTCCATTTTCCTGTAAAAGCCCTTTGATCGGCAGCTGGGGAAATGGAGAGAGAAGTGGGAGTTGGAGCTGGGAACGTTATCCCTCCGGCTGCCTGCCCGGTGCTTCGTCCCCCTTTACCCAAGCAGCATCGTCTCCAACATCTCTGGTTTTCTCCTACCTTTGCAGCTGAACTCAAACAGGTTGTCAGTTTTGGGGGTTTTTTTGAAGCACAATTATTCCACGCCGTGGCCAGGGGGGAGCTCATCATGTTGTAGAAGGTGCTGAGCTCCTCTTTCTACTCTGGCATCAGAGAGTTGGGTGGTTTGGGTGGTGTTTTTTTTTTTCTTTCTGTTTTGAAGCCCTTTGAGGGCAGGTTCTTTGGAGAATCAAATCACTTGAAAAAACTTTGTTCAGCTCAGGCTGCCATGGACCCGAGCTGTGGATTTGTCACTTATCATCCAACACGAGCGTTGATGGGGTTAAGCATATAAACCAGAATTAAAGCAGGTGTGGAAGGGACATGCCTGCCCTGTCCATGCAGGTTCATATAGCGTGGTGGCCGGCCCTAAAGAGACTGGGTGATTTTATGGCTAATGAAGCATATATCTGCATTGCAGTAATTGCAGTGAGGGGTGGAGATATCAGAGGTGGCTTTGCAGAGAGCAGTAGTGGTGCTGAAGCAGAAGAGGGAGCATCACGGGGACACTTGCTGTGCCGCGTAGGTTGAGTCTGTTGGACACGAGCTGGTCGAATGCCAGCACCGATAGTTCTGTCGCCCTGCAGCCGTCGGCTTCACAGCGAGTGCAGGTTCGGTCAAGGTTGTCACTCGCGGGTCCCCGTGTGGCTTCATAGCAGCAGATGTGGTCGGTTGTGCACTTCTCCATCTCAGACTGACTCGAAGATGCTCAGGTCACGTGTGATCCCGGAGTGCTTGCGCTTGGCTCCCCTGACTCTCTCAGCTGATAAACCCTTGCGATCTCCAAGGTTTGCTTCACTCTTTGCAASACTGATAGCGCCAGCGTGGTGCAGTCGCTCCCCATCTCATTCCCTCCCCACCGGTTTTTCTCCAGCCCACCAGCTGTGCGTGCTGGTAAGGTGCCACAACTTGTTGTCTTGTTCCTGGAGCTCGGTCGACCAGCCAGAGCAAGCTGGCAACTGGCATTTATTTTTCTAAAGGATACTCCAACACAGCACAGTTCACCAGAGCTGCAAGAAAAGCCAGCATTTCTTTCAACAACAAATGTTTTTTAGAAGAAAGAGAAAAAAACCCAATCCCACAGTTGTTTTCGTGCTGTATCAACATAACCTGATAGAAACCCATTGCTTTGATGAGGTCTGCATGTTTCCTTTCTGCTTTATGGTATTGTATGATTATAAAGTTGAAACAATAAAAGCAAATCAAAGCCCTTTGATACCATGAAAATGAAACGTTTGGGGTTTGGCTAAAATGAAATATATTGCTGAAGCTGCATTGAAGTGCTTGGATTTTAAGGATTGTCTGGTGGTGCTTTCTGAAAAAAGCTTTACATTCAATTTAGGTAAATTTTAAAACAAACCATCATTTCAAACAAGAAAAAAAATCCTAATGTTTTGCTCTGAGAAAGCAGAGACAAAACCTTCCTAATTTTCCCATAGAAAAGAGTGAGTATTTCCAATTAGAAGTGTTTCAAGCCGGGTGTCAACAATGTTGGGGCATTATCTGACTCTTCAGTTTTCAGCAAATGAGGTTTCTGATTGGAAGGAACTTGCCCATCTGTAGGAGAGTGGCCTATATAGAGGACTAATAATGTTGCAATGAATAATTCATCGATCTTTATTACATGGAAAGGTATGTGTGGAGTGTGATGCGCACACAGTTTCATCAAAGAAAAGCATATTCAGTCAAAAAATAATCCATTTTACAATAGATTTTAGAGTGCTTGCCTTAGACTCCATCTTTGCAGATTAACTCATGTCCAGCAAGTCAGCCTCCAAACTTGACTTTTGTTTGTTTCTACCCGATCTGTAGGGAGATTATTAATATCATGTAACATTCAGTTAATAGGTCAGATGTGAGACCTTATTACAGATCTAGGATAAATTGCCTCTCCGGTAGCATATAGCTTGACCTTCACAGACTTCAGAGTTCAATATTCAGCCTTCATACATTCAGCCTTAATTACTGTGTGCACGGGCATTAGCGCCGCCACAAAAGGTCCAAGTTCATTTAGCCGGGACCCTGCTTTGCATCGTCTCTTTGCATGCTGCCAGGCCAGAGAAGGACACGGCAAAGTCTTTTTCAGGGGGCAGGTCTGGACCCGGGGTCTTGTTCATGTCTAGTCCCTCTTTTAGTTGTTTTTCACCCAGAAATCGGACCTGGGGTCTGTGGGATTGAGGGAGTACGGTRCCTTGCTGCCTTGTTGAGCTGGATTTTGGGGATGCACGGTCTTTTCCTAGCGCTTCCCAAGCACCCAGGAGCAGGTCCTCAGCTCTGCAGAGCAGCAATTGCACAAGACAACTACAAAGGCAGAGCTGGTTTCCCCCAAAAGCCCAGCGAAGCTGGGGGAACATTGGGGATTTGCACAGGAGGGCTGTTGGGCTTTTCTTTCCCTTAGAAGCAGCCGGGATTATTTGTGCTGTTGTCTTTAATTGAGGATGGATGAGAATGGGGGTGGTTGTTGGGCGAGAAACGTGGGTATGGAGACAGGTTTGATGATCCAACCTGTCCCTTCCCTGGTCCAGCAGTGTGAATGGAGGGTGGTCGGCGGGTGGCCCCCAAGGAAAAGCTCCAGAAGGTCCTCAAAGAGACCTTCCCTGGAAATGCACGTCTTCAGTTTTGCTAAATTCTACTCATTTTGCCAGGGGAAAGTCGATGGCCTTCATTACAAGTCAGAGCAGGTGACATAATTCTCCTTCTGCGCTTTCGAATCTATGAACACACGAACTTAATATTAGCAACACAGATACAAATAGCATTTTAACGCAGTATTTATCACCATGCTTTCTCAGGAGAAAATCTATCAAAGCTTTAAATCTAAAACTCTCCCATTCTTCTCAAGCAACAAGATCAATTCATTAATATTTGGAAAGCTCTCAGTGTTATTAATCATCTGTTATTATTTTATTTATGTACCTCTTAGTAAGAAAAAGCGGACGAACCAAGGCCGGTCTCAATGATTGCATTTTTTAACTTGGGGGAATGGGGGGGGGAGAAGGATGGGAACAATTTTATTGGGTGAAAAAACACCCTCTGTGCTTGCGTTTTGTGTGGCAGAGGTAATAAAAGATGCCGCCAGTCATCTAAAGGCTGAGAAAGGTAACAGGTTAATTGTCTTATCATTATGAATTCGCTTCATATTCATGGTCACAGCACAGATCATAATGAATTTATTTAGCATTCATGCGGATGTCGCAGCACCTTCCTTCCGTGGGTGGTGTGTTGCAATATAATAAACACCTGTATCACCGGGGCGGCAGTTCGGGAGGTGGTCTTAGCCTGGGCTGGAGTGGACAGACCAAAGTTATTAAACCGTGCTGCCGATGAGCTAGGCAGAGAGGTCAACCCCCTAAATGAATTTAGCTCCTTCCCTGGGTCTATCTGATAAGAGTACCCACGGCTCGAAAATAAGTTTGTAATTGACTGATCCAGACAGATGAGTTTGGGAAGAGGTGATTGATGTCAGCAATATATTTGAACGCAATCAGCCTGGCCAAGAATACTAATTTTATAGCCTTTAGCAGCACAGACCCGCTGCTCAAACACACTTTGGGTAAGTAGATCAGGTTGCTGGTGTCCAACCCCGACTGTTGCCCTGGGCTTCTACTTTTTTATGCCTTGTGAACTGGTGCGGGATCAGGAGTTGCAAAGTCTGTTGTGTTTTATTGGCACTAAGCCACGGTTTGCTCTTAAGGTCTAGATGCCCCCGAGCTTTTCAAGCATGCGCTTACCTTTAAGCTCACGAGTAATTTGGCTGATCTTGGGAGGCGTAATCCACCCCAAAATGTCAGGAATGTGCGGGGACTGTGCTAAATCAGGCCAGATGCAGGACCGGGAAGTTAAGAGCGTGCTGGGAAGCTGGAGGCAGTGGGCCCTGTGAGCTTAAGAGATTTAGATAGACTTGTGCAGAATAACAGCCTTCTGCGCGCTTCGGTCATGGGAAGCCTTTTGCTAAGCCACACGCTTAAATGGCAGAAAGACAAACTCCAGGATTATCACCGAGGTCGTTATCGGTAGCAGGACATGGAGTGTCGATGCTTTCCATAAAATGGGGCTGCAAGCAGCGACCTCTTGGTCACCGGAGCTGCATCCAACCAGGGCTCCATGGCAGCGGCTGAGCCTCTGGTCCCCGGATCCCCAGGGGCTGCCACCCTCGCCGGGTCACAGCATCTTCACCAGGCTTGGGAGAGGTCTGGGAAATCAAGGTGGGTCAACTAAAGCAAAGCCTCCTGCTCCCCGGGGATTGGAAAGGGGTGAATAGCAATGGTAGGATGGATAAATGGGAAAATCCATGTTTCGCCACTCTTGTGCTTTTCATAACCACAGCAATAACTCAGACAAAATCACGGTTTAGTTGCTTCACTGCAAGACCAAAATTAAGTGCTGGTGATTCTTCACCTTGAGGAGCAGTGTAAAGGAGCCTTTTCCCTTTATATTTTCTGGATAATTAGATTAATGGTGCACTCTGGGTGAGTTTTAATGTATGAAGGCTATGTTAGATCACTGTAATTCGTTGCTTTACCAGCTAAAGTGCTCAGAGCCTGGGATGTGTGTGGGTAAGTTCAGGGCTATAGCCTGTCTCCCTTGAATAAAGCAGCAAAGGTCTCTATACAGCGATCGCTAGAAGATGCACAGTTGCCACAGGCAACGCCTACACAAGCTCCCTCGACAGGACAAAGCCCACCCAGCTAAAACTTGGCCAAGACGGTTTATTGCCCCGTGATGCAGCGCAGCGGCACGGTGACAAAACACGCTCAGGTGGCACCGTTGGGGGTTCAGTGCGGACCCCAAGATGGGGACATCGCTTAAGCTCTTATTTTTGCTTTTCTTCTTTTAAAAAACTAAGCAGTAAAGCCTGCGGCATGGAGTGGGGATTTTCAGAGTTAACTGCTCGCTTCCCATTCAGACTGGTACTAAAGCCCTTGCCCTGTTTGGGAAATCTCTGCCTCTGACTGCATCCAGTCTGAATGCCAACCAGTGCCTGCAGAGGCAATTGCTGGATGTCYGGGTTACTAGACAGCTGGCACGGACAGAAGGCATAGCTTAAGATTTACGAAGCACCACTTCTTTTTTTCTTTCTCCCCTCCCTATAGATACAGGAGGCTGATAAATGGCATCGACTCGAGCCAGGAATCAGCATGGATTTGTTCTGCGTAGCGGAATGCTGATGGCCAGGGATCCTCACCGGTCGTTGTCTGGGGGGCAAACTCCTTGGTGCTGTTCGGGTCTCTGTGCTAGCTCAAATCAGAGTTAATTTTTGGATAGTTTCCCACTTATGGCCAATGGAAACGATCATGGCGTTTCCCCCAGGCCTTATGTTGTTTGGAAACACCTTATTTCTCTGCATTGTCCTGCAAAAGACCCGCAGAAGCGGCAGAAAGCAGGGACGGCTCCGCAGGGATGATTGCAGGGGGTCGAGGTACAGGAGGACAGAGTTTCCCCTCCCCTCCCCAGCCTGTTGCAATTGCAAAGTTGCATCTCGYCTCTCCCTCTCCAAGCGCCCCGGCTGACGTGCCTGAGTGATGAGCGGTGTCGCGCTGAGCTGCCTTCATCTGTCCACAGCCTGAAAACGCCGGGTTTATGGCTCCGTTGCCCCTGGTAATGGCCTCGCTGGGCAGCATCAATCGGTGCGACGGCTGTCATTGCTAACCTTCGGCTGACACGGGATCTTTGAATCGTGCATGTGGGTAATGCCTGTATTGCCATCGTCTCATTTCTTCTCCTGCATGTCCTACCTTTGGGTTGGGGTTGGGATCTCCCTGGGACAACAGGCACAAGCTGTCGGGCATTGTTAGCGACGCGACCAGCTGTCCCAGGCACGCACTTTTCCATCGGCGATGTGTTTCATCGGCGAGCTGACCTTTCCAGGGGATAATTACCGATCCCGATGCTGGTGGCATTTTCCTTCCCCTACCCTCTTGCTCCTCCTCAGCTCGGCAGCCAGGTCCCTCCTGCCTGTCCTGCCTGCTCCGAGCTCTCAAATGCTCTGCAACGTTTGCAGTCCCTCCAAGCCTATCTCCACCTAAAGGGGCTGGTGCTACCTTCATCTCTGCACCTCTTTAACTCTTCACTCTTTACGCCTTGTCTTCCTCACTGGCAGGATATGAAAAAGCCACAGAAATCGAATCCCATTTAAAGGCATCCACCAAGAGAGGATTTTTTTTTTTTTTTTTTAAATCCTCCTTCCCCTTCTCTCCTCCTTGAAATGAAGTTTCTTACACTGCTCATTAGATGATAAGCGAATATAGAAAAACCTTTGAGCGAAGGTAATTCCTGGCGTGCGGAAGAGGGCTGTGGTGCTGGCTGCACATTTATGAATGCAAACGAGTCCGGGCGTCCCGTGGGGATGCTTTGTCAGTCCTTTTATCTCCAAAACCAAAGTTCAAACTGACTTCCTGAGTCAAGAACCATAAAATTATTCTGCTGAAAAAATTCTCAAATGCCATCTGTGGAGGGGGGAGACCTTCATTTATCAGCCTCTGAACTGGTCTGTGCATGCGCGGGGGATATGAAAGAGCCCCTCATTATCAGGGTCCTATTGAGCTTCGTGCTGCTGTCCTATAATTGATGGAATATATTATGCTCCAACAGGGAAGGTCCTGGTGACTCAAATGGAAATCCGTAATAATAATAATAATAATAATAACCCAGTGTAGTTCTGTAGCTCATTTCATCTCCAGATCTCAAAGCACTTTTGAGACAATTAACCAAGACACACAGAAATCCTTGTGAAACCGGGAAGCCTTTAACACGAAATTTGCCTTTATTGCAAATCTAATGTGAGTTGTAACTTGAGGGTTGTCCCTTCGTCTGAGCACCGTCGGCACCCCAAGTCCCTGTAGTGTAATTCCAATAGATTGGTCTGTTTGTGCATATAGGATGAAATTCAAGTGAATGGTATGTATTAGGTGCCAACACAACCGTGGACATGGGCTAAAGCTGCCCAGGAGTCTGGCCACACTTGTCTAGCATATTTTGGGAAGAGTTTCCAGGATCTGCCATTAAAGAGCTGCAGATGTGTGGACTGGGACACTTGCATGGGATTTTGGAGCGGTTAATCTCTGGGCTGAGGCTGGAGCACCCTCCCTGTACACGGGGCTGAGTTTCCTTTGGGGTACAGGTAACCCCAAAGGCAGCGTCGAATATGCCGCGTCGGAGATAAACCCTTTATACAGGTTGCACGTTTCGGCTGGGATGGGCAGAGCGGTGTAAAAACACGTGCACAGAAATGTCAAAACCCGGATAAATAAAACAGAGAGAACCATGTGGCGGGGAAACGACACCAGCRAAGGAGAAATACAAGTGGTGTGATTGCCAACACATCTGTCCCGCTTACTTCCCACCAAGGAGGAACAACAACGCCACATTGCTGACGCCTGCCTTGTTACAAGCCACTCTGCCAAATATTGTGAACGTTCTGGAGGTTTTGGTTTAATTGTGGCACCAATTAATAGTCCAGTTTACAGGCAGTTTGCTGGAATTTTTTTTGTTYGTTTTAAACTTCATTACTTTTTTAGTAGCTCTTCCTGCAGAGACAAATTGCTGCGGTGGTGTTGGGGACCAGAATAGCTGTGTGTGCCGTACTTCTTATGCCGATTTAGCTGAGCACCAGAGTGGCAAAGACATCTTTGCCCACACAGTTCAGTTGTGATCTAAATCCCACTGGTGTCGATGCAACGATGAAGCCCAGCTCCTGACTATGGCTCACTTGGAGCAGATGGAAACCTTCTGGGGGCTGAAAGGAGAGCTCAGGCTCTGTTTCCTTTTAATCTTTATTTATTCGTATTGCCAAGCAGGATGCGGCCAGGGTAAGGGATTGGGCAATCCAAGACGAAGCTGAAAGGTCCATGTTGCTTCGGCAGCTGCATGCCAATGTGGAGCAAGAACCAGAGGAGGCTTCTCTTCCCGTCCAGCCCTCCCTCCAGCTGAACTCTTCCACCATCTCCCAGCACTGCCGAAAGGTGGAGGACCCTATTTAATTAAGTAATGAGAATGGAATATGATTGCTACAAGCATCGGCTAATTAAAAGGAGGGAAACTGCAAATGAGAAATGCCATGAATTCAGTAAAAATCAATCAAATTAGAGCGTCTCATCATTCCTTCAAATGGGCCTGATCTTCTCCCTCCTTCTCGCTGCTTAACCCTTTGTACCACCAGATTTTGCTGGGTGTTAGGGGAGGATGCTGAAGAGATACACGTTGGGGGAGAAAGTGGCATGTGGACACCCTGGTGCTTTAATCTTCTCACGAGCACGGCTGGCCCCGTGTTTTCCTTTCCTCTCTGCAGGTACTCGCCTGACTACTGGCAGGGCCCTTCTTCCTTTAAATCTTCACCAAAGAGTACGATGGCAGCACCCACCAGAAGAGGAGGAAGAAAAATCCCACTTAATCAAAGAGAATATTAAAGCTGAGCTTTTTGTACAACAACGGGCCTACAGATTGCGAAATCCCCTCCGTCGGTGCGGGGAAGAGCAAGGGAGAGAGAAGGAGATAAAAAGGCATCAGAGTTTTAATTAAAAAGCTGCACCCTGCTTTCAGTTGCGGCTTGTTTCCAGATCCCTTCATTAGGCTTCACCCTTTAAACGCTCGTTATCAAAGATGTACAAATTCCACTGACTCGGTGCATGCGTTTGCTTGAAAAAGCCCTATTTGTCTGCAGGTTTGGGTTCCCAGTGCAGGTGGGACGGCGGCTGCTCGCTGGGCCAGCAGCAGAAGGAAGAAGCAGAAATCATTGTCTTGTCGGGGGGGAAAAGCATCCCGACCCCAGTGATTTTCTTCCATCGGTTTCACTGCCAGACTGGCTAATGGCCTTTCAAACTGCAGCGGTCCATGCTCCAGCAAGGCAGTCTCTGCGTGGGGTTGCTTGTGAGCTTGCACGAGGCAGAAAGGTAAAACAAGKTGTATGATAATTAAATGCATGTTTGTTGGAGAGAGCTAATTCAGCTACCCGAGGCTTATTAGGGCCTATCAGGGACTGCAGCTCCCATCACGCGTTGCTCTGACCCGATGGCAGAGAGTATTTCCAGTGGAGCTTTAGGACTGCGTAGTTTTGGCTGAGCCCGTGAGCATCCTGCAGTGAATATCCTTGTCCGTGCTCCTGGAGCTCCGTGGCTGATCCCTGCAAACTGCGGCAGAGCRAGGTTTGGCCAGTGCCACGGTCCCAAAACCCTCTTCTTACGAGAATTGCCACGGGACTTTTCATGGCCACCGGTCCGTGCCTTAGTTTCAATTAAAGTACTAATGATCCCTTCCAAATTGGGCTGCATAGAAACGTGCTGTTTTCACCCCAAGGAAACCAGACGCATTTTAGGATCCAGAATAAAAAGAGAGCCTATAATGGGGGTAAAAAATCCCTCATTCCCTGCATTTCCCCCTTTTTGGCTGCTTTTTGCAGGGGTCTGGCTGTGATGCCGGGCTGGGGAGGGATACGTGGCAGTTCGAGCTGGGGCCAGCAGCTGGGCTGCATACAACCGCGGTCTCCAGCAGCGTTAAATGTTTAATCTCAAGAAGAGCCGAGAGGCCAGGAGACCTGGGTTCGATGCTCGTGCTTGCTAAGCTGTCTTGCCTAATAATTAGCGGAGTGGCAGGAGTCAGAGTGCACAAGTTCGGTTCCTGAATGCGTCAAGCCTCTTTCCTTTTGTGCCCAATGCTGGGGACCGAAAACTCAGAGTCTCTGGGGCAGCGGGTGACCTTGAGCCAGATTCCTCTTCCCATCTCAAAGAAGCTTTCTCCATCCCTCGTGCAGGGCTGCTGGGGGACCTAAGCTCACTTCTGTTTGCAAAGCACTTGACCGCCTCTGCCCTGAGAGCGCGTTGCTCTGAAGCCCAGCTGCCGAAGGAATGCAGGATGCTGCTTTCGTCTCATTGCAAGGCAAGGATGAGATGGCAAAACTTGCTTTCCTTTTTCCACCCAGCCCTTGTGCTAGGAGCCTAGGTGGCCGCCGGCATTAAAGCCACCATCACCTTGCAATCCTGCATTTAGGACTATGCTCTGTCCTTTTATAAAATCCCCTTAAATAAAATCTTCAATATAGCGACTTGCCGCCTAACCAGGCGGCCCCAGTCCCTCTGCTGGGTCCCAGTGACAGCTGCTGGAAGCGTGTTACTGCAGCCAACTGCCGGACCTGACAAGATGCGTTAATTAGGATCTGATGTACCGTGATATGACACATCTAAAGCACAGCAGAATTGGCAGCGTCAGTCAGAGCGGAGAGAGGAGGGCATGCACGCCGCTTTTAATTAAAGGCAAGCGTGCGCTGACAGCGAGGTGCCAACGCCGGGGCCCCGCTCGCTCCAGTGAGGGTCTGGCTTGTTTGAGGTCTGTGGCTGTTGTCCCCAAGCTGGTCCAGAGGGACCTTCCCTGCCTGGGAGCAAACTCAGACATCGGGTTTCTGCCTTCTGTCTTTCCTGAAGGAAGGACAAAGCCAGGAAACCAGCTTATAGGGCGACTTTGCCATCACCCAGACATGGGTATCTCRTTTAGGTCCAGTGCCTCTTGAGGTGGGAGGGTTTGGCTTATAGCAGTGCCACTCGCGTCCTCTGCCTTCGCCCAGGCAGCGCTTTCGGCTGTCCTTGGATCCACTGCCTTGATAGGACCCTGTGCTGCGGTGGGGGCTTGAGTGACCTGGATGTGCCCAGGGAGAAAACATGGGTTGCAGACCCAGCCGTGTAGCTACTCACAGCTCCTGCCATCTGCCCTGTACCTCTCTGGCCATGCAGAATGACCCCAATGTCATGCCTGGACCTTAGGGGTCAGGTCCCTCTCGGCAGGGTAGATGCCATCAACCCAAGCTGTGAGTGTCCTACAGGGCATGAAGAGCTGGGGCAGGAGATCTGCGAGGACCGCTCGCTGCTCCATGCTACATGGTTTTGGGTGGGTCACCTTTTTACTCACAACCTTATCAAGATTAATGGTAAATCTTGATAATCTTAATAGTAAAGCTTTTAGGGTGATTTAAGTAGCATCTTCAGTAGTTTATCTTTGGGGAAAACTACTGCCTTAGCCCTGGACACGGGGCCCCTTTGCCTGATTTCAAGCCAGGTTGTTTCTGGCCTTACACCAGAAACTTCTTMATCTTTGGTGTCACTGCACCCAAGTAAATTGGGGAAGAATCTGGCTGTTTTTTGGTGCAGCTCTGAAACCCTGTGTCTGGTCCTGATGCAATATTTGTCTCCATGACTCCTGGTAGCAATGTGCTTCTGAGTCGATGGAAGTTATTTCCCAGTACGCCCCGGACTATACACACGGGCCCAGTTAGACAGGTGGATGGTATAGCTTACACGTTGTTGTTGTACTATAATTGTCATTGCTCTACAAGGAGCTTCAGATGTATCTCAAGTGGAGATAATAACCCTAGTTTTATAGGAATGTAGAAATATATAGCCAGGCCTAATTCCATACAAGGGCAGAGCCACCTCCCCCACATACCACATACGTGATTGCTTTTTCCATCTCCAAGGGAGCTTTTCTTGAGCAAATGATACATATTCCCATTTCCGTGCAACGGGCTTCAGGGAAAAGGCAAAAGAAAGAGCCAGGTTTTCATGAGCCTCTCCAGGAGAAATCTCTTCAAGGTGTAGCGCTTGGCATGTCTTCATGTGTCTAGTGTTGGATCTCCAGAGCCATAAGACCCCTGGAAGGTGTACTCAAGAAGGGGACCTAGTTCTCAGTATCATCCGTGTTTATACGGAAGTAAAGACCCCAAAAGAGACCAGTGCCATGCCTTGGGTCAGAAACTCTGCACATGCCCATGAAAACACAGACTCGGCCTTACAGAGTTTAATGATCCTTAGAGAAAACACTGTCTCAAGCAGTTTGGAGATGCTTCCCCGGTGAGATCAGTGGTTAAACCATGTGTTGGATCCACGTTTGGAAGAGCCAAGGGGGAGGTTTCTCTTGAGAGCCTGTCCCATGCTTTACCCCAAGCCCCGTCCATCTTGGCTCAATGCCCCCACTATGATCGGTGGTGTGTGGATCTCTGGACTCCACTTTCTGTGCGTTGCCCTTGGATTTTCCTGATCCCTTGGATTTCTTCCCAAAATGCAAGGTGGTGCTTGGGGCTTTGGACCTGGTGTCTCCTTGCTGTATCCGCTGCTGGACCTCACTGAATTGATGACACCTTCTGGTCTTCATGCAGGCTTATGCCCATCACTGATTGAAATACTTACCCTGGCTTCGGTGTCAGCTTCGTCCCACTTCTCACCTCGTCCTTTGCCCAACCATGGTCTCTTCCACATCTTACAAATGTCCCTGTTCCCTACCTCTCCACCCCAGGACCATTTTCCATCAAACAAAAGCGGAGGATGGTGGTAGCTGGGACTTCCTTCTTTCGTTGCCAATGGATTTAAAAATAAAAAATAAAGGACCCTTGTGATTTGGACTAGGAAATAAAATGTTGGGGGGGGGAGCGAGAAAACTTATTTCTCAACATAATGAAAACACAAATGGACAAGATAATTATCTTCATAAGGGCTTGGATCCATGACAATACATCTCATTTTATAAAGCCCATTAGAGTTGGAATTTTATGCAAAATGCTAAAAGAAATCTAAAAATATAAGGCGATAGAGTCAAAGCAATGGGGATTATTGGGGGGGGGAGTGTTATATTGGAGGCAATAAACCCTGGAAGAACCAGGAAAACAATGTTCTAGTAAAGCTGTAATAAATGACTGTGGTTTAATCACTTGGTAAATAACTAAGATATTTCTGCAGGTTTTATAGTGTCACTAAAAAAAAAGTCCCAAACCCTTGTACATTAAGGATTCAGCCAAGATGATTTTTCTGGAGACAGAATCACAGAAGAGTGTCATTTTAGCAATTTACTTTTTTAAATAATAGTATATTATTTTCTGCATGGATCCACTTTTTCAACCTCTCCCATGCTTTTAAGATATCATTTACCATTAGTTGGGTTTTTTTCCCTTTCCCCACTCAGCATACTCTTGAGTCTTTGAACACACAAAATTGTATTATTCCAAGCAATCTTCCCCACCACAGCAAAAAGCAAACACTTAGGGAAACTCCTGGAGGGTCTCAATTTTACTAATGATCTTTCATGTGCTTGGACCCTAATTGCAAGATATTATATGGGTGGTTTAGAAAATATAAGCACATTTTGCATGACTTTCTCTTTACCTGTTAAACAGCTGAAATCAAAAGGGTGGCTGTTCTTCCTCCTTCCCCCCTCCAAGTTATGGTGCATTATGTTAAAATGAAGTGCTTTAATTTAATATCCCTTCCTTTCTTCTGAATTGCTCCCATGCAGCTGAATGAAATCCAGCTCTCGATTTGATTTTTAAGTAGGTGGGTTAAGCGCAGGGAGGAGGTGCCCAAATCATGTGCATGCCCCATCATCAGAGTGCTGCCCACCAGCCCAGCGTGCCGAACCCCATCCTGGGCAAAAATTATCTGTTTGTGGCAGCAAACACCTTGCTCATGATCTCATGAGCTTTATTTATCCCGTCCTTGTTGCTGCAGCATCAAATGTGGGGACTTGATGTGAAGCCCTCCCCTGTGGTGATGGGCGCTACCCGACGTTGGGATGTGTGAGCCGACGTGGGGCTTTTGCCTTTGAACATCTCGTTTCCCTTCCCGCGGGACTGACGTCTTTAGGGGCTAACCTTCATGCTGGAGTCTCTTTAATTCCCCTGTAATATTTCGTCAGCCTTCAGCACTCAAGTCTTTGCAAGGAGAGCTGTGATCAAAAGCCCCCCGCCGCATTTTCTAAACAGCCTATTAATGCAGTAAAACCACGACTGGGCGTCGCTGTAAGAAACTCAAAGCTACGTTCATCAGGAAAACCAGCCACGCATTTTACTCCCTCTTACTCGTTCAATGTCTCACAGCGAGCAGACCCCTGTGCCATGCGTGGCTCTCGGGACATGCACACCAGCTCCGTCAGCGTGAATGGGAGTTGCAGTAGTGGAGCTCGTGCAATGGAGATTGATAAGTCAGCCAGCAGGTCACCCCGAGTCCTGCTGCAAAGCTAACAGCGTGGTTATTTCGTGTAAACCAAGTAGCTTTTTGCTGCAAACATCTCTTCTTCTTTATTATTAAGCATGGAGCTAAACATACCCAAACGGTGCCGCTTTGCTGCGCCGACTATCACCGCGACGGCGCTTTGCTAAGATCGGTGTTGGGGGAGGCTCAATTTAAGACCCAACATACGTGTGCATCAGAACCCAAGTCTGATGAGGCTCC
The DNA here is from genome assembly GCA_035582835.1 of Phoebastria nigripes. NCBI lineage: Eukaryota > Metazoa > Chordata > Aves > Procellariiformes > Diomedeidae > Phoebastria > Phoebastria nigripes. The sequence goes on along the minus strand of JAYKAV010000334.1, from coordinate 228,129 downwards.
TATGTGGCCCCGGGGAAATTTGCATTAGGCTAGACGTGTAATTGCAAACGCTTTGAGCGTCTCCACACCTAAATTCCTCCCGTGCGTTCAGTTTAGCTAAAGGACCCCTTGCTGCATTGCCTGTTTTGGGGGAGAGCGTTGCTCTGAGCTGTGAAACACCCCTCTGTGCTGCCCCAGAGCTGGCTGCACTTCCATGGTGCTCAAGCAACGCAACGTCCGCTCTGCAAAGAAGGCTGTAGCCCATTCCCCACGGAGCTTCAGCTTGTGAGTATCTGTGCTATTAAAAAGAGCTTGTTTGCCTGGAAGTGGCATGATAGAGGGAGATTTATTAACACCCCAGGCCTCATGGTTTTGGCATTCTCCTTAAATATTAACTTCGCTGCGGGCAGCTGTTAATCTCGCCGGGTGCTGGGACCCAGGGTGACCTTGTAGACGGGAGCAGGCGCAGAGGTGGCGTTAGAGCAGGGACTCGCTGGGTTTCTCTGCGTGACCCCGCTTCTCTTATCTGTAAAATGAGGTATTTGGGCTGATGTTTTGGTCTGTCCCCAAGGGAGACCTGGTCCACACCTCCAAGAGATGGGGTCGACCTGCATCTTCCCATCGGTGGACCCACCTTTCCCCATCGGGAAAAGCCCCGTCACCTTATGCCTGCCATCGTCTGAAAATCCCTGGAGCCCTGTAAATAAAAGTATAAGCATCATCTTTAAAAGTTTCTGTCTCCCACAGTTGCAGAGAGAAGGCTTTAAAATATGACCCCTTAAAAGCTCAAGGCTCGGAAGGGAAATAGAAAGAAAACACTAAAATTTACTTGTTTTAAAAATGCCCGTGATAATTTTTTCTTTTTTAAGCTGGTCCCATGAGGTGGGGGCATAAATCATGATTTTATTTGAACGCTTGGATTGGGAAATGCATCTCTCTCTTTCTCCTTGGAGCCAGAGAGCAATGGATGTTTAAAGCTTGTAAAGTCCCTTAAAATGTACTTCTCCATCTAACATAGTGCTGCTCATAGAGTCCAGATCCGAGCAGCCCTTGCAGGAGTCTGGCCATTGCCCAGATTCCCATTGTCTTCTCTTTTCTCCGAGCAGCTCGACCCCCTTGGAGCCAGCCCCTCCATTTCCAACAGCAGGACACGCTCTGTTTCCCGCATGGATCTTACTCTGCAAAAAAGGATCTCTGCCGTAAATCAAAAGCCAAAAGCAATTCTTAAAAACAAATTTAAAGTCCTGAAGACAGGGCTTTTAAAAAAAAAAAATAAAAAATCAAACCCATTAGGTTTAGTCCCTAGCTGGCAGGGAAGGGAAATAAATATATAAAAGTTTGAATTAAAATTCCAGGGAAGTCATCCAAAATAAATATGCAATATTTTCCTGCAAAAAGACCATAATATTATTTTTATTTTTCACTCCCAATATGATCAGACTACTTTACATTTTAATAAATGCATAGTTTTGAAGGGGAAAATAGTATTGCTTTGATATGGCAAAGATTATTTGATCAAATAACGTATTAGAACTTTTCAGGACTGCATTACAGAGGGAAAATGTTTGTTTCTTTGCAGTATTTGTCTATCTAATAGGCAATGATTGCAAACAAATAATTATACACTGGAACAAATGGGTAAAAATTAAGGTTATCTGGCATGGAACAGCATAAAAAAAATCCAGTAAGATAACWATAAGGGAGTAATGTATAGCTAAGTGTTTTGAAGATAATTGCATATCAATTGGCTGATTGCGGAGCGGGTTGAAAAATTAAGACGGCTGATTGCATGGCGATTGGAGGTCTCCGTCCTCTCGTTTGCACGATGAAAACATCACCCGCCACGTCCTGCTTGGGCAGCTTCTCCRCCTCCAAAGCAGCCTGAAATCTGCAGGAGGAGTTCCTGATTGCAGCGGTGGCCTCTTCGTGCCATATTGTCCCCAATGGTCCCACTCTCCCCTTAGGAGCCGGAGTGCRGCGATGCGGAGAGAATGGGTATTTTGTGTGTTTTGTGTATTTTATGTCATCCTCTAGCCATTGAGTTCCTGGGGATCCTCAGCCAGGGAACGCCTTGATTTATCTTGTCAAATATATGAAGCCAGAAGAYAGCTAAAGCCATGGTGAGCATCCCTTGGAGATGCCTTGGCTGAACTCTTTGGCCACTGCTGAGGGTCATGGGCAGGTACAGGCTGCAGGTTCTTAACGAATATCGTGTGTAATGAATCTCTGCTGCTTTAGTGAGGAGTGAAAGAACAAAAATAATTACTGCAATTGCTCGTCGCCTGCTTTTCCAAAGCGTGCCCAGCCAGTTACGAGCGTGGGGCTCGGTGTGAATCCAGCTCTTGTAAACAGCTGGCGAAACTGCCAGGTTTACAGCTCCTCAAGGGCAGCCAGGGAAGGGGAAATGGCTGGGATGGAGTCCCAAAATCATTAGAATCACATGCGCTGAAATATATAGAAGCAAGATCCAGAGTAATAACTGGCATTCAGCTGTGCAGCCCAGYGGGTGAGGAGGTCAGGCAGGCTGCAGGGCTGTCCCTCCCGATGGAAACTATTGGGGGTCACTGCGAGCAGATTTTTTTCATTGCTTCATCTCCCTGATCACATCGTGGAAGGCCTGAGGGCAGGGGACGGATCGGCCTCCCTTTGCTGCCTTCTTTCTGCATGCACCAGGCTCGGGGGAAGCATCACAAGCACCAGGGACAACTCGATGACGCTGTTTTTCACTGCCGACGGTTGCGTGTGTGCATGCAGGGCTGTGCGCGAGATCAAGGCTCCTTCTAGCTGGGAACAGGAGGAAAAGCAACCCAGCAAGCACTCAGCAGGTACCTGGGCTCCTTCTCATCACCAGGCAGAGGTGCAAAGAGCTGGATGAAGATGAAAGCGGGTACAGCGTTGCTGATTTTAATGAGCTCACCCATGGGTTGATAGCCACGAGCCAGTAAGAAGACATGCCTATACTTTGGGGGGAAGGAGAGAAAAACCCTGCATGCTTTTACAGGTCTGATTCCCCCGCTTTTCGCTGGTGATGGGTGAAAATACATCAGGTCTCCTCACGCGGTACCATGGAAATGACGTGAGCGGGTTTGACTACGCTGATTTTAGACTTCCATCAGCAAACCTGGTGCATCCTCATGGACTTTACTACTAGGCTGAGATTTATCCCACCTAAATTTTGCTGTCCATCTGGCGTAGGTAGGATGCGTCACCTGGCAGAGGTACTGATCTGTCTGTGTTGAGGAGAAAGAGCCTGGACAAGCCCATGAGAAGTAGACAGCCGCCTATTCAGCAACTGACATTATATGGAGCGAAGCACATCCACAGCATACTTATTCTGCCACCCGATGCTCATCTTTCCCACCATCCATCCCCGCTTTCACACGCCGTGTGTGAACAGCCTTTTCCTGCACGGCACAGAGCAATTCTCGCTTTCCCTTTGCAGCTTGCCTTCCATAATCCACTTAGAATTTGCAGCTTTTTTCTTTTTTGTAAGCCTCCCTTTAAACTCTTGATGTAGCTCTTTTTCCATCTGTTTCTGCCTATGCATCTTTTCTGCACTCTGCCTAATGACTTACTCTCACTAGGAAGAGACTGTATATTAATATTATCATTATAATTTTTCTTTCCACCACTTCAGATCTTGTGAGGAATGTAATTGCTAAAGCAGATTTTAAGTTACATCATGATAACYGAGCAAGTTACGGGGGAGGTTAGACTATCACTTTGCTCAGTAGTTTCAATTTCCCTTCAGTGTTGCTTTCTGAAGGACCCCGATTGCACAGTGAAGGCAAATCCCACACTAGGGAATTCATTATTAACATTGTTGTTACTGACATTATTAAGTTAGTGCCTGGCAGTCCCAATTATATGGGCTGAGATCCTGTTGTGCTAGGGGGCTTGTTTCCCACATAATTCCTCTTCCATCAGWTGCAGGTCCTTTATCTTCGGCTAATTCTGCACCCCAGAATTTCTCTCTTGCTTCAGTCCACGTGTTCCCAGGGAGAGTATTTTCCTCTGCCTATTGTTCTTTCCCCAGAGGACCAGAGGATGAGGTTCCCATGCAGATAATACGCCCTGAGGTGTTTATTCCACTCCATTGCAATGGAGTTAATAGTCTCTGTGCATTTAATACCTGCCTAAAATTAATCTTCATTTTGGGCTAGGGTGAGGAAACCAAGGGAAGTGGCTTCRCTTTTACCCTCAGAGCGGGTTCCCGCAGGTTCAAAGTTAATGGGACGTGAATGAGGCAGCACACCTGGTGCAGGGCTTTGCACCATCCCAGCCTTCATCTTCTCCGATGCCAACTGTTTCCTACTCTCTCTGTACCTGCTATAGCAGGGCTCCCGTCTTCCCAGGGGCCACGGTCACAGCAGGAACTCACGTAAATAATACAAGTAATCACGCTGTCGGTGGACTTGGTGATTACTCTGTAGAGGCTGGGGTTAATTTGGAAACGGGCAGGAGGGAAGGATGCTGTCCTCTGCCCATCTCGTGGTTTACCTCCAGGCTGCTAATGTATCTGCCCCCTTGGCTGCCTTTAGGCTAACAAGCTTCCCCGATGCTGACGGGGTCAGCTCCGTCGGAGAGCTAAGGCTGCCCAGCGCTGCCTGCCGAAAAACCCCGCGTTAGGTGGATTGATGGCTCGAGAATGCATTGTACTTACTAAGTGGAACAGACTATTTTCATTAAGAGACGCTGACATTATTAAGGCCAGTTAAATGTCTCCCGGAGATGGCGTGCCCAGTGTGTGCTCGGTACAGCGTGTTCTCCAGTTTGTCTGGGACACCCAAAATTCATCCATCAGCCCTTGACTCATTTCTGCCCGTTATCCCTCAGCTGCTGAGTTTCATTTGGACAGTCCTCCTCTCTTCCTCCTCTAATGCAGTTCCAGGGACTCAGGTGGATTGAGAGCCGGGGACTGAGAGACTTTCATTATTCACATTGTGTGCACCTGAAAATTGCATTGCCTGCTGGCTTCCAAATTGAGTACATTAAATACAATGCATTAAACCTCCGAAATATGAAAATATCCAGGGAGGGCCTCAGATTTAAGACATTACCCGGTGGAGTCCCAATTTTAGAGACTAGCGAGTTCAGTTAATAGATGGGCGCATTGTTGGTGTGGAGCCAGGGAGGAGAGGAGGGAAGCTGGCTGCAGCGGGGTGGAAGGAGGCGAGCCAGATGGGGTCCCGGTCAAAGAGGAGATGCTGCGTGGGATCCTGGCAAAGAGGAAGAGTCGGGCTGGATTAAAACGTAGCAAAAACCAGGCTTCATCCCCTGCCCGGCCATATGTTCTGTCAGCTTTTGTGTTGGGCATCACCTGTGATGTTAGATGTTGCTGAGAGTGGGCTGAGGGGGTCCGAGCTGTGCAAAGTCCTCGGCTAACCCTGTCTATCAGAGTTGGTGGTGAAATGCTGGGCTGGGTACACAGAAGACCCACTTTTTCCCCCCTGTTCTGCTTGGGCACTGCATTAAGTTCGTATGTGGCTTATTCACTCCTCGTGAAAACTGGAGCTCGTTACTCTGCATGCAAGAAGGTTTCTCCAGCTCAGGAGTGCTCAGGGAGTGCTAAACACTGCCCCTTTGGCCCTTCTCGGTACCTATGAAAGGGCTTCACCATCATTGAGCAATTAAATATTGACAATGGGAGGTTGTTGCTGTTTTGTAAGTGGGGAAACTGAGGCAGAGCAACGAAAATAACTCCTTGTCCAATGTCAAGAGCCTCCGTAGCAGAGCATGGAGCAAAACGCAGGCGTCTTGYATTCCTCGTATGGAGATCAGGTTGGGCTTTATACCCACCACTCGTCCGACCCAGTTATCTCAGCATTATTCACTCTGTTACTTTTAATGACATGCCAGTATCTCCCTGAAACACGTATTTTTTCATTAAAGACGGCAAAAATGAAGCAGGAGCACTGCCATTCAGATAAGATGTTCAAACTGCCTTTGGATTTATGTAGCCCATTTCACCGCTCACTTGTGATGGATCTCTCCATGCCTCACAAGCTTCACGAATGGATTTCACAACTGCTGCRCACGCAGACCCAGGTGCAGTCCCTTGGAGAGGCTTCCTCCCCACGTCCCACACTGCAGCTTTCTCCGGACCACATTGTACAACAGCACAGCCGTGCAGGTCAGGAAATGAATAAGGTGAAAATATTGAGTTTCAACTGGGAATTTAATTAACCGGGATTTGATTTAGATAGTGGATTTCCACTTCTGTGATTAGAAAAGCACTGCGGGGTCTTCGGTGACCAATAGTGATCGAGACTTCGATTTAAGATTTCATCTTGAGAGAGGAGCCTTTGATAATTTAGCAGCCCTTAACAAAAGGCACCTGTGTCTCAGAAGAGAACGGCAGTTTCCAGCAGCACTGAGAGGGGCTCCCATTGAAAAAATAATGGCTAACCCTCTGTCTCGTTGGCAARACCTGGCTGCTGCTTGCTTGACCTCCACCACAGGGCCCCTAAGCAAAGCAGAAAGGTGCCTCTGCTTCTAAACAGACCCTTTTTGCCAAGGAGAAAGCCTCCTGTCCCCAATGCTTCTGGTTTAGAGAGAGGCCAAATCCAAATCCAGATTTTCTCGTCTCCAGGTTGTTCCAGTCTTGGGTTTTGTTTTCGCTCTATCTCTGGCTGAGCTTCCAAGTTTCACCTCCATTAAAGTCAGTCCCGGTCAGCGTGTTTCCCATCTCCTGGCTGGAAGAGCATCCCGCAATGCCGCCTCCCGCTCCCCCATGCTGCCCTGGGCTCCCACATTAATTGAATAGTATATTTTAATGCCAGGTCTGGCAGCTTGCTCTAAGTGATTGTAAACAGGGAGTCTTAGATAAAAGGAGAGACTCAAACATAAAATTTTATGGCTTAATACTAGCAATTAGAGGGAGACATGGGTATATTTTGGAGCAAAGGTTCCTGCTCCCTCTCTTTAGAGGGTCTGCTTTATTTGCACGGCATTTCTGGATGCTTCACCTCCCTCGGCAGCGTTATCCCCGCCTCATTGCATGCCTGGATCTGGCCCTAGGGATGCCCGGGGCGTCGCAGGTGGCGGTGGCCAGGCGCACCTGGCTGCGAGGGAGGGCGAGCCCGATGCGCGGCGGCCGCCGGGAGCTTGGCAGGAGGAGGCGAGCAGCAGCAGATGCAGACTGTCAAACGGAGCAGATGCCTCATTAGCCACAGCGCCACGCAGCAACAGCCCAGCAACAGCCCAGCTGTGCGGAGGGGGTGGCCGGCAGCCCTTGTTCACGAAATGAAGTTGTTGAGCGCTCACTCTTGCTCGCCTCTCTCCACATCTCCCCGTATCCTTCTCCTCTCTTCCCCACACCGCTGTCCTCGGCTKGTGCAACAGCTCCTTGCACCCTTCTGCCCCATTCCCATCGCATCCCTGTTGCAACCATCCCAATTTACCCCCCGAGCATCGTCCCTCATCACATGGAGGGGGAGACGTGAGGAGAAAATGGCTGGGAGCCAAAGAGTGATCCATTCCTGCCAGCACCCGACAGAGTGGGTCCCCACGGGAGGGGGAGCAGCTTTTCGGGAGCGGTGTTGGGTGGCCAGCGGAGTTTGGCACTGAGCATGTCATCTCCGACCTTATTTCACTGCAAGCTGGATACTCAAGTGAAAGCCATCACTCATCATCTTAAACAAAGTGTAGTACAAGACAATTCAATTAACTGCGAGTGGAAGTCAATAGCGCGGCTCGGTTTGCACGGTGCTTCCCGAGCCAGGGGAAATCAAACCGCTGTGCTGGCACCTATTGGCCAAGGGCCGCGATCCCGGTGTGGGAGAAAGGGACGCTGGAGAGAAAACCAGCTCCAGGAGCATCCCCTGCAGTGAAGGGGCAGAGGGATGCTGGAGCCTGGGTTTCTCCATAGCCAGCTGCACCCCAGGCCATCTCCTGGGATAGAACAGAGGAAAGGGGAAAGAGAGAAAGATCTGAATGATGTTATTAATGAGGCAGAACCAGGTGGAGGGTCAAAACTGTATTTGTGATGGACATAGATAGGAGAGACAGTGGCAGTGGGATTTTCTGGAGAAACAGCACCTCATTTCTGGACAGCAGGCCTGGGACAGATCCTTGCTGAGCCGGTATTATCCATCGGGACCTCACAGTCCTGGCAGCTGGCCCTGCTCTCCATTTCTGCTCATGAGCTCAGGCCAGCCAGCAAGCAGGCTGGGGCTCTCCATGCTTTGTCCACCTCGCTTTTGAGCACTATCTGCCTTCTGTCTTTACAGACCCACTTCTCTTATCAAACCCCTGGAAATATGCAAAGATTCTCTGATTCCACATCTCTGTCCTCTTCCCATCCTTGTATTCTCCTGCATCTCCCCTGAGCTTCGGCAACGATTCCCCCTCCAATGTACTTGTAATGCTATTCCCATGTTTCCTGGGGTTTGCTTGTGTTTGACGAAAAGACCTCATCATTGCAGATTTGTCTTGCGTGAGCTATCACAGGATTAGCGAACTGGAAATCTTTCAGAGTTTTCTTTCAGAAGCTAGTCCCTCGGGAGCATCGCTTTAGTAAGTGATTTTTCTGTTCTAGCCCAAGGAATTGGATCCGCATCCGGTAGCCAAATTGAATTCATTCGGGCAAGGTTAAGAGCCATTTGATACAGTTTTAGATTAGGTGAAGGCAGCCATATATATTTCATATTCTGCACTAACTGCTGCACAGTTACCAGGGATGGGCCGGCATAGTGCTTATTGACTGCTCCCCAGTGATCCCGCTGTTACAAATGGATGTTGCTAAACAAGGGAATGGATCCTAAATCTTTCCCTGCTGAAAGGTAATGGAAATAAGACAGAGCGATAGGCAAAGRGAATGAATTGACACTTAATAAAAGCTTGGTGTGGCTGTCGGGGTGGTTGTGGGCAGCCAGTGAGAGCTTTCCCTTCAGGTGACGGGGGTCTGTTTGCATTTGTCCCATTGTCTTGAGCTCTTTCCAAGAACTATGCAGGACCGCGTGGGACCCTTATAGAAAAGTATTGCTGTAGTCAACAGCGTGGTACTGAGCACCGCTGCTGTGTTACCGTAGTGACATGGTGGTGTTTGGGATCCTTCGTGCGGTACGCTTACCTTCCTGGGCTTGCAAATAGCTGAAGTAAACCGACGCAGGTTTGTATATGCCGATGAGGGAAGGCTGCTTTGTGTCAGCCGAGAATATAGACATGGGTTTGAATAGAAGGACAAATGAGTTTCTCTGTTTTCTTAAGGTGAGCCCATCCATAATCGTAGTGATGCCTGAAATGCTCATGTGCAATCACCATCTGCTCCCCGCTGGAACGATCTCAAGAGCGGTATCCCCTGGGGCTGGAGCCCTTCTTCTGTGCACTTGGCCTGTTGCAGGCAAAAAGGGAAAAGAAATTGCTCTGAGGTCTGCAGAGAGCTACTGCTCAGGCTGTGAGCCGTGTATGAAGACACAGGGGTCTGGGCACCTCTGGGGTAGCACTCTATGCGTCCATTTACAGCCGTGGAAAGCGGGGGGAGAAATCTCTCTCATCGGTGCAGGAGAGCTTATATACAGCAGTGCCCTGTGCACAGGTTTTAGCACAAGGCACACTGAGCCTGACTGATGAAAAAGGACTTTGGAAAAGAAGCAATTTATATTTAGGATAACTGAAAGTCCCTTTTGAAGGATCCTAAGGCAAAAGACAGTCGAGGCCCATAAAACTCTGTACTTATTCACAAATCTTGCCAGTACTCAAGAGCATCAGTCCCATGATGTTTATTGCTTTTCTGAAGGCCCCAGCTCCTGGAGTCATGACATGAAATGAGGAATTCAGCTTTTCTTGCCTTTTGACTGTTTGGTCTTTACTGTAGCAGGGAAAATTTGGAAAACATAACCTTTACGTTCTGCAGAGCCAGGGAGCAAATAAAAAGGACATAGAAGTAGTTTGCTATTTATTTCTATTTCTAAAAATCTCATAGTTTCTTTTTTTGGAAGCACTTTGGTCTCTCACGCCTTTTTTAACTGCTTGGAGTGGCAGTGTGTAAATAATGACAGGGTTTAGGCCTTTTTGTGCATCCTTCTGAGCTGCTCCTTAAACTGCTAGAAACGAGGCAAACAAGCACTAGGGAAAGAAAAAGATGCCTAGAGATCTGGCGGAGCACAAGGTGAGCACAGGTCCTCTCCTAGGAGTGAAGGGAACGGGTGCGAAGTGAGAATGCTTGAACCGAACCCACGTCACACGAAGAGAGCTCTTCAAAGCAGGAGATAGCGGAGGAGTGCTCTTAGGCAGCAGAAGCAGCTCTGGAAACAGTGTTCGGTGTCAATTCCGTTGTCAGTAGGACATTTGTCAAGGCTGTTCTGGACGGTTTTGTTAGCCAGGGTCCTGGGAGTCGTAGACCTGCAACTGTGTGAAGTTGGCATCAAGAGACATCTCTGCTTCGCCCCCGGACAAAGCGGGCGATGAGAGGGGCAGGTCGTCACAGCGGGAGGACGCAGGGCACTGCCAAAAGTGGCTGCGGATTGCCACAGGAGATGACATTTTAGTACCCCTTTATCTACCTTTTGTCAGTAGAAGCCTTCCTCCTCCTCCTCCTCCACCCATGTTCATTACCCAAAGTGCCATTAGCATCACCTTACAGGCTTTGCTGTGCCTCCTCTTCCCCGTGCTAAGTCCATGATGCCTCCTCCCATGGGGCTTTCACATCTCATTTTCCTGGCCATAAACCTGTTTCTCCCCATTGTCCGCATGTATTTACCCTCGTGTTAAAATGGCCATAGGACTGGTGGGGAAAATGGAGAGTCTTGTTCTTGTTTGAACCAGGGAAAAAGCATTCTCCCTATTCGCTATCTCTCCTCAAAAAATTCCTCTGTCATCATTGTTTGGTTTGTTTTTTCAATAAAACAGTTCAAAACTACAAGGTTGTTTTTATTTTGGTTAGAAATGAGTGCAATCCAGGTAGAAATGTTTTAGCTTGGGGGATTTTCCTAAAAGAAAACCTAAAAAGAAAAAATAGAGAAGGAAGCATGGAGGAAACAAAGCTGAAATAAACAGTGCTATGAATCCCACTGAAGTGGGAATTAAACGCTGTTCCTTTTCAATCGTTTCCTCGGAGAAGACCAGCCACAGTGAACAGTTATGACAAATGTGTTTATATTGTTTGATGGAAATCATCTAGTCAGTACTAAAATATAATATTGCGGGGCAGGATGGGGAGGGGAAGCTGTACATTTATCTGTCCTGAAAGCAAATAACGCACGTTAGGATTTACATGGATACAGGCATATCAGGACTTATTGGACAGTAGCCGTAGGTCTTTCATTTAGGGTATTTGATGGCTGTGTATCCAGTAGTGTAAACGCAAGGGAGAGCTTTTCCCTGTTGGCATCTGCATAGACCACAGCGATAAATTCAGGATGAAACATCACACTCATCACTGTGATACCCTAAAGGGATGGCCAGGCACGGAGATGGAGAATGATGTCTCACCAGGCAGGGCCGTGCGCTCCTCACCCCTGCCTTCAGCAGCGGAGGCATGGGCAGAAGCTGAGCCTGGCAGGAGCCCTGCTTCCTCCCAGAGCCAACCTGGACTCAGAAAATCCCATTTTTGCTCCTCTTCAGAATTCATCCTTTTTTGCAGGGTCCCAATTTCATATCATTTTGAGGAGGAGGCAGGCTTTGGTGCTGACTCTGGATGTCTCCCTAGGCCAGCTTCAGAGGAGGCTGTGTCATCTCCAACCTTTCAAGGAACCCACAAGGGCTTAATTAAAAACTAAACTCGGGCACCGTTATTCAGATGAGACTGTCGGCTCCTCTGCTGATGGCAGCTCAGACTTGTCACTTTGCTCGTGCTGCAGATCTGTGCTGTAAGGTAGGGAATTTCAGCTGAGAGACAGGCCCCGGGCTGGCGTGGGCTGAACCCTTCTGCCATAATCCTCAGGCTGGCAAGAGCGGGTTTGGGGTGACAGCAGCATCCCTGTAAGGGCAGGGAGCAATCAATCAATGAGACTTCATTAAACGAAGCATTGAGCGCAGTTGCTTGACAGAGCCAGTCTGTGGAGGTGACACAGACCTGACTCCAATCACTAGTACTTCAGGGAGAAGAAAAATCTACATTTCCTAATCACGTTGCTTTGGTCAGAAGTCTCTTGTTTTCAGCTCCATTCTGGACATTTGCATGCTTGGATGGAAAAATGTAATATTAACCGTTGCCTCCCATCACTGAGGAGTCAGCGGTGACATAAAAAGGAGCAAGTACAGAGAGAGATGGTTTTGGGGGGATGTGAGAGACCCAGAGGAACATGAAGTCAGAGAATGACTTAAAAGCAGTATGGAAAATACAGCATGTTAATGCAATGATAGTTTGTGATCCCCAGCAAAAACAGAAACCAGGTACTGAAAAAGGTCAGTATTCCCAGCAAAAACAGAAAACCAGGTACTGAAAAAGGGGTATATTTGTGAAAGATGCTTGTTCCTGTGTGTATGGCTACATGCCGTGTAATGGGGGGTGTGTGAGTATAGCATACACCTGAAAAGGGTGGTATCTGCGTGGAAAGGGTGATAGGTGGCTTCATGGAGGTATTACACCTGTATGGTACAGGCAATGTCATGTGTCCACACCAGGAACATGTGTAGGATGTATATCTGCATGTGTTTTTGCATCCAGATAGATGGCAGCCTGCCTCTGGGCATGTTCGCATCCGTGTCTATACGTGGTACGGCGGCGATGCAGTGCGCGTCATCTTCTTGCAGGCATGCGCTGTGCAGGCACGGGGACAGGCGTGTGGCATACATCTGTGCTCTTGCTGCACGCAGACGGCACGGCTGTTTGCACAGGAGGAGAAGTTATCCTGTGGAAGAGGTGGTTGTTGCCTGTCTCCTGGAAGAGGGGGAGCAGTTTAGGGACCGTGATCCCAACGATAGTCACCGACCTAGAGACCACGGTGAGGTTGTTAGAGACCACGGTGAGGTTGGTCCCTCTCTTGGCCCCATAAAACGCCTGGATCTCTGCTTTGCAGAAGGGTCCTTGTTCCCAGGAGCGTGTAAGCAACACTGTCCGCACCGGCAAGGCTTTTATTTGCAAGCTCTGGAACCCATAGAGCAATGGGCAAAAGACACTGAGCTAAGTGTAAAGTGACAGCTAAATTTAGACTGTCTGGGGGAGGAAATAAGAAAAAAAAACACCAAAAAGTGAGGAAAAAAACCTTTGTGAAAAAATTGCCATCCTTAAAAAATGAGAGCGAGTGAGAGAAGAAAGGCCAAGAAAGAGATAAAACAGCTAAGGCAGGGAAAATAAAGTGAGAGTTTTATTTACTCCCTCAAAGAGCTGAGACCTGCCAGAGGAGCTTTTGGGTAACTGATCTCAATTTTTCTATTTTGCAGCTGCCTGAACCCATGCTTATAGCCAGAGCTCAGTGCCACACTGTCCTGAGGCACCCATGGGTGATGCTGGCATAGGCCTGCAGTGCTGGCACCGACACAGATGATGGCAAGGGACGAAGGGCTTTGTGAGGCTGTGCTCAGACACAGAGACACCCACATGGGCAAACTCGTTCCAGATTGAATTAGGACCAGGAAGGTGGGTGCTGTGACAGGTTGCAGAGCTGCCAACAGGAATMCCCCATAAATGCAGGATGGAGGCACGGTGATGGTATACCGCTTCCGCCTGGGGTCCTCAGGAGACGCTGTAGGAGCTGGTCCCATCAAGAGGCATCAATTTCCCGCGTCCCTCTGATTTCCAGCACACAGTGCCCCTGTGCCAAGCAAATCCCACAACCATTTGTACAGGGGAGTAGCTGTAGGGAAGTATTTTCTACGTTATTTGTTGCTCGAATGGTGGAAATTAGGTTGGACCTTGCTCAGGTGCTTCCGGAGCAAGCGTGAGAAAGGACATCCAGTACCACATCCTGGTGAACGTCATGGACAAGATGGACACCCAGAGCAGGAAAATTAGCAAACCTCCCTTGGTGGGTCCTCTCCAGGGTGATGTTGTGTGTGCACACACACATCCTTGCCCCTCCAGCCTGCTGCCACCGCATCTCTCTCCAAGGAGATCCCAGCTGCTCTCAGCGCTCCATCTGCAGCCTTCAAACAGTTGCTGCGGGGCAGGGGGGGGATAAAAATAAAAAATTGAGTTCAAGGGGGGAGGAAAAAATAAAATAAAATAAAATAAAATAAAATAAAAAAAATCAGCTCTTCTGGCATCCCCTAAATCTCAATTTGTTGGTCCCTTTCTTTTTATACAAGTGCGAAGGGAAGCAAAGCCGACACGTCTCCACTGAGGGTGGTGGGTGTGTGGAGACCCTCCCTGGGGACCCTTTCGACACGGTGGGGGGGATGTTCAAGGCAAGAAACCTTCAGCCGCCTGCCGTGAGGGGAAGGGGATTTGTTGATTTTAATTTAATTTTTTTCCTCAGGTGCTTTTGTGGTGGTGTTATCCAGAGATGATTTTTACCCCAGGGGTGGAAGGTGCTGGAACGTGCCCAGTGGGTGTGGGGTGCTCGTTAGGCCCAGGTGCCAGCACTCAGCTAATTAGGGCCCTGAGGTAGCTCCTCCAGCCTGCTCTTCATGCTGTTCCCCTCTGCTTTGCTGAGGGAGACATTGCTTGGGGTGGCTGTGGCGATATTTTGGTGAGGAGAGGAGATAAGATGGGTGCTGCAGCAAGGAAACAAGATGGCTGCCACAGTGGGGAGACCCAGGTCTGTGCAACGGAGGACAGGTACTTCTCTCAGGCCCTGCTACAAAATACTGTGTGGAAATAGTGAGCGTCCTCTTTTTAAAAGCTCTTGAGGAAGGGTATTAATGTGTATTTTGCCGCAAATGCTGTGTGGTCTCTCTGGTTTCCCCAGTCCTGAGGTGTGGTGGTTGGGGTGATGCTGCCTTATGGCTGCCTTCCCTCGGGGGGTTGGTGGATGCAGGGGGGGTATTTCAGCACACCCCCACCCCAGGGCTTGCTTGCAGGCTGCCAGAGTGGAAATACCTTTTGCAACCAGACATCTCTTTCCGTGGCTTGTTGCTGAAGCTGCAGTGGAGGGGGTTTAAGGTTGTTTGGGGTTTTTTTGTTTTGTTTCGTTTTGCTGCTCAGAGGAGATGGCTCTGGTTTTCCTGAGCTCTCAGCAGGATTTGCTTAGAGGTTTGCCCTCTGCAGCACCTGGATTTGATACACCGTGTAGCAGCAGAGAGGTGGGCTCTGGGTCACTTCCAACATTGGGTTGTCTTGCAGGATCATAATGCTTTGCTGCAATCGTCTCTGTAGTCTCTCAAAAGCCTGGGCTCTTGTTGAGTGTTGCTGGAGCTGCTTTGGTTGCACGGAGAAGGTTTCAGGGCGTTACAGGTTCACGTGAGCACGGCTGAGAGCAGTTTATGGGTGCTGCTTCCCATAACCATGAGGACACCAGCACTTCAGCTGCTGTGCAACACCTCCCGTGCGCAGGGTGATGATGATAGCCTGGTAACTTTTCCCTCCACATAGCGGGAGCTGGCGAGGACTGTTTGACACCCCTCTTTCCCTCTCTTTTCCTATAGCACTTGTATCCAAGTCTTCATTTTTCCTGGGCTAGGACATTTGCAACTTGCGAGCGGTAGTACAGGAGTAATTACACTCTCCATCACTTTCCCATCAAAAAATAAATGGAAGAAAATCACATCCCAAAGTACCAGCACTGACATTCATTTCAGAAGGTTAGTCACAGTCAGCTGGGCTATAATCTAGCCCTAAGTTTACCCAAGACCTTGCTGTTCCCTCGGGCTTACCACGTGCTGTAATGTGGGGCAGCTGCCAGTACTTGCAAGGCTGAGAGGGGAAGCACAAGTGCTGTGGGAGCCATTTTCTGTAGGAGAAGGCGTCTGTGTGAGGAGAGGCTTGGGTTGACTCTTGGGGGGTATGGGGGAAAAGCACGCTGTCTGCAACAGACAGTGCCTGCCCTTGCGCTTCTCTCTTAGTGGCTTAGAGAGCAGGAAGGTACTGGGGTCCCCCTGAGGTCAGACATTTAAAGTTCATTAAACCTGTTCTCTTCTGTGGCCCGGCAGAGCTGTGACGCTGCCTGTATCTCCCTGAAATGTCATCTTCCCCCTATGTGGATCGATAAATTTCTTTCCAAAGACTTTCCCTAAGGTGTGACACTTGACGTCGCTTTAAAAGAATATAAGCTTCCTTCCCTCAGTCCCACGTAGCTCTGAATGATGAAAATCCTCTGCCGGGGTTGGCAGTACCAAGATAAACCTTGGGAAAGGCCAGCACATCGGTCTGGTTCCCTCCGACCTCTTTGTTGCATGCAGATGTGTGCTGCTGCATCGTGCCCAGACAGGTCTCGCCAGCCTGCTGCTGGCTGCAGTGATGGGCATATTCCAGTTCCCCTGCCTGTAGCCGGCTTGGGGGGACCTCTGGGAATGTGGTCACCAGTTTGTTTCCCACCCTGTCACCTGCAGCATTTAAAGCTAGCTGGGGGAATATCTATTTTAAGGTTATAGACTTCAGGATGCTACAGTGCAGTGTCCTGTAGCCCAGGGTAAGCCGCCTTCTCATCTGCTATGATGCTGTGATGGAGGGTGGTCCAGCGTTTCTGAATGTTCCTTAGGGAAACTACCAGCCCTCTTGTTATGAAGCATCTCTGTCTCCTCCCTTCCAAAGCTGTTCTTGTGTTGTGCTGCCCAAGAGGGTGGTTGGGGTCTGTGTGGAGTGGACAGCTGTCCTCCGTACCCCCATCTTTGGTAAGCTGTCCTGCAGGCGAGGGGTTATCTCCACCTGCTGCAGAAGAGGGACTTTTCTGGGATGATGTTTAAGGAACGTTGAGGTGAAAGATACTGTCTTGATCCCTTGTATCTATAGTTGTGTTCCTGGGCCTCAGCTGCCCTAACATAAGATGCAGGACAAGAACTGGATCCTGGTATCTTTAGTCTTCCTTTAGACTTGCTCTACGCCTCCCACTTGCTGTCTTGCGTTCAAAAGTGGGGGGAAGTAGATGGCAATAAGAATTGTGTTCAGCTATTTTATTTAAGTCATAATCATTTCTAATCTAAATGTGCAGGAACTGTATTACACAACCTAATCAGTCACATATATTGTACTGCGTTTTCAGTTTAGTGAAAAGTAAGAGCCATCTAGAAGGCAGAAGTGTGTTAAATGAGTATCTCTGAGGCTGTGCACCTTTTTTAATGGATAGAACAGCCCTGGTATCTTCGCTTCAGTGGTTTATGCAAACCAATCCTGCAGGGTAGGGATGCATCCCTGGGACACGAATGGTGGAAGGAATGACTGGTCCATGGAGTAACGACTTGCTCCAAGTCTAGACGGAGGAGGTGGGCAGCCTTCTGACCTTGCTGCAGGCAGGGGGTGACAGTACGGTCCCTCATGGGGTACCTCACAGCCGGAGGAGTTTCCTCAGGCAGCAAGCATGTCTCAGACAAGGGTATTTTATCTGGGCAGATTGCAATGGGGTGCATGGCCTGAAAAGCTGCTCTTCTCTTCCCACGTGAGCCCCACAGCAGCTCAAGGTGCAGCAGTGTTGGTGGGATCCATTCCTCAGCATTTAGAACAGGGCTGAGGAAATTGGGGCAGCAGGTTTTCCACTTGTGCCCTTGAGTCTCTGCGTGCTTGTCATYCTTTAATACAGATTGTTGTCTCTCTTCCCACCCCAGGAGGGCTGAGTCCCCTTGGTGAGGGGATTTGCATGCCCAAAGAGTGTGCCGGGGGTGATGTGAGTGGCCTGATGTGCTGCAGGACTCTCCTGCAGGAAGTCCCTGAACTGGCAAAAGGGAGGGACGCTATTAGGGAAGCTGGAATCCATCCAGCTTCTCTGATCGTATCATGTTTGTTCCCTCCATGTTTGCCAAAAGCACCCTTATTTATTTCATCAGCTAAATGCTGAAAACCAGATGCCTGAGTTCCATCAAGGCATTTAATGATGATGATCATTGCTTCCTCTAATGCAGTGTCTTCTAGTGAGGGACGATGCCAAAGCAGCGCACAGCTGTTGACCAATGGGTGCCTGTCTGTTTTCTCCAGTATTTTAGGGTACTTATCTATTTTTGTGCTAGGGCTCCTTTTTTTTTTTTTTTTTGCTGAGTTGCAGGAAGTTCTGAGGTGGAACCTGGCAGCTGTTTAATAGCGCGCAGGAGCCCAGTGAGGCAGACGAGCTCGGGGAGCGAGGAGAACCTCCTGCTCCTCTGTAGTGCTTCAGAATGCCTCATGCCTGCTAAAAACGTGGTCCCTGAATCCTCTCGGAAGCAGGAAAATGATGCTGCTGCTCTTYCCCAGCTAAGCTATGAGCAAATAACACGGATGAGGCTGCAAGAGGAGTTTTTGGCAGAGCCAGGAGGAAAGATGTTTGGCTTAGAGGTTTGTTTATGGTGCAGAGGCATGCTTTTCCTTTTCTTGAAATGGAAGTACCAAGTTGAGCTTGAGAGGATGCTAGGTAGGGCACGCACGTTGGGGAAGGCACAGGCGTTGGGCRTGCTGGGATAACCTGGCACAGGAAAGCTGCTCTGACCTTGTATTTACGCAGGCGTATACCTGAATGTTGTTCTGAACTGCTCCATTGGTTAAGAATATGGATCAAGAACTTGGCTTGAACAAGCCAAGTTGCTTCATTTTGTCTGGTGGCTTCACCTGGCAGGTGGGAGCAGGGTCGTGTCCTCACATCCCAAGGTGTTTCAGGATGAACATGCTGCAGGCTGCTGTTGAGACAGGCAAAGGCACTTTAGTAGTGCTGTTCTGAAAGGTGTCAGGAGACCTTTAGGCCGTCGCCATCCTCCAGAAAACATATGTGATCGTCRGATTTAACTGTGGTGTCGCTTTCCTTCTGGGAAGTGCTGTGTAASTTCTGGAGGTATGTTAAGATCTTTTAAGAAACAATTAAGAATTTCAGTATTGCTTTGATATTTGTTGAACAAAATGTTGACACAACACACCAGGCTACTCAGATTTGTTTTAACTTGCAGTTTAGACTTCAAAAAAAGAGTATGAAATGAATTAGCAAATTATTTTGATTGCTTTGTTCATATTTCCAGCAACAAAGCTACCCACCTGGAAAATACTGACTGGCTGCAGGCAGGAGCAGAATTTATTTCCTGAGATAAATGGATCTGGGATAAAAGTCCTCTTTATTTTTTCATTTTAGCTGCAAAGGATGATATGCTTCTGTTCTGCTCTTTGTGCTGAAGATCAAATAAGAAGGAACTCTGCACATGTGTGCCGATGCCTTTCAAGGAAAAGTTTCTTCCCCCACCCCAACCTTTTCCTCCTAGAAGCAGCACCTCAGACTTGAGATGAGAGCAATATTTAACATTCCTTTCACAGTAATGCTGGCATGATTCCGAATCCCAGCGCTGGCACTCTTACTCTGTTTTGCGATCCATGCACACAGTCTCTCTCTGATCTCTCTACCTTGGCCTTGTTTTATTCTTTTTCTGTCTGTCTGTCTTTCTCCATTTCTCTCACAAAGATGACTTCGGAATAAGCGTTGTTTCATTTTCCCAAAGGTCCTGAGAGGGCGGCTGGCAGATCTCATATGCAGGGTGTCAGCTACATTAAACGAACACGCTCAGATCACTGTAAATCCCTATTTACACATAATAAACATGAGGATATAAAACATAGAGGAAATAATACATTATTGATTACAACAATGGTGTGTAATGTCCTTTGAAAGGCAGGTGGTGCATGCCCATCCATCAGCACTCCTAACGTGGATCTTCTTGCTCCTTGGAAATGCAAGGCAAGTCAGTTGTGTTCTGCCATGCTCCCCTGGCTCGGTGTGGGGAGAGGAGGGGCAGACAATCATGCATGGTGAAAGACAGATTTACAGCCTGATGTTATTAGAAAATGTTTGGAGATAGAATAGCAAAGCGGGATATTTCTCTGGGTGACCTGGAGCCCTACCTGTTGGGCATGTTTGGATTTTTGTTAAGCAAGCAAATGCTCGAGAGAAAATTTTCCTGCAAGTGGAGCCAGAGCATTCAAATCTTGTTGGCTTTCCCTCTAARTGCAGGTAGATCTCTCCCTTGGTGTCTAGGCTGCACCAAAAGGAGGATTTTGTATGCAGGATCACATGTAAGAGCAGAACTAAAGCATGGTGCAACGTGTGAGGGGTGCACAAGCACACAAAATAGCTCACTGACTTTGCAGAGAGGAGGATCTGTAGCGATTGAGAAGGATGGCTTACAAGCCTTAACAATAGTCTTCTGACTGTAAGTAGTATGCACTCCAAAACAAAGGGGGGGGGGGGGGGGGGTGGTTTTTGTGTGTGTGGTTTTATGTTTTGTTGGTTTTTTTAAATGGTGGTCTAAAATGCTTGCCATCTGAGGTGCCTTATTGGCAATGCTGGCCTGGTACTTGTGTTGTAGTGGTGAAGAAAAATGTTTTGATGGTTGCTGAACTTGTAGCTGATGATTTCTTCTCTTTCTCAACAGCTGGCACCATCCCTAATCTCCCATGCGATACATGAAATTCATTCCCTTGTTTTATCTCTGACTGAGGTTGCAGGAAAGTGAGGTCCTTGAGGCTTGACAGACAATTGGAATAGGTTTTGTTTGGTTTAAATGAGTTGAGAGTTCAAACCCAGACAGGTAATGGAGCAGTTCTCCTCCCCTTGTTCACTTTTAGGGGATTGCAGACCTTGCTGCAGTCCTCGCAGTGTTGGCTCGAAGGCCAGCTGCTTGGGTCATAAGAATTTCAAGGTGCGGCCGCACTAACAGAAAGAGCATCTTTGTGAAAACTGCATAACTTGAATCGGCACATGGGAAAAGCTTCCCCCCCCTCCCCCRACAAGCCGCCCCTGACCTCAGATCTGAGGTGTTTGCTCACTCGTGTGAACTCTGCAGTGAAAACATATTAAAGTTCCCTTTTCCTGTGGCTTTTTTCCTCCAGGTATTTAATCTTAGTTTACAGATGAAATGTGCAGTGGAGAAAAAGATGCTAATCACACAGTTGCTGCACTCTGCTCCAGCCACTGAAAAATTTATTACTATCTGTCCTGGATTGGACAGGGCTGTGAGCATCAAGACGTTAACATCTTTGAAACAGCGGCAGATAGACTCGACATTGCAACAGGGCACRGCATCGAGTCCGCGGAGGCCATGCAAAGAGCTTGCAGGGGTTTGGTACAGGAGAGGTGCGCTTTGTAGTCTTCTCTTTGCTAAGGTCAGAGGCAAGAAAAGTCCGCATTGTGCTCAAAACTTCCATCGCTTGGCTGGAAGTGTCATCTCAGCAACTTTCTGGTGTTTTATGGTGGGGGGGAKTTTTTTCTTTTTATCCACCATTTAACTAGTCGGCTCTTCCCACTTTTTTTTGCCCAGGTATTGAGATGGCTGTTGTTATTTCAGTGTCCTGGATATGTCATTATGTACATCCCTAATGGGTCCCTTCCCTAGCTGTAAGGGAGGCACCTGGCTTTATATGGTCAAGTTCTGCCAGGCTTTTATGAAACCAGAGCAGAAGGCGAGGTCAGAAATCAGACCAGAAACAGGATTTCTCAAGCTCCCAAAGAAAGGTGTTTGGCTGCACAGCTTTCTGAGCATGTCGTAATATCAAACTGTCTTGGAAGCAAGGTGTTTTGATTTTTGGCTTGTCTCTGCCCTCAGTGTATTATTGGACTTACAGTTCAGAAATACTCAAACTACAGCTCCCGTGATGCATCTTAAATATATGATTTGTGCTTGGCTTTTTGAAAGAGCTATGTTTCTCCCCGGCTAGCTCTTCCTGCAACTGTACTTTCCCTCCGGCACCAGCAAGACCAGCTGAATCTTGGAGCACACAACGGTTTCATAAAGTACCTCTCCTGTGACTGTGTTTGCGTATGTTTCTTCTTTTTTAAAAGAACTTTGACTATTTTTGTAAAACCTCACACCTTGAAGAAAAAAAAAAAAAAAAAGTTGCTGAGCAAGGAAATAATTGTCAGTGGTGCAAGCAATACTTGTCTCTCCTGCAGCAATTAGCAAACCTAAACGCAGGCTTGGCTGTCTTTCCAATTAAACTCTGGCAAGCTGGAATACATGATGTGATAATGAAGCAGAGAGTTTTGGAACTACTCTGCTTGCTATTTTGAGGATATGGGAGCTTTAGGCTGTCTGGCTGAAACTAAGCCATTGAAAGTAATGGGCTGGACAATCTCACCCCATTACTTTTAATGGCGTTGAGAGAGTGCGCGCTCGGGAGCAGCGTGCTGACACTGGGGGAAGCAGGGGAGCTGTTTTCACATATCATTCAAGTTATGGCCAACACTGGGAAAATGGCCCCCCTGACAGCGGAAGCCAGGCTGCTTGCAATAAGTTGTAGGGTTTGGCAGCAGATATGAGGAGTAGTAGCAGGGAAGGTGCATAAAGGCATATATTGACATGGACTGTGAGCTGGGGCTTACTTTGGTTGAGGCATGTCACGAGGAGGGGAACTGCAGAATGTGAGATGCCTGCTGCTTGTGCATGCTTTGGGCTGCGTAAGGGCACGAGCAGGGTGCTAAGTCATTCCCTTATACCAATCTTCCCTGGTTTACCCTCCTACCTCTTGCCTGTGATAATTGCATCTGTAGGGGTGGAGGAAGTGTTTAACGTCGTGTGAACTACTAGCCTTTTTTGTTGAAGCTGGTGAGTGTTTGCAGCGTGAAGATCCAGCTAGCAGGACCAGTTGCAGAAATTGTGAGTTTTCAGGTCAATCGGGAAACTGATAATGCTCTAAAAGGGGAGCGGGGATGGTCATGAGACAAAGTAAATGTCGCAGGCTGAAAGATTTAGGCCATAACCTGCAGCTGGTGTTGTGGATGCTCAGTGTCTTCTCTGGACCCAGACAAGGTGAGTGGTGCCGATTCAAACAGAGGTAGCACAGCCTGCATCTGCTGTTGTAGCAGGATGTCTGCATGGCCTAACAAAATCTGGGTGATGGATTTGTTTCTCATGGTGGGACCAAATCTGCTACCGCCAGGACATTGAAGGAACGTGGTCCAGACAGGGCAGCAATCAGCCTCCCATAGCTTGAAATTTCTTTCCTTTCTCCTACTGCTGAGCGTGGCCAAAGCCCTCCCTGCCAGCACACTGTAAAGCTTCAATACCTCAATCAAAGCAGCCTTCCTGCAGAAAGGGATGGAAATGTAATGATTAGATAATCCCCTAAATCTTGTAGCTTTCTCCCCTTTCCTGTAATTGGTGCCTTGTTCTTTGGCAGAGGGTAGGGACCTGTTTTCCTGCTGTCCCTTCCATCTTAGCACTGCGAGCTCTTCGAACGAGTTTTAACGGAAGGGAAAGAGCAGGGACTGCAGCAAGTGCACCTCCAACTGGGATTAATCTCAAATTGCTGCTTGCTTGGCCAAGGTACTCATCTGTGATGGTTTGGTAACACCACCATAAGCAAGATTTCCCAAGATATTTAGGTGCCTCAGCTCCCACTCAAATTGCTGGGAGGTTTAAATAGCAAAGGACGAAATAGGGGTTCACCTGTGGATGAGGGTCTGACCCAAGGTGACTTGTTCACATCACTGGTCTCCTTCAGCTTGGGACTGGTGGATGGCCTCAGAGGAGATGGTGTAGCATAGACTGGTGCTGCACAGTAGGTCTCCTACCCGCTTCTCACCTCGCAAGTGGGAAGGCGGCTTAAAGAAATTGCTGAGAGTTGGCAAGGAGGGGAAAAATAAAATAGAAGCTGAAGATCAGAAATTTAAAAAAAAAAAGCCTCAGATGTGCAAGAATTGCAGCCGTGCTGTGAGGTAACTGGCAAATACAATTTAATTATAAGATACACAGAAGTAATGGCGTTTGCGAGGCTGGAGCATGATTTCCCAGTAATAGAAGGACCGCAGGGTTCCCTGCCTCTGACTGTTGTGTCATCTTCAAATGAGAGCACGACTGTGCTTCAGGGCTTTCCCTGCCTTCAGAGGGGATTAAAGGGCCACAGTTACTCGGTCTTGGAGGAGCCAGGGCAGTTGTCAGGGGTGTCCAGCGTGTGAAGGATTTGGAGAAGCTGGGCAATGGGCTTTGCAGGATATGAGGCAGGAGGAGCTGATGGATCTGGGGCAGGTGGGCTTGAGGGCAGTGACCGTGATTTCCTAGGTCAGGCAGAGGATAGCTGTGTTTGCTGGATGTTTCCAAGGGTAGAAGTGGTTTGTGTTTTCCTGTACGTCCTCTGTCTTTCTAGACTTGTAAAATGGATGGCTTAACCAGAAACACTTTCAAGGTGGGAGGTGTGCGAAGCCGTTGTTGATCCAGAGCGCTACAATAGATGTGACCTTTACAGTGCTGTGGTTTTATTTTTATTATTTTTCTCTCCGGTGTGTCCACAATCTGTCAGAGCAGCGTGGGGACTTCCAGGGCTTATTGCAAAGTGTTTCCCTTGCCACATTCTCCTCCTAGTTGAGCAGAGGTGTTACGGGGTAGTCCGGGTGGGGTGTGAGGCTGGTACACCTCCTGCTTTATGCAGATCTCTAGACCTGCATGTAAATGTGGCTCTCTGTGTGCCAGGGGAGCACAAAATGTGTTATTTATTCCAACATGAGATGCTCCCACCAGGCTTCAGGATAATGTCGTGCTGTGTGCATGGCTAATGTTGCTTGGATTGCGATGGGACGTGCAGGGGTCCTACAGCAGGAGCGAGTAACAGTGCAGTGGCTTTCAATGAAATGAGAAACCAGAGTGTTTGGTGATGAAATCGGGTCTTTAGAGAAAACACTGTGTTCTTAAGGAATATGTGGATCTTGTATCTTTCTCCCTGTCAGTTTTGTTTTGAGCTTTTTCATTCACATTTTAGACCATCTTGGAGACTAAGGATCCCTCCTGTTGAAAGCCATCCTGGTATGTAGGAGCACACCCTGGTGCCAGTGCAATCACTGGAGATGGAGCAGGAAGGCTCGCCCCAGCTTAGACTGGCCCAATCCATCTTCCAAATGCCCTTCCCCTTGAAGCCTCCCCACCCCATTTCACACGGACCCCGTGTGCTGTGGTGTCTGGGGCTTTTCCAGTCTCTGGGGCATGTCCTCATAAAGGCATTTTGATTCCCTGGAGAGCTTGTTTCATCAAGTGCAATGGAAGAGGTGCTGCAGAAAGGCGTGATGGGTTTCATACGTGTCTTCCACCCTTTCCTCTCTGGTGGGACGGTGTTATTTTTCTGCTTTATGGAGTTGAATACGCAGCTTCTGGTTTTGGGAGGGGTAGAAGGGGAAGATGGCTGGACAAGGAGGAACAAGTAATGCCGCATCGGTGCCACCACAGACCTTGTCAGGCAGCTCCCCACGTGACTGCAAGTTTGGGTCTGAGCTGCCAAGCAGAGCATGGGGGCGGGTGACAGACAGCCCAGGGCCATCCGAGCCCTCGGCTTGCGAGAGGAAATGTCTGGGGGAGGCAGAGCGGACGGACAGGGCGAGGGACAAGGCTCAAACTGCCTGTTAGCCTCTCCTGCCCTCACTGTTCGCGCCCCGTAGAGTACATGTAGGCTGTGTCGGCTGGTGCAATGCAACCACTGGAGTGTGACCAAGACAGATGCGCCCATCACCTGCCAGTCCTCTGATGGCCCCAGCTGCCCTGCTGACTCCTCGGAGTCAGCAAACGTGGTCTCAGCGGTACGTGTCTCCTCCTGGGGGAATGATGGGGATGGTGGYGTGTCATGGTTTCAGGGGCTGACCTGGGGAAGCATCAAGGAGAGACGGGGGGGATGCGTGGGGAGGTACTCACATATTGCTTAAATTTCTCTCGACATTTGTCTCGAAGCCTTGTTCCTGACCTTCCTGCAGCGGGTTGCTGCCTTGAAACAGGAGATGTATTTTGTGGCTTGAATGGAGCAGCAAGTACAATGGGCTGCAGTCAAAAGCAGATTAAATCCCCGGGAAGTCCTTGAAGCGCAGGTCAAATCCACCAGCGAGGTGAATTGGCCATAGCCCCACCGAACAATACAGATGCCTTTCCAGGGAGGGTCCGAGCTCCAGGGCTGTAGCAAGCCGAGGGAGCTTCAGAGGGTCTGAGCTAAGCGAGATGAAAGTGGCAACAGGATAGCAGCTCTTGCAAAATACTGTAGAAATTATGTAAATTGGGGAGAAATGCTTGAGCTACGCCTGCATGCTGTGAGATGGTAAAATGAAACATTGACCCCGCGGGGGTGGAGAGGGCCTGGAGGCGTTGCTGTGGACAGTTGGCTGTGCATCTCTCCTTGGTGGAACCTTCAGAGGTAGGGTGTGGAGGGAGCAAGCGGTAACCTGAAGTTACGGGTGACTGTTTCTTGCCAATACTGCCCAAGGATTTGTGATTGTGGGCAGCCCCGCCAGCCTTTTCCAATACAAGATTAGATAGAAGTCTCTGGCTGTATTGGTTATCTGACCAGCAGCACTCTCATTAGTGCAAACAGGAGTAGATCTGTTATTGTTAGTGGTGAAGAAAACAGACTCTGTTTCTACATAACCTTTTATTTGTTTTTCTTTTGAATAGAACAAATGCTGTGTGAAAGTTAAGACTTCTACAACAGGAAATATAGGAAAAATACCTTTGCTTGCATGCGAGGTGTAGTTAAACTGTGGAACTTGCTGCTACAAGACCTTAGCGAAGGAAGGCATTTCAGATGATCTGATTAGTGTAAATGTGTACCTGTGCATACAAAGGTATGAAAGCTGTTTATGCAAGAAGGTTCAAGCACTGAAGGCCGCCTTGCTCTGGGGTAAATCGTTTTTCCTGCAGCAGTTCCTTCAGGCTTCTTTACTTCAGGGGAAGGAAAAAAAAAAAAAATCCTAAGAATGACTGATTTCAGGTTTGTGAGGATTCTTCTTCGCTTGCTGGATGCTCCCCAAATAGGATATGTTTGTAAGAGGTTCAGAAAAGGAGCTGCAGCCATGGAGGGCTGGGGAGGAGAGTGGGGAATACAGACAGATTCAGCGCACTAAACTTTAGGGACCAAAGGCTCTGTGTTGCCACTAGAGAAAAAAGCTCTTCAAAACACTTCAGTGCTGAGTTACAACTTGGAGGTGCCTTTTTTCCCTTCGTTAGCTAGGGAACACAGGGAAATAATTCTCTTTGCTCAGCAGCGTGAATCTCTCTTCCTCCTTTCCCGAATCTCTCTTCCTCCTTTCCCCTTCTGCCAGTTGTGTTTCATGCTAAGAAGCAACTTTTAATTGTCTGGTACCAGGGCAGAGCTCGTTCTTGGGGAGAGCTGCTTACTGCGTGGTTTCTCTAGTCTTCCCTTTGAAACTTTTGGTGCTGATGTCTTTCAAGGCAGCTTGGGTAGCTGGATGCCAGTGTACTATGATATTTCCAGGCATGTGCCTGTCTAAAGCTGTTTGTCCCAAAGAACCTCCTCCTGGGTCATGGATGACTTTGTTTTTTCACTGGGTTGAAACAGCCTCAGTGAAAATAAGCACGCTCAAGTTTTCCTGTCATTTTCCATTGTGGTTTTTAACCCAAAAGAATGTTTGGTAGAGCTTTTAAGGGCCCTCCAGACCTTCACCCTTCAGTACCAGAAATTCCCCTTAGGGAAAACAGCACTGGGGCTGCCTTGTTTCAGTGATGCTGCTGTTTGAGCTGCAGATACGTGCCTCTCCAGCATTGTTTAAGGCAAATTTAGGTCTTAACAGAGATACTTTGCAAGGTTTCAATTTCAGGGAATTTTTCTTTGCCGTGCAAAGTTGAACCGTCCTCCCCAGGGTGGTCTTCACCCCTGTGCAGTGGCAAGAGAGGAGACCTTGACGCTCCAAAGTCTTTGACCAGAACTGGCTCCTGCACGGGTGCTCTGCTGTATGTGCCTTCCCTCTTTAATACGAGCGGGACTTCCAGGTCTGTGGGCCGTCAGAGAATAGCCCTTCTGCGCAGTTGCGTTTTACATGTCGGAGCAATGAGCTGGCAAACACCTCTGCTCCATCTGTTTTCCTTCATTGATGGATTCTTTAAAGTCAGGTTGTGGTCCCACAGGGACACACTCAACTAATCCTCTGCTTTTAAGATTTTATTTGTGCAATAAACGGATGACAAGGTGGTTTGCAAGTACATAACACAATAAATGGGTTTATAAATGCAACTTTTCTGCAGAGCACTATAGAATAAAATACAATATCACTACAGCATTTAACACTGATCTCTGGTTCATTCATATTTCAAACAGTAATGTGCCCATTTTCTCATCTGGGAAGCCTTGTAGGTTTTTTAATACATTTTTATAAATTAACCAGGCACAGATTTAATAATAACTTGCGTTTGTATAGCTTTTTTCATCTCTGAGGATCTTGGATTGCTCTGCAGAGTTAATGGTGTAATATAGAAATTACGTGCCGAAGGATCCATTTGCTCTCTGTCGAAATGCGGCAGTAGTTTGGATTGCCCAGCAACGCTCGTGGATGCAAACGACGTCGAGGGAGGAAGCTTGAATCCAGCAGCAGAACGTGAACTTGGAGGGGAAGGATGTAGCTTGCTTTATGGGTGCTCAGAGCAAAGTCCTCTGAAGAAGAGGTCACAGTGATGTTGAGGAAATCTGCACAAGAAAAGCAGGGTGGTTACTGAGCCTGGAAACTAGGATGCTGAAAAAAACAAGAAGAAAATGCTCCTTCACACACTTCTAACTTTTGGGATGCATTGTYGCTAGATACAGAGAAGCCAAGAACGTGGAAAGACTTGGGAGATTGGTCTCTTCTGTTCATAATGTGTTTCTTTAGCAAGATATCCAACAGCAGACAACTTTATCCATCAGGATGGGAAACTTCTAAGCAGGAGCATAAGGTTTCTCAACCAAAGTGTTTTTAAGTGATCCAAAACTCTTGGATTTGGTGACATAGAATCTTCTCGTATCATCCTTGCTGGCCAACTTAGAAACAAAGAGGAAGGTATCGAGCTTCTTTCCTTGGAGACTTTCATGCTCTTTCAAGAGCTCCACCCAAKTTCTTTGCTTCTGAGATCCCCAGGTGAGATGGGGCTTTTCCAACCCTCTGTCTTTCCCAGTCRCCATGTTTTGGTGTCGATGACGCTAGGATATTTGTCATGGAGGTTGCCCTTTCCCCATCCTGAAAAGAAAAAAGTTCAGAATGAAGCTCATACATATAACATGTGATTGGAAAAATATTTACAGATAGCAAATTGCCATCTCTGTAGAAGGAAAAAGTGAGAAAGTRGAAACGTGATATTTATGTTAATACAAAGTTTTTAAAATTTAATTTAAGAGACCAGCTGTTTCTGCTTCTCTTATAAGAGCTTAATTGGTATATAATAGCATAGTTAATTAAATACAAATCAATAGTTTAAAACAGCTAATTGATATTTAATATGTATGGGAAAATGTAACTTAGTTGTAATATAATTAACTCAATATTAAATAAGCAATGGAATTGCAATTATGCCTTTACAACGATTATAAAGTTTATCGTACTTTAATAAACTTGCAATTAAGATGAGCTGAAAAATTATTAAACAGGTATTATTGGGCTATTAAACATTTATTATCCTTCCTGGTGGAATACAGCTACACAATAGTACACATCATGATTGTGTTAATAAACCTTTATTACTGCTTTGCAGCTTTAGCCTTTACTGCACCAGTTGATCAGAAACTTAGTTCCCTCCCTGAGTTGTGGGTGGAGGAATTGCCTTGAAATTGAGTAAGGAAATCCCAAACGATGGGAGAAATGAGGAAAAAGCAGGAGGATTCCATAGTTGGGCCAGCAAAGAGAAATCTTTCTTTCAAAGCAAACTTGCCCAGTCTGTGCATAAAGATCCCTTTCTAGAAAACCCTGAACTCTTGTTTCTTTTAATTGGCTTTTGCTTCGTTGTCACCGGCTGCCCCTAATGCTGGCAACGTGTGGTTTGAACTTGTGTGTGCTTTGTCTGATGAGTGGTTGTTCTGCGAGTTTTGAGGTGAATTAATACAGGTACTTTTGAGTGAGTCAAAAACGTGGTTCTGCCGTGCATTTTCCAAACAAGATACTTAAGCTCACGCTTCTTCAAAGCGCCTGGGGATGATAAACTTCAACTGTAACTAGTTTCACTCTGCCGGGAAAAATCAATTGCCATTGCAAGGAAATGGATGGGATTTGTTYTGTGGGTGGGGGACACACATGGGTTAAAATGTTCTGTTTTCAGTGGTATCTCAGCAGCCCCCCTAAAGCCAAAACATTTAAAATGCTGGGTATCTGCTTAACTATTTTCGCTTTAGGTAGCCACTAAAAGCCATGAAGTGGTGAGACATCCTTAGGCATCATAGTCATCTTGAAGTATTTTACCTTTTAAAGGCACTCTCAAGTATTTAAAGGTGCCTTTAGCTATAAAGATTTTTGCATGTTCTCACAAATTTATGGTATGAATTATTATAATGCAGTGCTCCTTGTATAGCTCCTTTCATCATGGGATATCAAAGTGTTTTATAAGCATTAATTATAGCACCCCTCAGGGAGGCAAATAGAAGATAGACACCCATACCAGTGTATGCTGATCCAGGCTCCAGACGGGTAATAACCCAGATTTCACCTGGATCCAGCCCAYGTGGCTCAGCCCTGACAATCCCTCCCTCCTCTAAGGGCTAAGTTGTGACTGGGACCTCTTGGGCAGCACAGCCGTTGCCTTGGGTCGTAGTCCCTTGCCACAGCCTCTAAAGCACGACCTCATTCTTGGGAGCATTTGGCTCCCTGCGACTGGAAGATGAGAGCTGGACATCTGAGTGGTGGGATATTCATCCCCCAAGTAGGCTGCAGCTATTGCTGCCCCCATCGCTGCTTTGGTTCAGGATGCTCTTGATGATGTTTGTGGTCATGGTCCATGGAGAGCATGGCAGCCCCTGTCATACCAGGTCTGCGTGTCCAGGAAAAACCCAGCCAGCATCCGCAAACGTGCCGCGATGTACGATGCACGTCTGAATTATTAAGATAGGAACACTGGCTTGCTCAGCTCCGCTGTGCGCTGCACTGCCTTGTGTGACGCTAATCTAATTGTGTTGTTTTAATTACACTTTGATACCTTGGTGCTCATTGAAGGCTTAATAGGAATCGATGCAGTTTTGCTTTCCTATCAATAAAGACATAAATGCCTCTTGCCTGTTTCGCAGCCTTTGCGTAAACGGCCCCGGAGGCTATAGGCAGGCTCACGGCCGTCTGGCCACATGCACATGGGATGTCTGTTTTCACAGGCATCATGCAACCCTTTGTGGAAACCCCACTCGAAGTTCAACAAAGTCTTATCAATTCTTGTTATCGGACAGTGCTAAGGGAGGCAACCTGTGCTGAATGTCCTTCAGCTAAAACCGGCAGACCCTAGCAGCAGTTGGGAGTACTAGAGGCATCTAATGCTCTGCAAGGTGATACTTTTCTTGGTGTATTTGCAGTTGTCGTGTAGGCTGTGCAGGGACGGTAGATCATGTCGCCTCCGTACTGCGCAGCAAGAGGGCTGGTTTCCACCTTTGCATCCGAGATGGGAGATGGTTGCTGTTTGCCTCTTCCTGTTAATTAGGACTCTGATTCAAGAAACAGCTGAGGATGCGGATAGTTGATTCATCTGCCCTGATTTGTCTAATCTTTAGACATCTGTGGCTGAGTTAGTCACCGCTCTTTATGGCCAATGAGAGCGTTACAAGCACCCCCAAACTCATCCCGAGAAGGTGGAGTGAGTCACTTTCTGGAGATGCCTGTTTCTCTCTGAGGCACTACCTTAGGTGGCAATGTGGATTTAGGGGGACAATTAAATTTCAGCTTACTCTAAGCATCTGATGAGACTTACTTTTGTCTGAGCATGGACTTCAGCGGGATTACACGTGTGATTTATTTTGGCTAGATGCTGATATCCTCCCTGATGGGAGCCTTAGGATCAGGAGCTGCTGGTCCTTAGCCCCTTGCAAGGTGGAGCCCTGTTTAATGTTAGAGACAGTGCTTTAACTGGTCTTGCTTGTACCCCCAGTGTCCTGGGGTCAAAAGAAGTCTATTTTTTCTGGGTTTAGGCTCTGATTCTGCCTCATACTGTGCACAAGAGGAGGATGCTAACCCCTCTGCTGGGATGCCATGGCAGCTAGTGGAATTAGGGAGGGATACTGTATATCTGGGTATATACCCATATAAATCTGGTTGTCTTCCCTGCAGATCACATCACACTGCAGCGAGTGACTTTCCTCTTCCTCTGGACACGGTCCAGATCTGCAATTCAAACCCAAGTTTGCATCATGGTGCTAAAAGCCAAGGCTGCCAGGCAGCGCTCGCTCTGCTCTAAAGCTGTCGCTGCGCTCTCAACCCTCCTGCTTCGCCGCCTTCCCCTCTTGCGTGCGGCACTTCATGACACTCCCGAGCGCTCCTTCCTCAGCAGAGGGGGGCTCTGAAGAGACCACAGCCACATTAAGTAAACATCAAAGGGGCTTTGATCAGCAGGGCTCTGTAGAGCACAGAAGCCCCCGAGGATCTCTGCAGGTCCACAGGCAGGCGGCATCGGGGACATGGTACCTTAATTTTCTCCACTGTGACACAGGAGAATTTGTTTGAAGAACTAGAGCTTTCTGCTGCTCTGAGATGCGCGCGGGGAGAGCACGCATGCATGCAGCCTACTTCTGGAAAAACCCGTGTTCAGATCTCTCTCTGTTTGTTACCGATAGTCGGAAAGCCCCATTAAGAAATCAAAGCATCAAAGGCATGCACCTCCTCAGACTCTGGCACTTTGCTGCTTGTAGGGTCACTTGCTTGCTTCTAAAGAGTAAGATGCCTTAAGCCAGACTTATCTTCCCCTTCTGAGGGCCATTTCCCATTTTACTTTGCTGCCCGCTAAGTGAGAAAGGGATTAAAGAGTCCATATTGTTGCAACGTGCTGATGTGGAGGAAGACGCAGCTCGTTCCCTCTGCTTAGTGTAGAGGAGCATGTAAGAAATGGGTAAGGGAGGGGATGGTGACCCTCCTGTCTCTAGATATACGTGGCTAAGTGGAGCAGCACAGCAGCAGCTGGAAGCAGTTGGTTTGGGACCCCCAGCAAAGTTCAGCTGTGAGGCTGACCAAAGACTTCAGTTACATGCCTACCTCGCTGGCGCTTTGCCTGAACGGTGTAACCGGCAGGATTTGCTCCTTGCAGCATCCCCATGTGCTTGCTCTTGTCCCTAGCCTGGTCTTCTAACATCACTCTCTCTTCTCTTGCAGAACTGGGGCTCCCAGGAAGAGGATGCTGCCTAGTACTGGGGTTCATGTACAAGGAGAAGTACCGCAGGATGACTGAAGGTGAGCAGTTCCCTCACCTTCCATTCTTCCTTCCTTCTTAGCAATCTCATTGCAAGGGATGTGGATGTGCTACTGCTAGGAATGTGCTAGGTTCTTGTTCACACCGAGGAGAAAATCCTGCTTACCCTTTGATCTCTGAAACATCTTAGCGGGCATGGATGTGGGAAGCCCCCTGCATGAAGCCACAAGAGAAGAGCAGGAACTTATTAGTTCCATACATCCAAAATCCCCTGTCTTTTTCCCATGGAAAGGATTTGTCACATGAGAAGCTCTTCCAGCAATTATTGCTGCATCTAGTATTTTTATCCTAGTTGGGTGTTAGTGCCTCGCTGTGACACCTTCAGAGTACCAGTTTTCAGTGCCTTTGCACCCCTCAGAGGAGCTGTTCCATTGCTTGTCAAAACCCTGCACTCTGGCAGAGATCTCGCTAAAATTTCCCTATTTATATTCTAGTCATCCCCCAAGCACTTTATGAGCATTGATTAATCCATAGAAATATCATAAATAATTATGAAGCATAATAACTAAACAAAAACTATTTACGCTTGGAAGAATTGGCATCCTTGCTTCTGGTAGCTTCGTTGCTTGGCTTCTTTTTCTGGAGCAAACCCTGGTGCAGCACCATCTCTGACTAATGCTGGGTCAGAGAAGGATTAAAGGTCCCAGAGCCCTGCAAGATGGGAGGGTATGAGGGTGTGTCAAGGAGGGTTTGGCTGCTGTGAGGTTACTCTGGGGAATGCAAACTTGATCCAAACATGGATTTAAACCTTTTTGGGGGCTTTGATTGGAAATGATTTGGACAAAGGGTGTGATTGCTTGCCCCGCTGTGCTTCTTTTAGCTTGGATGGGATGGTGTATTGCCAGCAGTTAGCCTCAGGGCTGTCAACTCTTGCAGGAAGCCTTGTCTTCACGAGAGTAAAAGGTGCATTAGCTTTTAGGGGGTAAAACTCTCATGGAGGCAAGTTTATGGCTCAAATATCAGTTAGAAGATCAAAGGTTCCTTCAGTTTCCCAGGAGCCCTGATACTGAGCTGATAACACGGGGAAAGTACTTCACAAGACTTCACCTCGTGCTTGTTAATTACCACGTGCCTTTTAAGCATTGATTAGAGTACGTTTTTAACGGGAAAAGGGCTGCCCCTTGGGAGAACAAATGTGTCAGTCTTGTCTGAGTGTTGTGAGAAGGTGCAGTCTCTCTCTTGATTCCTGCCTGTCCCTCAAGCCTCTTGGAGAGGCTGCCTGTGGCTGTGCTCAGACGGGCAGGAGCACCCAGGGGATGCTCACAGGGTGTCTGAGAGCCGGCAGGACCGCGTGCACACCTGGGCATCCTGCCGATCCTTTGGGATCGTTCGCAGAAGCTCCCGTCCCCCGGTGGATTCAAAGCCTGCGTCCACCTACGAAGTGAGCCCCCTTTTCAGGCTGAACGTGGCTTTGTGTGGAGAGAACAAAGAAACATGAAAGGCCAAAAGTAAAGCCTTTGTGTGGGAAAGGGAACAAAGTGTGCTGGCCTGGCGCTGTGCAGCCAGCGAGTTTCTGGCCCCCGCAGGCTCCAGGACCATTACATTTAAAGGTACAATCTGTCAAAAACAAAGTCGGGGAATTTCCATGGCTACAAAGACTGCCTAGGACTCGTGTTTTCACTAGAGGCGGTTCTGGATGACAATTGAAGGCCTCGAACCTCCTGGGTTTTTGGTGGATTTCAGTGCAGATCCACACTGTATGGCGTGGGCTGAGCTCTGATGTGAGCCAAGGGGGGTTTCAGATGTCTGGTCATCTACAGAGGCACAGCGAAGATATTTGCTGCCCAAAGTACCTGAGCCAGACTCTTTGGGCCAGTTACCTTGCAGGGATAAGGAGAGAGACAGCTTCCCTTTTGTATTTTTGCCAAGTGAGAGCTTTTCCTCTTTTTATTGCATGATGGTGCTAATGAATAGCCCTATTAATAATTACAGGGTACCTGAAGGAACTGAAAGCAGAGGTAGGCAGTGGGGCAATCAGATAATTATGAGGTGTGGGGTCTCCATCATAGTGGAAATGGGTAATTACAGGGATCATTAGAACCTTGCTGTCACTTAAGGGAGACATCTACAAAATGTGCTTGTAGGTAGAGAAGCACAAGGGGACTTAGATGGCAGCCTTGTCAGCGTGGAGGAATCGCTTGTTGGTGCAAAAGTGCTTCTCTTGGCTATCCCCTCGGAGAAGATCTAGGCTGGGCAGTTGCAGACCAGTGTGGCAACTTCTGTCAGCAGGGTAAAATAAATGTTGTGGCTTACAGATGCTCTGTGGCC
Source organism: Phoebastria nigripes (assembly GCA_035582835.1). Taxonomy (NCBI): domain Eukaryota; kingdom Metazoa; phylum Chordata; class Aves; order Procellariiformes; family Diomedeidae; genus Phoebastria; species Phoebastria nigripes. Next base: position 192,807 of record JAYKAV010000334.1, on the reverse strand, counting down.
ATGCCCAGCGAGGGTCTTTGGTAGTGTTATGTTGTTTGTTTACCAGCTGGCAAGTGATGGATGTCCATTAACACAACTGACTGCAGATGTGGGCTCTTCTGGCTGAGCTGTCCTCCAGGGCAAGAAGCCCTAACAAGTGTCTGAGAACTTGCCACTGTTAGTGTTAGTTAACACATACCAGTTCCTCATATCAACATATATCAGCCTGTGTCATGAAAAAACAGGTCTGGGTGAGGTGTTGGTGTCTCTCCCAGCTGTAAGGCTACAGAGCAGCCTGGGCTGCTGCCGGCACCGCTGGTGATGTGCAAGGCAAAAATGATTTGGGCGTTCTCCCTGCAGCTGGCATTGCTGTGCTGSATCGGGTGTGATTGCCTCTTGCTTTATTGCCCCTGTGAAGCCCACACCAGGAAAGGTGCTGGATTTGGGCACAATTTGGGGGTGTGTATAGGCTGGGGAGTGGGAAGGTGCTGCTCCAGTGTGGCTGCTATATGCTTATCCCTTTGCCGTGATTGACGATTGCCTCGTCTGCGTGCTGGGATCGCTGTCTGTTGTGCGGCTGTGAGTTGTAGGGTGAAATTAAGCTGGTGACAGTTGTAGACAGAGGGAGAGAGAGGTAGAGCTGTCTGTAATGACGGCCTTGCAATAAAGACGCTTTAGAGTTAATCCTCCACCATCTGTCTTCATTCCGCTAATAACCCACTCAATCAGATGCTGCCGACTGTTTGTTAACATTCAGAAACAGATACATAATCAGGAGGAGCGTGCTGTTTGCTCACAAGGGGCTGGATTCCTCTTCGGGAACAGCTCTCCCCTGGCCACAGCGGCAATTCAGTGGGAGCCACGGCTTGTGGACTGGATGTCCCAAGGCACATGCTGTGCAACGGAGGTGATGCTGAGGCTGGCGGCGAGCTGAGTTACCCTGCTTTCCCCAGGGCTTGTGCTGCCCTGGCTCAAGGTGATTTTGGAGTAGAAAGGCGGTATCTATGAGGTGGGTCACCTTAGTCCCCCAAGAACAAGGATCTTGAACTAACCTGAAAACTGGGGCTTGTTTTTCTATTCCCTCTTCCCCTCCACATTCAGTTCTCTTCACTTCCCAAGGGAAGGCAAGGGATGTGCTGTAAAATCTCTCCCTGCTCACCTATCGTGCTTGGTCCCTGCCTGTCCATAGCTGCAGGTCCCAGGTTGGGCTTGCTCCGCTCTCCTCTGCAGCAGTCAAAGGCAGGTATTCAGATGTTGATCCTGCTCCTGCTATTTTTCTTCTTCTCTCCTGCCTTTGACTTCTTGCCAGATCTAACTCGAGTCATTAGCAAGCGTCACTGCAGCAATTATGGCACTTTTTGGCTGCCATTCATAAAGCTACTAACGGGAACGATTAAGCGCTGAGAGGTGTCAGCCTTCTCCTTCACCACCTGTTCCCACCAGCCGTCGGCTGCTGGAAGGTGCCTACAACCATCTCCCTGCGTGCAGGGTAGCGGGGCAGGGCAGTTCCCTTCGCTCCTCTCACCTCCCTTTCCAGGCGCTTCACTGGCTCTYGTGTGGGCAGGTGGGATGGACCCAGTGCTTGGCTTTGTCACTGTGTGGAGGGGAAGAGTGGGCTTCATCTTTGTGTCCAAGATTGGGTGGTGAAAGCAGGCATGGCTGGGAAAAGGGACAGAAGAAGGACTCAGTGCAGCATCCTACTCTTGGACCAGCTAATGGTTAATGATCTGTGCTCAAGGAAGGACAAACTCCCCCGCTTCAGCTCCCTGCTTGGCTTATAGCCCTGCTTTCTGCTTTGCTCGCGCCCACCCCATCGGTCAGGGACAGGCATGAGGCTAAAATCCTGTACCTTAATCTGCAAGCAGTCTCTTTGGTATCAGCCACTGTAGATGCAAACATTGACTGGCGTGCCAGGAGAGGGGCTTGTGCCGGAGTTATCTCTGGCAGCAGCCGCCCTCCATTTCATCGTGGCTGGAAGCAGAACACGGTCTCTGTAGCTTTCTGCATGCAAGGTGTCTCCATTCACTATACAAAGCACTGCAATACCAGCAGCCATTACCGCAGAGCTGCAGCTCCACATAGCAACGAGTGCTGCTCTGTGTTTAATTGGGAGAGGGTGTTGCTTAGCAAATCATATTTGCTGGGTAATGACTGTAGAAATCTGCTCAGATAAGGGCTGTCCGAATCCAAGGCAGGAGACTTTTCTCTAAAGGCCACGTGGATGTTGTGGGGCTGTTGGTCAGCATAAGACAAACCTTGAGTTTTGGGAGTATAGGTGGTGAGAACTTAAAAGTTTTGCAGTCTGAGCTGTAAGTCTCATCCTGACTCTTTTGTTCAGAAGGTTTGGGATCTTATTTAAAGGCGCTGGGACTAACGCAAAGCTCTGATGTCTCTTGTCGGGGGAAGATGGAGGTCCCAAAAGGGGACCATCCATATACCTCAAACGTAGACGATTCATCCCCGTACCTCAGACATGGGACACAGGTCAGGCTTGGCCCAGAGGGGCAGTGATGATGGTGGCCTGAATTAAAGGAGAGCCACCAGCCTGCTCTCCTTGTGATGGCTCGTGCATTCATGCAGCCCTCACTGGCTCCAACTAGTAGGGATGATTCGGATCAGCCCCTGCCTGCCTGGCAGAACTGGGCAGCTGCCTGTTTCTGGCTTGCGTTACCAGCTGCGGCTTTGTCCTTGTGAACTGTGAGCAGCGTAGCTCTGGATGGGGTTTTTTTTGTCTTCAACTTCAGYGTATCTCTAGCCTGCAGATAGGCTTCGGTTCTGAGAGACATGGGGAGAGAATCGTGTATGCATATGAAAGCTGTTTTTATGGCTTATAATTATCTCGTACCCATCCTTAGAATAATTATAGCTCCTCCATTATTAATAATTGGAATTCCAGTCCTTGTCATAGATCACAAAATGGAGAGGAAGCTCAACCCAGGGTTTGCATAATGTACCTTAGTCTAAATTGAATAATTGGTAAAATGGTGAAAATCGTTAGTTTTTCCCCCATTCCTTAGTGCTGGAATTAGTGAGATATTAGTGCAATTAGCTAGTGCTTCCAATTGAGGCTGCAATCATTTGGTTTGTAATTTAGAATAAATGTAAAAGCCCACTTGTGCTTCTGAACAGATTATTTGTCCTGTTTAAAAGTATCTAATGGGGTGGCTGTCATCTAAGCAAGATACATTTGACCTATTTCAATTTGTTTCCCTTTTAATCTGCTATCTGTTTTCCTGGATCTTTTTTTAATAAAAACATAAAGAAGAAGTGGGTGAGAGAGACCAAAGAGGGAGAGAATAGAAGCGTTATAGATCTGGAGTTTATCATAAGCCAAAGCAACTTGAAATCAAGGCTGTTAAACTGCAGAAAGCAATAAAAAGAAAACACTATTTGGAGATCGTTTAAAGGGCCGAGTGACTTGTCAATGAAAGGTTGCTCTGTTCGACTGCTTCTTAATAGCTTCTCAAAGGGAATCTGCAGCTCTTGCAAGAACGAAGGCTGCGGGTACTTTTGCAGCAGCTCTCTGCTGCGTGAGGGAGCATTTAGGTTAGCAGGGTGCTGGGGTGCTGCGGCAGCGATGCCGAGATGGGTAAAATCCAATACCAAGAAGGACAGAGAGCAGAGGAGGAAAGGAGGTGTGGATTTAAACCCGAAACTGGGTTTAGGCTTTAAAACATGTCCTAAATATTGAAGCCCTAGATATCCTGGTAGGCACAGAGGCTGGATGCATCACTCTTCTTTGGGCTGTAGACGGATCTGTGCCCAGTTCAGTCCCACCCGGCTCCAGCCATCCCACCGTGCCCTCCCGCTTCTTCAGCGGAGAACAGAGGAGCTCTGTGCCTTTCCCTCCTGAAGGCTGAGCATCCTTTCCACAGCAGTCTGATTCAAGGCTCCTCTCTCTAATATGGCTTCATCTTAGTGCCTGGAGAGAAACCAGCTGGGACTGTGGGATGGAGTCCCTGCTGTTTTGGGGAAAAATAGCTTGTTCAGAGAAGCTGGCTGTGCCTCTGCTCCAAATGTCTCTGCTTGAACACCCCTTCTGCTGCCTGCTGTAGTTCAAAGCGGGTTCAGTGAACGCTTCCTGCCAGGAAAACGTCCTATTAAAGCATGGCACTGAGACGTGGTGACGTATTTGTGCCACCCATTAGCAGCCCAGCAAGGCAGTTGCTGCCTCAGAATTGCTTGGATTTATGGGGACACTTAATCTGGATCTTGCAAGTGACTTTTACATCTGCAGCAGCACAGGCTGAGTATGAATCTTCCTCAAGGATAAATTGGAGCCAGCCCTTCTTATCCCTGTAAAAAGTGACCTTTCTCCTCTACCAGATGCCAGGAGCCTCTGTGCTGCTCTGGGCAGCCTGCACTGCTGGAGAAGCTCAAACTTCACTCAGTTCTCTGGCCCGGCAGTGGAAAGGGTCTGTCCTTTGGGACCAGACCTGTAACGTGTTATTTGCTTCAGCTCAAGCAGCGTTGGCTCTGCTCAGCCTGCTTTTGCACATAGTGGAGCTTAAGAGCCCCTAAACAACTTGAGCATCTTCTTGAGCATCCCAGCATCTTCTTACGCTTTGCCCTCTGAGGCTTGGGCAACCAGCAGGACCCATTGGCATCAGTCTGTGGCCTAGGAACGGGATTCCCTGCAAAGCTTTGCTAAAAACTACGGGATCCCTGGCACAAAAATCTACTGGGATCCACTGTAGCAGTGGGTCCATTATTAGCTGATCTCCAAAGCTCCCCACGGGATGCGGTGCAAACTTTGCGTTGCTAACTGCTGTCATTGCCAATAAAGGTGCTGTCTCCTCCGGGGCTTGGCAGCTCTGTGATAGGGAAGCTCGCCTTACCCAAGCGTTGTCACTCGTGTCTCCCCATGAAGACACAATCACAATTGATTAGGGAAGGCATCTCCCGAATAAGCTGCATTGAGCCTTTCTTTTTGTTGTTGTTGTTTTTTCTTTATCTGACAAAGGCATTTGAGAAGGAAGAGGCGAGTGGATGGAGCAAGCTCTGGAGAAGTTGTTAAAGATGCGTTGTTATCAGCAGAGATCTTATTGATATTTCTGTGATGCTTGGTGTGTCTGTTAGCTAAACAAGGCAGGGATGTAAGTGAAATCTGAGGAAAAAACAGCAAACAAGCTGTCTTTTTGTCTAGTGTCAAGGGGAGACTTTGCCAGGGTTGGGTCAGCTGAAAAACTGGGTAAAATGCAGGACCTTGCTGGAGAGGCATGCGCTGCTGTGAGCCCAAGTCCTTGCTGGTGAAATCCATCATGCACGTTTACAAGGATGCTGCTGAGGGAAGGGTCCCGTGTGCTTTGCACCGCTCCGTTCAGGCAGGATAGGAAACACCTTCCCGTCTTACTGCTGCTCTCTGCCGCTTTGGAGAGGGGGAGCGGAGTTTCATCCGTGATGCTCCAGTTGTCTACAGTAGTCGCAGTGCAGCTGAGCAACTCTACAGGTTATAAATCTGATACAAAGCTTGCGAGTTTTATGGTAACGGTGTTGTTGTAGCAGTTAATGGTCTAAGGGTATAATTTTATCTATTGATTTGAGTAGCGGTCCCCTGTGGAAAGCTATTGCTGCGTGGTCTTAAATAAATGAATACAATACTTCCTTGCTCCGTGAGTACTGGCATAAGATAATTCAGGAGCTGCTTCTCTTGCTGTTCAGCTGGCAGGTGTGTATGGGAGAACCTGGGATCAGTGGAATCTGTGTACCATCCCTCTGCAGGGGCTGGAGGGCCTGCTAAAGACACTTCAGGAATCTTAGGCATTAATAAGCATGGATCAATATCTAGGGGGGATTTAGAATATTCTGGCTACTTGAATTCTATTGCCCTTCCACTCTCCTTTAGGTCTTTAATGGCATTTGGAATGGGATGTGCACCTAAGGAACACAGCAAGCTGTTGGGAAAAACTTGTCCCATAAAATGCACCTGAAAAAGGGCAGAGATAAGGTTATGTACTTCACCTTACCCTAGCTGGCTCTTACTGTCTTTGTTGGGTGTGGGGTGGTTTATTTTTAAAGTCTATCAGGAGGCAGGGGTAGCATGAATTAATGGAGATGCAAGGCTTCTCTCTGAAGATGGTGACTCTGGCTTTCTCATCTCTGCGCTGCCTCCAGGCTACCCTCAGAGTTTACCTTTGAGCATGTGTATCTGTTGATGATTTTCCCCTCTCTGCAGAGCTGTTGCTGCAGCCCGGGGGTCTGTTATTTAACTTTCCTCCCTCGGTGTCCACGGGGACCCTGCTAGAGAGGTTGCTGGCAGGCAGTATTTCATTAGCAATATGGGTCATACTGTTGACATGGTGTCCACCAGACCAGAACCTGGACATGCAGGTCTGGCTGTGCCATCAAGTCAGGTTCTGATGATGCCATAAATCCTCCCGGCATGGACACGATAGCATGACTTTGAGAAGCTGGAGGCTTCCATACAATATCTGGAAGCCATTGCTTCCAAGGAAACAATCCAGACTTTGATTCGGGAGGGGGGCAGGAGGGTGACAGTATATCCCTACACAAGGCTGGAGAAAGAGCATCTCTTCTGCCATTTTTGGGAGTCCTCCTGGGGCACAGGCACTGCAATGCAGTGCTGCTTTCTATGAAGTACTGCATGCCTACCCACTGCTGTAAGGAAACACATGGTTTGTTCCTGCCTGGTCCAGATCTCTAACCTCCCTCTCCTGGAGGCAGACACACACGCGTGCTTTCTGCAGGCGTAGCCAGGGTTGGAGCTTCACGGACTGGAGCAGTGAAGCAGTACCAAGTTATCATCGCTTAGAATATCAATTAAAACTGCTGCAACCTTGTAAGTCCCGCTCAGAGCCATACCTGTATTGATGAACAGCCAAGCTTGCCATTAAAATGGCTCTCAAGCCAGCAGAAGTAAATCTACTGTGCAATTGTGAGCAAAAACTTGCTGTGGCTAGAGTACTTCCAACTAAAGCCAGGCTGTGGGGTGGGAGCTGCGTGAGATTGTTGTGGAGATGAAACCCTTCTGGTGTTACAAAGCCTGTGGCTTTGGTATGCTATGAAAAGGCTTAAATAAATAGTTTTGAAGCTCTGTTCCCCACTGGTTTCCCTGTGTGTCGTTAGGTCACATAACATCATCTCTGCTCTGCAGTCCCAACCTGTAAGATGAAGCTCCTTTCTTATGGGAGCGGTGCAAGACAGCTGTATTTCACAGCTATAATGACAAATGGGAAGAAATTRTGTGTTTCAGGCCAACACAATGAACCTGTTCCCATTTCTCAGTGAAGTGGGACTTTGTTGGATTTGACTGAAAGGTACTGCAGAACACCCAGCAAAGTATCTTTGCTTTGTTTGGGCTGGCTTTTGTTTTTCTTTTTTTTTTTAAACCCTTCCAAAAATCCATTCTTATCATAAGGAAATAGTGAAATATTGTTGTAAAGTATCAAGTTGAATGCTGCAAGTCCTGTTCTTTTTCTTCCCAAGCTATTTGCTGTATCTGGCCAAACCCTGCCATCTGTATTCACTAAATAAAACTGAAGTCCGTTAGCAGCCTTCAGGTTGAGGTTGATGAAGACAGAAGGAACAGGCATGGTCAAAAACCTGAAGGATAGGTAGGGAGCGTGTGTGAGGGGGAGCGCGAGTGAAATTCCCCTTGGCCAGGCAGCCAACGCGACGGTTATTTAGTACCCAGGGCTGCTACTGTGATCCTTCACAAAGCAGTGAACTTAAACCACAAACCTTAACAATTACCTCCAGTGCAGCAGCAGCAATCTTGGGGCCTGTATACACATATCCTTTTATGCCCAGTATTTACTCCCATAGGTATTTACTCAATCTATAAATGTATTAATGGGGCTAATCTTAAAATACATCGAGATATAACTTGAGATGGTTTTTTTTTTTTTCCCTTTAACAAAGATGAAGGTTTTATATAGACGAGGGAAAGAGAAGGGAAGTGAAATGTTCAGTGACTAATGATCCTCATCAATATTCATGAGAGACGGTATGCATTTTGAGATTTAAAATAAAGGAAGGAAGAAAGAGAGAAAGGAATTGACTTCTTTAGAAGCTAAATGAAATATTTAGGTTGACCTGAAGATAAGTATGCCAGGTCTTTGTTGCCATCAGCTTAGACCAGCATTCGATCGAGGAGCTTTCAAAGAGAAGCAGGGGGAGCTGAGTTGCCRGTGGAGGTTCCTGGAGATGGCGTGGCAGGGAGGTACGAGGGTGTTGGCTCACGCGGCAGCAGAAGTCTTCAGCTGAGGTGAAGTCCATGTCGTGCTAGGTGCTGTACAAATGGGGAGGGAAGCAGTCCCTACCCCAGGAACCTGCATCCTAAGCCGACTCAAGCAGGGGTCTGGAACAGCAGCGAGGAGGGGTTGTCCACAGCCAGCCAGCGGCAAGGCTGGGGTCAGACTTGGGCTGTCCCAGGCGAGCCCGTGTGCGCACTGTCCTCTGCCGTTCCCTGCCGCGAGGCTGCCCTGTTTGGGAAGGGGCAGTGCTAAAGTGGTGGCTCAGAGGGTGCAGTGGACATTAATGGAGACAAGGACTGGTGCCGTAGGACTAAGCTGTCTGGTGAGAACTGTCCCTTGCACGAATGAATGGCTCTATCTACAAATGTCTGTTGATAGTGGGGGAGCCGATTTGTTTTTGTGGAAGATATCTCTCTATCCATTGTGCTGTTCCTACCTGAGTGTTTTCCTCCTTTCTCTCCCTTCCTCCCTGACTTTGCTACAGCAGAAAATCACTCCAAGTGTACCTAACTTGAAGGTGAAATTTAAAGCCCCCCAAGTACTTGAAAATAGATGGGGGAACCTTGATCCTTCCCCATTTCAATCTTTCATTAGCTGGGGTGGGGAGGAGAAGGAAAGGCTCTGCAGAGAAAATACCTGAAATACGGTTTTGTCAGAAGGCTGTTGCTCTAGATGTGCAGCAGTGATAGCAGAGGATGGAAAGATCATCAGGATCTTAATAACCAGATTTAATTGCTGAAAGAGCACGCCAGGCCTGGAAGAAAGGCTTCCCCCCAGCCTTCTGCATTTCTCCTCTTTTAAATCTTTTTCCTTTCTTCTTCTGCAAGTTGCCCTTGTCTCCCTCTGCTTCCAAGGCTGCTCCTTTTCATTTTCGTGCCATCCCTTCCCTCCTCCGAGTGACAGCTGTCCCACCCCCGCCAAGGTCGTTTGCCCTTGAGACCATCTTTGATCTGTGCCCTGATAGAAGGGCCGAGTATTGACTTTGGCTTCAGCTTCATTAAGAGGCAGCCTCATTTGTCAACTTGTTTGTTTCGATAGCTGCTTGGGAGATGGCGGGGCCCGCAACCCCTCCCCGCCGAGCCGCGGCATTATTCCAGAATTAGCTCCCTTTTCAAGGGTTTGCAGGCAAGGTCATTGCAGGTGGCCCTGCACAGTCCCCTCCTTCTCATTAATCGATGTCACGGAGGTTTTAAGCAAGGTTAGATCCAGTCGGTTTGCGGACGGGAGACTTCTGCCGAGGCTCTGGGTGCTGCGAGAAGTGGTGTGCAGGTGCATTAATCCACAGTGCTCCCAGCTGGAAAYGCAGGCTGTCGCTCAGAGGTTGTGTCTGCTCGTAGGGAGCTCGGAGATGGGGTCTCGGATGAGCTCATGTGGCGAGATCCTTGCAGGAGGCTCTCTAGGGCTGGTTGCATAAGGATTGCAAGTAACGAAGATTAATTTCTCTTGTCAGTTGTCATCAGGTAACACGTCTGCCAATAATAGCTGCTGGTTTTAATCCAGATGGTCAGATAAGGTTAATCAAATAAGTTACCCCGGCTTTTTTTCCTTTCATGTTGGTCGGTGAATAATGCATTGACAGGTGTTTGCTTGTAGTGTTTGACCTCTCTAGGARTTACCTCCCCGTGCTGCATGTCCCCAGGGCGACTGTCCTGGAGAGCCTCTTGTGCAGGGCTGGGACCTTYGTTGGTGGTGGGGTACAGAGATGGCCAAGTGACAGATGTGCTCCATCTGCTGTTCCTCCGAGTATTTTGGTGGAAACAATCTTTTCCTAAAGTCACGTGAAATGACTGAAACCCTAGACTTTGGCGTTGCCAGGGTTGTGTAGGGATTTGGAGTGGGTTGGTGTAACAGCCTTGGGAGGCAGAGAGGCTCATGGCAATGCAGGAGGAATATCTCTCTGCTTTGCTTCGGTTCAGAGCAAAAGGAAGAAGCTGCGTGGCTGAGGACAGGTGGCTGCAGCACAGGGCATTTCCAGACCTATCTGACCTTGTGCAGGAGAAGCAGGTGAAGACAAAAAGCCAAACTTTACTGAACTGGCAGCTGGGGTCCAGTTTCCTGGAGACCTTAAAGTCTCACTGCCCTGGCGGGGGAAGCGGCTAGTGATGCTATTTCTTTACTCCTGAGAAACGCAGTAGTGTGTACTGAGCYTTTGATGGCCAGGAGGTGTGGAAGCATCAGCCCGGCTCTACAGCGCCCACGTTAAGGGAAGCAGCTTGAAAACCAGAGGCACTGAAGCTGGGTTGTGCTGCAGGTGTTAAAGCTGCTTTTGGTGCTGGCTGTCCTGGGTACTGCCGCACTCCTGACAGCGAGGAGGGAGCTTAGGGAAAGATGTTCCTGGCTGTTGCCACAGGCATTTTGCTTCAGCAGATCCCGAGGTAATAAGGCATCAGTAATTGCGCAGCTCCGTGCGGGCTGTGATGTGACTGGCACCGGAGCGTTGTGTGCGGCACTGGTCCCTGCAGCCCAGGGAGCGTGGAGCAAAGCCAGGGAGGATGCTAACTGTGGTGGCAGGAATGGCCCAGGGATTAGAGAGCGGGTTGTAAGAGGAGAGACTGGAGGAGGTAAATTTATATAGTCTGGAGGAGGCTCAAGGGGAGACATGACCAGAGTCTATAAATACACACAGCAATAGAAACCAAGGGAGGAAATTATTCAGAAGAAGGGAGGACAAGGAGCAGTGCCTGAAGCAAAGGCAAGAAAAGTTTGTGCTGGGCCTTGCATGGAAGAACAACGGCCTTCAGCATCGGGCATCTGGCTGAGATGGGGTACCGCCGCTGCCAAGCCACCCTGCTGCCACTCTGTCCTCCCCATCCCCTTCTGAAGCCTCACAAAGCCCATTTCTCTCTCTCCTACCCAGCTCTGCTTTGTTTTACAGCAGCCCCACCTCGTTTCTTCTCTACCAGTCATTTCACACGGGCATCTTGCACCGGGCCACCCCAGCATGCCTTAGAAGGTTTAATAAAACAGATTGAGATGCATTTGGGCTTATGACTTGACAACTAGTTCCCCTTGGACAGGAACATTTGCCTTCGCTGGGTGACAATGCTTTGAGCCCGTAGCCTTAGGCGCTGTGGCTCATTGCTAGTCATCTCTCCAATGAATAATACACAGGCCTGAATATCTGTCTGCATACATCTTCCTTTCCTATAAGGTAATTTAATGTTATCTTTGGGCCGCCTGCTCCTGAGATGAAGAGATTACTTCAAACCTGCAGCCCACAACCACAGCCATTGGTTTCAAACGTCATTAAGTTTCATTATAACAAATAAACACTGCAATGACATTTATAAGTTACCAGAGAGCACAGAAACACAAATATGAAGCAGATAAACTGCATTTGATCCAAATAATTACTGCAGGCAATATCGAGCTTAGGCTGAGCTGGCAGCCGGGTGCCGAGTAATTTATAGGAGTCCGTAAGGCGCTGTGTTGCACGTTGCTGCTTAAAAATTATGATGATGGTTATGTGTCTCTCTCTAAAGCCTTAAACAGGTTACGTTCCTGCCTCGCTGAAGGTATGAAGCCCTTCCTCAAGTCAGAAACAGCGGTGGTACTGGCTAAATGTGTGGCTGTTACTAGTGTTGGGACTTTTTCTATCCCCATTCCTCAGGATTTTAGCCTGAAAAGGGACCTGCATTTGAGGTTTGCTGTGGTTGAAGCTGTAAGAGGTGTGGTTTGTGGTTTTGGGGGGTTTTTTTGGTTTTTTGTTGGGTTTTTTTTTTTCCTTTTCCCTTTCCCCCTGTGGACGTCTCTATCCCCAGCTGTGGACTCATAAGGTTTCAAGAGGGAGGAATCCTTGGAAAGAGATTTCCACTGTAAGAGAGTGTAGTATTACAATAATTAAGTTCCTTTCATTTTGACTTCCAGCTTTACACTACCTGCTCTTAACCCTGGGGAAGGAATCCTCTACCAGCAAACCAGATGGAAAAGCATCTCCCCCAGCTCTGCCCCCCCCCCGCGCAAAAAACCTGAATGCAAAGGGGTTTTGTTGCTGTGCTGGTTGTGTGAACTCTCACAAAGCTTTGCCTCCTTGCTTAGGGCCGGGGGTTTGTCTGCTCCGGGGTGGCACGTCATCTTCTAAGTGAGCCACGTGGAGCTTGTCATGGGATGGAAAGCTTCCTATGTCCTGCAGGCATGGAGGCTCAACCCAGGAGGGGGTTCAGAAACAGCTGGGTTTATTGATGAGCATCTCTCATTACCTGCTAATTAACTCAGCAGGCTGGAATGTGCTAATCTTCTCTTGGACTGGGGTTTTGCACAAGCAAGCCGTTGACTCTGCAGTGGGGACCATTGAGAAGGAGCTAGTAACAAAACAAACAGCAAAGTCTTGTGTTTAAATACATTTGAGTCCCCTTCTGATGTGGTCCCTTCTCCTCCAGCAATAAAGCAGAGAAGTCGCTGGGTCTGTTAGCAGCGGAAAGGCACAGCCGCTGCCCTGTGGCTTTTCCCAGGGGTGCACGTGGGCTGATAAAGCAGTTGCAGGGCTACAAATACTGACTGAATTAATGTTTCTTCTTGTTTTTCCTGGCTCTTGGCTTTATTTGGTAAATCCCAGTCAAAAAGCAGGGCCCATTTGTTGTAGGTATTGGTGCTGGTCACTGGCCTCCTCCGTGATGGCCAAGCAATGGATAAATGCACTTTCCAGGCATTTCCCTGGGTCTATGGATACTATAGCAGCAATGGCTTTCAGGGGCGGGGAGCTTTTATTAGGTCTTAAAGTATGGATAGAAAAGTACATGAGGTTTTTAAGTGCCTTCCTCAGGTAACAAGGACAGGCACGTGCATGAAACGTTTCCTGCTCAACCGATGATCTGTTCCCTGTCTGTTCATCTTAGCATCTCTTACCTCCTCCTGTCTTTTCCCTGCCACTTTTTTTTTTTGTGTATTGCATATGCTTAACTTTAGGCTGTTCTTCAGAATAATTTGTTTTAACTGTAAATATGAATCTTGCATGTAAAAAAAAAAAAAAGTGCACATATTTACAATCATTTCCACTTGAAAAAATCCAAACAAACAATAATTACAGCAGAAACCTGCTAATTCTCATTCCACTTCATCTTCAGACTTGATAATTCACWCAACACAACCTGAAGCAACCTCACCCTGCTTCTCAGCTCAGTTAAACAGCAGGGAGCTGGAGCAAGTCCTCAGCCTCAGCACGGTCTCGGTGCATCTGTAATATTACATGGCTAACCTGGCTGGGAGCCCCCCCAGAAGCAACATGATCAATGTTTCAGGCAGACAGTGGCCTCTCAACATTTCAGGGCAATAATAAGACTTGTTCTTGCATTTTCCCACCTCGATGCATGCGGTTTGGTACCCCACCCAGGCATTTCTGATTTGGGGAAGGTATCTGTTGGAGGGCATCTTGCGTGGTGGCAATTCAGGCACCTGCAAAGACGGAAACAAAGTCCTGTAGAGAAACTTGGCTGACCGCTCTTTGCATGAATTCCCAAATCTGTACGGTGAGCATGACGTCTCTCCAACCAGTGGTAAGATTACTTATGCTCAAATTTATTTTGAGAAGGATGTGGGTGTATATATAGAGATGAAAGTTTGGGTTATTTTCTGATAAGCTTTGGCAGACCCGTGTTTAAAGTAATGGAAGGTAAGGGGGACAAAATAAAAGCTTGTTGTGCAATGGGGATTTCAGTGGGAATTTGGCTAGAAGGTGGAAGACAGAAGCAGAATTTTTCAGTAGTTTTAGTATTAAATATCTGCATTTTCTGTTCTGAAATGAATCTTCATTTTGATTTCTCTCTGTGACTCAAAGCGTGCGATAACAGATTTTGAAAAACGAGGATGGAAGTGAAACATGGCGCGACCCAGGGCGAGCTCTTTGGTCTAATTTTCCACCCTGTAGACTGCACAGCTTACAGTTGCTACTCTTCCTGGGAGCAGAGCCAGACTTTGAAATCTCCAAATCGTTTGTGAAATGGATTATTCATCCTTCTCRTTTTCCTACGGACGAGTGTCCTGTGTGCCCTCTAACTCAAAGATGAGCTGAGATTTATAGGACTGTATTTCAAAAGAGCAGCCCTGATCTGGGAACAAAGGGTGGGCTAAGGGGACGCACCTTGATTGAAAGTAATCCAGGGCTGTGGGGGATCGCCTGAGAGATTTCAGAAGGTCACAAGGGATAAAACCCTTATGGATTTTATCCAGGAGACTTTGTGAGGGGCAGACTGCTGTCCACCAGTTTGAGCATCAGCTGTTATTTTAGAAGGAAAAGTTCCTTTTCCTCCTTTGTGGATTAAAGTGGGTGGTTTTAGGTCCCAGGAGTATCTGTGCAAGACTCCTGCAGCTGAGGACCTGCCGACCCCTTTGCGAGCGCTGTTTGTCAGCTACAAATAGTTAGCATCGGAAAAGCATCTGTAGTTGCCACGGAGAAAGCTGGCTTGGCTGGAGTTACCGAAGCATCCCCTCTTCTTCTCTCGGCTCCCTCGCAAGCCTGTCAGTCTGGCTGCTGTGGAGCCGTGCCCGGACATCTACGCCTTGACAGAAGAGCAAATGGTAACTTATTATTCTGCGACAAGTTCCTCAGGAGCACCAATAACAAAATATTTCTTAGAGTCACTGGCAATTTTCAGTGGGAGCTGGGGCCTCCAGGTAGATCAATGTGAGGAAATCTCTTCCCCTCTGCTCATGAGAGCAAAGCGTCTCCTGTCTCAAGCGAGGGATGCTGATCAGCGCCGTGCCCGGGGTTTCCACTGCCTTTGAAATAGCTCGTGGTGCTGTTGCCATCCCTTCCTAGCAAGCGCAGGCATCGTTCCTGTACCCCAAGCAGCCTTGGCAGGAGGCTCAGAGCCTGACGGCGGGGTAACTGCAGCAGCCCAGGCTTTGGGAYGAGGCTCTGGCCCACGCCCAGGGTGCGGGGAAGCAAGCGCACGCACCTCTTCTGTCTGCCGTTAGCTTTAGTAACGCCACGAGCTTTGCCTCCTGCCGACCCTTCTGTTCTGCTCCTGCCCCCCTGCGAAGCCTCACCTGCTGCTCTGCCGCAGGAGCAAACCCTCACGTGCTGGCCCCTGTGGCAACATGCCACCTAATTCAGTTTGCTGCTTCTATCTCCAACCCAGGAAAAGTCCTGTGTGCCCCAAAGCTCATCTGGTCTTTCCCTCCCCCCCCCCCCCCCCCCCCCTTCTCCTGGCTCTGTCAACTTGTCTAATAGAAGATAATGCTGCTTCCTATGAGCCTGGCTTTATCTAGGCAGCAGGTACGTGCGAGGTTGTTAAAACAGAACGGCCAGGAGCCATCCATTGAGTCTGAATATTCAGTGCAATCCAGTCCGTAAGGTCACTCGAACGCTGCTTTTTGGGGACAGCTTATTTCTGATTCCATGATGCAGTACATTAGTTTGTTTTCTATCAGTGCAGCTACTGAGAACAGGCATTTAATCTCACAAGAGGTAATTCTCGAAGCTGGTGCTGGGAGGAGGTTGCCAATAAATATCCCACGGTAAGTATACTCTTACACCTTTCCCAATTGGTAGCTAATAACAGAGCAGACGATGACATTTAAGCCCTTTCTGCATGGCTGATCAAACTACTCACAGTGACTTTGAAAGCAGTGCTGGGATTTCATGTGGGTATCAAAGCAAGTGGAATACTCGATAGTTCAGATCTCTTGCCTGTGTGACTAATAGACAAAAAGATTTCTAAAAGGTCTAATATCTTATTCAAAATTTCTCTGTCTCCTGTTTGAAGCTACTTAGTGGACACAGTGGGATGCTGATGTTTCTTCTCTAAGCAGCATTAGGGAAATATCTGACATCACTGCGGGATGAGCTCGGGCGTGCGCGCAGGCTACGCAGGCTTGCTCGGAGCTGGTGCGTGGCTGGGAGGCAAAGCGTTACGCAGAGGCCAAGCTTAAACTCGGCTCTGGCTGTTGGTGCCGCTTTTCTTGGAGCGATCCCTGCACCCAGGATCATTTTGGCTTTGGTTTCACCTAAACATAGCCCGCTTCTTCCCCTCCGTAGCTGCACAGCTGGCTGGAGTTGGTGGGGACTGCCGAGCTTTGCTTATTGGGATGCTTCAAGGGGAAAAAGGGTCCCGTCTCCCTTGATGTTTGTGGGTGAGCACAGTACGAGCTCAGCTCCCTGCGTTGCACTAGGAGAGGGGACACATCCGATGCCAGGTCACGTAGCTAGCTGGTCAGTGAGAAGTAGGCTGCCGCTTGCCTTTCCATACAGCTGATTCATTCCTTGGCTGAAGGGTGTTTTGCTTTTTTTCTTTTTTTTTTTTTTTTCTTTCAAATTGAATAATTCAGCAGCATCAAGCGTACAGAAGCCACGTGAGCCGGACTTAGGCAGTCAAACTAAAAAATGCCAAACTGACATTTTTGTTCAAACAGATTTTTCCCCCGCCCTCCAAGGAAGCAAAATAAAATAATGGAAAGCTTATGCAAGGGATGAACTCCAGCTACCTTTCTTTTTTTCTTCCATGAAGCCAAAAGGAAGTGTAAGACATGGCTCTGGCCATCACCAACAAGTGACCCTCCCTCAGGGACGCTGCTCCATGTCTCCTTATTCCGGACAGCATCGCTGGTGTGATTTGTCTGCTCCTGTCTGGGGAGCCACAGGTTTTTTGCTCCTCTGAAGGTGCAAGAAAAGCTTGCCTTTGTCCTTGTCTGGGGAAATCCTTGCTGTGCCCCTGGGGATGCTTGGCTGTCCCTTTCCTTTCTGCTCCACGGGTGCTGTGCTCAGCCAGAGCTTGCACGCGACCTCGAGGCTGGGCTGGGTGGCATCTCTCACCAGGGAGGTAATTGGGAGGCAGGCAGGCAGGTAATGAGAGGCTGTGCCGCCCGCACAGCTCTTCCCTGCTCTCCCTCTTTGCACTGTGCTTCCCCATGACTGACAATTCCAGAGAGCTTTGTAAATAATGTAACGCTTTTGGCTGCTTGCTTTTCCTAGTCATCTAAAAATCAATGCGGGCGTGTGTTTTCAAGTGCAATGGGCCTTATGCAGGGAGCTTGTTGTCCTTGGCTTGGAGAAGAGGACCCATTTGAATGAGCGCTGAGAACCAGCCCATTTGTCACGGGATCGATAGCAGAAGCTGCGCGGGGTGGTGCGGAGACAAGCCCTCGTCTGTTGGGAAAGTGTGGGCACGCAGCCATCTCGACCCTCCCTTCTCAGTCCTCTCCATGGTCAAGAGATTGCTCCATCTTCAGGTGTCACATAATGAGAAGCCAACCCTGAGCTGGGCTGAAATGCCATGACTTTACATCGGGGCACTTGGTGGTGCGATCTGCTCAGTCTGAAGAGGGACCCTTCTAGGATGGGTTATCTAATGGATAACCCTTAGGTTATCACACAGCAGCCCCTTGATCATCCTCCTACCACGCGTCATGCTGGCTCCGAGTCGAGGGAAGGGTTAGCACTCCGCATTGAGGGACAAGGAAAACGTCCCACCGCTCTTAATCATTGGGCCTTTCATTTCTGAACAGTAATATTTTTACGAGGAGCTTCATAGTCCTCCTTTGCCACTTCTAGCTTCTCCTCGACAAAAAGGACTAATTCTTTTCAGAACACAATGGAAATTCAAAGCTCCACTTACATAAAAGGAGCCACAGTGTCTCCATTTCTAATGAGTCATTGTTCCCTCTGTAAGTCCCTTGCTTCTTATTACAATACTCGCTTCTCTTGGGTAATGAAAATTTAACTATCTGCTGTTCCCGGTTGCCTCTTCTCTTCTTTCAGCAAGTTGTCTGCAGGCAGGCTGGTTTTTACACAGGAGGCTGCAAGCTGAAATAATTCAGACAAGAACTCGTGCAAACAGATTTCAGTCTTCAGAGAGCTTAGAAAGCCAGTCACCGATTCAGACTTTGGCGATGGAAGGAGCTTCAAGGTCCTGCTGTGTCACAGACGCCCTGCGTGACCTTGGCAACGTCGTCATGTAGRTGCCTCCCTCCGTTTTCTGGGTTGTAAAATGGGATTTTTGGTCCTTCTCACCACGCGTGGGTGTTGGGACATCTCTGAAAAGGAATGCTACAGCACTGGCGGCGTGATTTCCCTTGGAAGTCACAAACATAGTAGAGTCTCAGCCTTTGTTTGAAAGAACAAGGCAACATTACAGAGAAACACTGAAAAACAGGAGCCACAGGTGCAAAATCCATTAAGGAAATAGAAGGAGTTCTAAAGTGGTTCTCTCTTTTTTCCTTTTTCTTCTTAAGCTTTTATGACTTCATAAGGATCCTGCCTGTGATTTTTGAAGGGTTAGCGTTATTGCCTGCTCGCTGTTTATGGTGGRTCCTTTATTCTCCCATTTTGTTCCTGCCGTTTAGGATTTCAATAGCTGCGAGAAGTGCCCCCCGCTTTTGTTTTAGAGGGACTTCCTCCAGGAAGACAGGAGATCGCAGGGCCAGAAAACAGGTCACGCAGTCGTCTGGCAGTGTAAATAGCTCCTCAGGGAGCAAAGCAAAGCCAGGCACCAGGAGAAGATGAGGCTCTGAGATCAAGAGCCTCTCGTGCCTTCTCTGACACCAAAGCCCCCCTCTACAGTAGCAGGTCGACCTGCAGCTGACAACCTGCATTCAGCAGAAGGGCATATTGAGAATGCAGATAGGACTTTGGCATCGCGCTGGAACGTGGCCAAGAGGCATGGTTAGCATCTCATTTACATATCCATTTGCTTTTTAAAAAAAAAAAAAAAAAAGAATCAACACTGAATTCAGAATCCTAATATTTGCTTCTACTTGGTGCGTCTCCTCCGCTGGATGAATAGCAGCAGATTCTTGCATGGATGCTCTTGGGGGGAGCAGAGTCGGTGCCGAGCGGCTCCCAGCGACGCTTGCAGGAAGCCAAGAGTCAGTTGGGTTATTTCCTTCTTTGAAAGTATGCCAAATCTTTACACTCGAAAAGAGGAAAAACAAGGTGTGGAAGTAAAAGAGGACTATGCTTGGGGCGGGGAGGGGGGGACACTTGTACACGTTGCTCCCTCTCCCTGCTGTTTGCGATTGCTGCCACAGGGCAGAGGAGCGCTTCCCAAAACCAGAACCTGGGATCCCTTCGTGCGGCAGGAAGGTGCCAGAGGAGGTGAGAGGGAGACGGTAGATAGCTGATGTGGGTACCTTGCCCTGGACTCTTGGTTGGGCTCATGTGGTCTGAACTCCAATCTCTGCAAGGATTTGGATTTGGGAAGCCAGGTTATAGTTAAAACCAGATTTTTTTTTTTTGGCTAATACCCTATTTAGTGGAAGGGAAGAGAATGGGAAACTTCTGGTTGACCCGACAGCATCTTGTATGATCATTACAGTGCTTGTTTTGTTTTGTCTTGGAGTCAAACCACTCTGCTTTGAAACCAAAGCACCATTTTGTAATAATGTTGTAAACGTTCATGGGAAAAGTACTCAATTGACGTGTTTCAGCCCATTTTCTTGTAGCTGAAATTGCTCAACCTGCATTTGTAAATCACCCTCTCCCAATCTCCCCATTTTCAGTTATTTTCTGTCAAGTATCTTATCTCCCTTAAAACTTTTCTGCAAATTACTTCTTCCTTTGACATTAAGACATAAGACAGCTGAAAGCTGTAACGTGGACGGGCCTCTGATCTTCCAAACCCAGTTAAACCCAGTAATCAGACTTTAAGCTGATTTGAAAGCTAGTTGAGCTCTGCCTGCAGTACTTTTTTTTTTTTTTCCCCCCCTCTCCTTTTTTAGCTGTGATTTAGGGAGAGATGATCCTGCCGTGGAGCAGGGACGGGGCCAGGTAATGCTCTTAAGGTCCTTACCCCTGTCGCTCCTCTCCTGTGACTAAGTCTGAGCTGTTTGTGGCCGAGATGGAGCCTTGGACAAAAAGAAACGGTTTCAAGTGACAATTTTTCACACTGAACAAACAGAGGGAAGGAAAAGACAGGAGACATATGCCGCGTTTCTGCTCTGATTTTCCATGGCCATCAGCTGCTTTCTAAAACAAATCAAGAAACAAAAAAAGAAAAAAAAACAAAAAAAAAAAACAAAAAAAACCCCACAACCTAAAAAGGGCTTTATTTCCAACAGCAATTACCAAATGAAGCCTCTGCTTAATGGACGTTTTCAGAGGGCACGGACACCACTTTGTGCTTCTGCTTTCTCATTATGACTCTTGCAGCTCCCAGCTGACAACCTGATAATTCTCGCCGATAAAACAATCTTTTTGGGTTATTGCTGCGTTCCTGCGCTGTCCCCACTTGCCTGGCTTGCTTTGAGAATTGTCAAGATTACAGAGTGAGCCGTGAAAACATAGTTAGCGGGTGGAAAATATATATTAAAAAACAAACAAACAAAAAAACCCAGCAAAGCAAAATGCTCACTTTTTTGTGCTTCCTTTCCTAATTTTCTCTCTCATCCCCACTTTTCCCTAGTAGTGCTTGTCCTTTATGAGTCCGAATAAAATACAGGGCTGACTAATACTCCCTTTGAAACCATGCTTAATTCAGCACAGCAAGGGCTTCTGCTGGTATCGGAGGCCACCGTGACTTCCAGCGAGTCTCTCCCAGCAGAAAGAACTGGAATCTCCTCTGGAGTAAATCTGTCCTGTTGTGCATGCAGCACCACACCGAGAGCCACCACCGTGGCCTTTTGGAGCACCTGTGATGAAAATTAGATTTCCTTGCAAATACRTGGGTGCTGGGAGAGCCAGGAGCTCTGAAATACCCAGGAATATGGTGCTCGAGGTGTGCCTGGACACTGCAGAGAGGTTTGCAAAAATTTCAGCAGGGCTTTTTAACCAGGAGAAATCCAGAAAGGATGGCTCTGCTCTTCCCTGTGCATCTTTAGCTGGCTAAGAGCAAGTTTAAGTTAAGCTATACTAAATTAAATTGATATATAAGCATTCACGTGGGGTCTTACATTGGTTTAACTGCATGAGTTAGAAAATGATTAAGCTTTGTAGCTTTGCCCTGTAGGCAAGGCCCAACAACTCATTTGGAAACAGGTTTAGTTGCAAGAACTTGTGTCACACTTAACCTTGGTTTAGGATTAATCATCAGTCAATGATTAAATTGAGTTAATGTAAATTAGGATTGAATTGATTTAGCGTGGTTCATATGGAGACTGTCCTGGTTTAACAAATTGATTTTAAAGAGAAACTTTTTCTTCAGCCTGGTACGATTCCGTGTATTGAACTGACATTCAGCTGAGGAGTGTTCTGTGCCTGTTGCAGGGGGATAATTCACACACAGCAAGGCTCCTGATCTTTAAAACCTCTCAGGTAAAATAGCGAGTCGCAATCCGGTCGTTGCGCCTTTCTCTCAACTTCTCTCTTTTTCAGATCTCTCCTGTATCCAGAGTAAGAGCAAGGCTTTAAGTGCTGGCAAAGTGATAACACTATTCAGAGGCTCTACAAATAACTAACACAAAGGACCATGCTCACAAGGTGTCCAGGTACCAGCAGATCGGCCTGAAATGGCTTTACATTTAGGACCTTCCAGCATTAGACTGTGGCACTACGTACGTGTGCTAGCTTGTAGCACAACGAGCCATCTCTCTAAGATATCCCAGAGGTATATTTGGTTTAGGGGCGCTTTGTCAGCGTTTGTTCTTGCTTTTACTATTTTCTTTACAAGCTCAGATTCGAGAGAAGGGAGTGATCTGGTACTGTGCTGCCATGTGCCCCCATCTCCGTTGAACCATAGGGATGTGCTGTATGGGCATCCCCGATTCCCACCTTGCCTGATTGAAAACCAGAGCACTCATTTTGGAAAGAAAAAAAACAGAAGGAATTAAAACTTTGAATGTTTTTCAATCATGGCAAAGTCAAGGAATGTTGATGTATTTCAAAGAGTGAAAATAAAACATAATGCCAGTGCTTAGCAAACCCTGATGTGAAAGAGGTTGTACTGCATCAGAGTACTTTCTGTTGAAAATGAGAAGTTTCACCTCACACCTGAGGTGTGAGACATCTCACTGTGGCAGGAGATGACCTGAGGGCTTTTGAATTGTTATTGCAGCGTTCAGGGTGGGAAAGGGTGAGGAGAGAGATGATAAACCACCACATTTGGTCCAGCTGTGTCAACCAAGGTGGTAGGTGTCATGCTGAAGAGCTTGGCTTGTTAGGGTTGGATGATTTGCGAGTTTGACAATGAAACTTTGGCAAAAGGCAGTGCTGAACCAGGACTGTTGCTTCCTTTCATCCCCAGACGTGTGTGAAGCTCCCAGCGAATACAAGTGGGTTACGCTCTGGGAGAAGAGAGAACAGCAGCGGTCAGTTGTTTTCCTGCATGTTTTAGGGTTCTTAACTGTGCACCCTGACTTCAGAGAGCACATGAGGTGGGACCGAGACTCAGAAGCAGAGGACCAACGTCCTTTTGTATTAGGTTTAATACAAAACATTAGTGCTTCCTGAAAGCCTGCTGCTTTTCTCTCTGTTGATTATGATGGCTAAAACACTAGCACCACAATTTGGAATAAAATAGTTGGAGGAAATGCCTGGAACCTCTTTGCTCTATCGGGTTTTTTGCTGCGGGGAGGAAAAACGTTGCAAATTTTTGTCTGAGCGTATGAGGGGGCAATAAGTAGTCACGTAATTAAGAGCTGCAGAATTCAGCCTCAGGTTTGTGCTGTGGCAGGAGCCTCTTGGGCTGTTGCATCCCAAGGCACTGCATTGCGTGGAAAACCGCCTGAGAACTGACAGCCTCCTCTTTCTCTCTTGTTCCCCTCTCCAGGTCAAGCATCCTCCTTCACGCAGCAGCCCCAGGACCAGGTGGTGATTGCTGGGCAGCCCGTGACGCTGCTGTGCGCCATCCCCGAGTATAATGGCATTGTGCTGTGGATTAAAGACGGGCTCGCCCTTGGAGTCGGACGGGATCTCTCAAGTAAGTCGTGATACTAAACAAGGAAAATGGGAGATCTCCCTGCCCAACAGTGCAGGTGCAGCCACAATATTTATTTTGAGAATAATGAGCATTTTCATTTCAACTACAAAACCTTCCAGCCAGCTCAAACATAAGAATTGAAACTTGGAATAAACAAAAACTTTTTTCATTCTGACTCGAAACAAAACAGTTGGTTTGCCACAGGTGTGACCTGACCCTTTGGAAAGCCTTGCCTTGGTTTCGGTTGACTTTGGGAAGCAAATGTCATGTTTTCAAAATGCAGGCTGAAATGTTTTGTAAATGTTGAAAGTGCCTGTTTTGACAGTCTCAAAAAAAAGAAAAAAAAAAAAAAGGAAGTCTCTGTTTGCTTTGGATAAATGTGTTTATTGTATTCCAGCGGAGCCCACAAGTACTTGTGGCTTCCTTAAGCTGTACTTTTGGCAAATTACGGTTTGGTAATAAAATTCCCAGACTTCTCATTACTTAATCCCACGCATTGTGATTGAGGGTTTATTGCAACTGGTGAAGACTCTGGAACAATAGTGGAGAAGTTATACAGTTTATTCTATATATTTTGCTGGAAAATACTAATTTTTTAGTGAAATGTTTCACAGGACTAAGGGAGAGTGTTTGCTTGAAAGCCAGAAACCTGGGAGGGCACTGAGCCCTTCCAGGAGCTGCATCCTTGTCCCCCCAMGCACAGCAGAGGTTGTACACGTGTGACGTTGTCACTGCTCAACTTCTGCAGAGCACAGGAGACCTGAGAGGGTTTTTTTTCCAAGTCAAGCAGCAACATTCAGAAACCAGGGGAGGATTTGTGTTTCTTGGTCTCCGGGGACCCCGCTTTTCTCTAAAGTGCAATGCCTGCTTTTTCTTTTCCTCTATTTTTTAATATATATAATGACTCATTTCTCAGACTTGTCTGAGTGAGCAGTCCCCTCTTCAACTGTTTTTCAAAGCTCTGTGCCGCAACTTTTACATACATTAGAGCACTGAGCTTTCCATACAAGACCTTGCAACACGAATGGGTAACAACAGCTCCACTGAAGTATGTAGCTTATGTGAATGACTTCCACAATTAACAGAGCTGGGGCTGCTTTAAGCAAGAGGAACTGCCAACTCGCATGATACCAGCTCAGCCAGTCATCTAATTAGCTAAATACAAACAAACGCATCATTTGTATTTCTTGCGGTTCAGGAGAGCAAATCCTGCTGTTGATAGCTTGTGAAACAACAAAAACACAAGTGTGTGCCAGGCTGCCTGCGTTACACAGTGCATTAATCACTAGCGCGGGGAAGGATGGGGTGATGTCAGCCTTCCTTCCGTGGTGCTTCAGATGTCTCAAAACRCAGGGCAGGCTGATCAGGGCTGTCGGTACGCCCCGCAGACCCCTGCCCAACCTTTACACAGACCCAATAGTGGAAGTATTCCAGAGTTTCACCACAAGCACGTGCACAGCTGACTTAAGGAGTTAAGGAAATCCCGTGACAGGTCTCAGAGGAGGTGGTGGGTTTCCTAGTAGAAGGGCTCATCCCTTTTCCTAGGGATTTCAGTTAATGCTAGAATCATAGAATCACAGAATCATAGAATCATTAAGGTTGGAAAAGACCTCTAAGATCATCAAGTCCAACCATCAACCCAACACCACCATGCCCACTAAACCATGTCCCTAAGCGCCTCATCTACACGTCTTTTAAATACTTCCAGGGATGGTGACTCCACCACTTCCCTGGGCAGCCTGTTCCAATGCTTAACCACTCTTTCAGTAAAGAAATTTTTCCTAATGTCCAATCTAAACCTCCCCTGGTGCAACTTGAGGCCATTTCTTCTCGTCCTATCGCTAGTTGCTTGGCAGAAGAGACCAACACCCACCTCGCTGCAACCTCCTTTCAGGTAGTTGTAGAGCGCGATAAGGTCTCCCCTCAGCCTCCTCTTCTCCAGACTAAACGGTCCCAGTTCCCTCAGCCGCTCCTCATCAGACTTGCTCTCCAGACCCTTCACCAGCTTCGTTGCCCTCCTCTGGACATGCTCCAGCACCTCAATGTCCTTCTTGTAGTGAGGGGCCCAAAACTGAACACAGTATTCGAGGTGCGGCCTCACCAGTGCCGAGTACAGGGGGACAATCACTTCCCTACTCCTGCTGGCCACACTATTTCTGATMCAGGCCAGGATGCCGTTGGCCTTCTTGGCCACCTGGGCACACTGCCGGCTCATATTCAGCCGGCTGTCAACCAGCACCCCCAGGTCCTTTTCCKCYRGGCAGCTTTCCAGCCACTCTTCCCCCAGCCTGTAGCGTTGCATGGGGTTGTTGTGGCCGAAGTGCAGGACCCGGCACTTGGCCTTGTTGAACCTCATGCAGTTGACCTCAGCCCATCGATCCAGCCTGTCCAGGTCCCTCTGCAGAGCCTTCCTACCCTCGAGCAGATCGACACTGCCGGCCAGCTTGGTGTCGTCTGCAAACTTACTGAGGGAAGTGCTTACTGAAGCGCTTCTTCATCAGCACTTCTTTTTTGAACCCTTAGGGGAAAACCTGCAGTCTCTTTCCCGAATTTGGAAGGCCTCTCTCTCTCTTTTTGGGCTGGCTGCCAAGGAGGGGAAGAAGCTGCCTGGCTCCTGGGCATTTGCTGTGGGGCGGCTGGGACTCTGGACCCATGCTGTATACTCTTCATCCTTGGSCTTGTCGGTCCAGCTGCCTCCTGACTCATGTTTGCGTTTTGCAGGTTATCCGCGCTATCTGGTCGTAGGAGACCATCTGTCCGGAGAGCATCACTTGAAAATCCTGAGAGCTGATCTCCAAGATGATGCCGTCTACGAATGTCAGGCCATTCAAGCAGCCATCCGATCCAGACCGGCCCGGCTCACTGTTCTCGGTAAGTCCTGTCTCCTCATCATGTTGGAGGTTTGCTTTTTTTTTTTTTTTTTTTTTTTTTTTTTTTTTTTTTTTTGTCCTCGTGGTCACACTGAGTGGCTTTTTGACAAAATGTTTTGTTGCTAAATCAAGAGGACTGGAAAGTAATCCATTGGGAGAGCGATGGGGGTGCATCTTGATCCTGAGAACGGTAGCAAAGGAAGCTGTTTAGGGAGTACAGCAATTCTGGGATGAGTAACGCAGACACAAAGTGCTTGGTACTTCAGCTCTACAAAAATACGTGTCAATTCAGGAGTGCGTGTGCATAAATTTAAGGATATTAAGAGTGTCAGTGCCATCAGTGTGATAGGCGTTATCCTTGCTGCAATGCTGTTCTGCGGCAGGACCAGGAGAACTCTACCGCTTGAGAAAAGGCTGGTTTTCATACTATCTTCATACTGTCTATTTTCATACATAGGTTTAATCATCGTGCGTTTCTCAGTAATTAATCTTTCCCCTGAGCAACACAGGAGGATGTTGCATGGGATTGCAAACAGGAGGCGGCTCTCAACATCTTGTAAAGACCCTTTTTGGGTGGGAGATGGGAGAGTAGCGCTGGCAAAGGTAAAGGGCTTTGTTGGCAGGCTGGCAAAGTGGTTGTGAGTGCTTATCGGGAGTGCTGGGAAAAGGCAGGCTGCATTAGTGAGGCTTCCCAGAATGGATGTGGCTTCAGAGAAGTTAATGAAAATGGTATTTTTCCTGAAAAGCTTGGACAAAAACCAGTCTGTATTGCTCCCAGATACATCCTGATTATTCAGCCCCCAAAGTGAAACTGTTTACATATTTAAGTTTGTTTAAATTGAAGTTTGGATTTGTTTTTTCCTTGTTGGTTTTTTTCCTGGTTAATTTTTAGGGAAAAAAAYTCTTAAAAAAAAGATCCAAACCAAGAGTTTTAGTGCTTTTAGTCAGATCAACGCTAACTAGTCTTAAGCAGCCAAAAAAAGTGAATTAAGGTATTAGTTCTGGTTGAAGGTGCGCCTTTGCACCACCACAAAAATGAGTTCTAATTTCTGGTTTGTAATTTCCCCTGCATTTGTTTTTCTCTCTCCGCAACCCTACAAAGCACCCTACCCCCAAACTTACACAACTGCCATCTCTTCCTTCCCTGACCCTGAAGATAATGATGATTTTCTTTTGATCCATCCTTCTGCTCAATCAACCCTTTGCAGCAGCTC
Source organism: Phoebastria nigripes (assembly GCA_035582835.1). NCBI lineage: Eukaryota > Metazoa > Chordata > Aves > Procellariiformes > Diomedeidae > Phoebastria > Phoebastria nigripes. The sequence continues at coordinate 165,742 of JAYKAV010000334.1, read as the reverse complement.
AGAGCTCTGACATGTGCCCATACATGAAAGGAGCCTGCAAATGAATCGGAAAGCAGAACGCGGCTGTCGGGGGGCTTTCTCGCTTACCGACAACCTCTGCAAGCTGTGTCACCTTCCCCTCCTTCGCCTGGGCTCCCTCCTTCTGTTGTGAAGGCARAATATGTTGCTGGAGCCAGACAAAAGAAATAATGTTATTTAATTAGAGCTAAAGATTTCCAAACTAATTTAGTCCCAGGGTGCACGGGTGTACGTCAGAGCTCAGAGCTGCTGCAAAACGTTGATTGAGCAGAGAGATGTTTTTTATGGATCAAAAGGAAATCGTTATTATCTTTGGGGTTATGGAATGCGTTGAATAGATGGTAGCTAATGTTTATGTGAATATACATGGTAGTTGCTAATTGGTACATTTACCTAAGATGTTCAGCAACTTATATTCGCAGCGTGTTTTCCTTTTAAGAAAATTAAAGTTATAGTGCATTCAACTTAAGCCTGATCGATAAGAAAATGGGGCTTTACAACCCGACGGTAACACATCTTGCAGTTTAGATGTATTTATGCAGATGTTCTGGGGAAATTTAAGGCAGTACGAGTGATAACGCACACCCTCGGAAAGGGACTGGAAGGTAGTTAGCGGTCGGCAGATCGCACTTTGATACCTTTGCAGTAGGATGGTGTGTCCTGCCGCACCAGCAGCGAAGGCGGATGTTGCCATGGGTGGTCTGCGGTCTGCATTTTAGCCAGCCCAATGGAGGGGAATAGAAATGGCACATTAAGAGTAGGTGCCTCCAACACCCCGTGTCTTAAGAGCTAGTGCTGGCTTCTGACAGCCGGTTACAGCGTGCAGTGCGTCAAGCTAAACTYACTGTACCTTAGGGAGGCAAAGCGCATGTTTGTACAGAAAAATGGAGAGACGTTTTTGGTGGTTACAGATGTGTAATGCTACCAGCTGTGCAGACATTCCTCCTCTTCGGATCTGGTGCGTGCCGACTTGGCAAGCCTGCTTTGGTCATGAGCTAAGCGGCCATCTGTGGAGGGACAGGGATCTCCCAAATTTTGTCTCGCTGGGTCAGGAAGGGATGTGACAGGCTACCTGAGCCGCCTCATTTGGAGAAGTCGCTCGTGGGGTGTTCCTTTTAACTTTTTCTTGCCATCGGAAGTGATTTGTAAATCCAGGAGGGACTACTCGTAAATTAATTGTAAAAGTCCTCTGCTTGAAACCCAGCCTGACTCAGGCATCCCGCTGCCCGTGCTCCCGGTAAGCCTAGGCTGCCTTCTCGGTGCCTCTGGAGAGGGAAGCTGGGCTCCCTCGGTTGTGGCCAGGAGGGAGACTTCGAACAGGAGGATATTGCTCACACCTCCAGCATCCTGGCAGGTAGGAGGGGGTGGAGATCTCCCATCCTGGAGGCTTTCTGATTCATCTTTGACATTCAACCAAAGCCTAAATCATCCCAGTCTGCCCAGCTTCACCTGAGGCTGCAGGCATCGCCTAGGCGGGAGAGGACCCCTAAGCCATCCCCAAATCTGCGTGCAAACCTTGCAGCTCTCGAGGAAACGATTTGCCACAGCCAGAGCAGAGCTGGGAGGCTCTCGTGGCTGGGAGCCCGAAGTGTGCTGCTGGGTTTGCCAACAACTCGTGTGGCTCATTAGCTGGCCGGGGATGTTGGAGGCAGTTCTGGGGAACCCCATCCCGCCCTATCACAACCCAGCCTTGTCTCTGGAAAATAACCTTGCCTGTGTTTTTTTTTTGCATGGGTTGGTGCTGCCTTGTCCATTCTTGCCAGCTTTTCCACATTCTTGGTATCACGAAATCCCCTAATGCCTCCCAATTCAGTTTCGAACTGCTGTCATTCATGTCTGACAACAGTTTTATGGGGCTGATGCCTCCTACTTCCCTGCTCAGATGCAAAGCATCTGCATTAATATCTTAATTAAATATTTAAGGTTTTGTCACATTGTTTTCAAATCTACATGGTTAAATGTAGTGGAACAGATCATTCCATAGCCTTGGAAGTCCAAACACTCCAACAGATGAGCCTATTAGTGTCATCAGCATCAGGAGAAGTCTTTTATTTGTTAGAGTCTCAGGGACAAATATTGCTCAGGAACCYGGCTATCCCATCCCAAAGCTGAAGGACCCCCCTTCTCCAGGTCTCCCTCACCTTCCTTCCTACCATCGCCCAAATTGTCCGGGGAAGGAGCTGCTTCTCTCTCTCCTAGGGACGTCTGCCCAGTGGGAAAGGCAACAGCTGATAAAAGCTGATGAGATGGGATCTGGGAGATGCGGAGGCATCCACGTTTTCTGCAAGCAAAGGATGTCAGGGCAGCAATTTGGGAGGGGAACCCAAGCCAGGCAGGCTCTGGGAAGCCACTGGAGGGCTATTTGCTACCTGGTACATCTTTAATGGCAGGGCTTCTTAATTTATGATCTATTTAACTAAGCTGGGATATTAATTAAATAAAGTAAGAGCCTGATTAGGACTTGAAGAAATTTAAAAATAAAATCAGACAGCAATCAAGTGAAATTGCAAAGCAAACACTTTGGCTGTAACCACTGGAGAGTTCCCTCYGGTCTTCCATCAAAGCTCGGAGCAGGGAGGGCAAATACAAGAGATTATATAGCCAACAGATGTGTGTTGTTAAAATATGCATCTGCCAGCCGTGTAGTTTCAGGAGCCAGAGGGCTAGCTTGTGGATCCTTCTGCACTCGGGGGACCGTGAATGAATTTGAGGCCCCGCCAGCCGAGCTGGGATTTGCAGACACGTTAATTAGTGTTGAGTTCCCAGATCTCGAAGGCAGCCAAGCGAGGAGAAACTTTGAAGAGAGCATTGGCTTCCCCGGGAGGGAGAAGAGGGGAGGGGAAGAGGGGAGCCCCGGCTCGCCGTGCCGATCCGGCAGCGGCGTTGCGAAGCCTCAGCCCACAATGGCCAGGGGTAGGCAGGACCCGCGGCRCCAGGAGAGTGGTCAAGCAAAGCAGATGGACAGCAAGGCACTGGGGAAGCTGGATGGTAGCGTGGTTGGTCGTCTTCGCTGGCGTCTTGGTAGGAGCATCCCAAGCCTGTCCTGGTCTGTGGTCCTCAAAAGGCAGGGAAAGGTGGTGGAATCATGAAAACTGATGAAGAGCTGTTCATGGTGGGACAAGCCATCCTTCACTACACACCRCAGGCTGTCTTCTATGGTTTTAAAGAGTTTCTCGTGAGCATCGTGCAGGCGCCAAAGGATTTGGCCAGGGGAGGGCTGGAAGGGACCCCAGCACGAGATGTGATGCCTACAGCCCTGCCTTGTACCACGGGCTGTCCCAGCAAGCTTCTGTACACCACTAGCTCTGCAGCTTGGCGCAGGGAAAGGGTTGGTCCCAGAGAGATGCTGGTGGGAACTTGGTGACAACCAGGACAAGGGGACCATGGGGGTGTGAGGAGGGAGGCAGAGGAGCTACTTCCAGAGACTTACGGTGAATAATTGATAGGCAATCAACTTGTACATTCACCTTTTATAGTCTAATTCCCTGTCTCCTCCCCCTCCACGGCCTCTTCTGATGTTAACTCTGCCTTCATGTGTGTCCCATTAGAAATAAAGCTTTCTTAAATTAACATGAATTATTTAAYGCTACAGATTAAGTTAATTTGAAGTGAGAGCTCCTGTCTTTTAAGATGGCACAAGCCAGGGACAGGAGAAGGGGAGGGTCACCTAGGTGTCAAGTGCATTCACGTTCAATCACGACCTTTTTCCTCTTTTTATTTTATTTTTTATTTTATTCCAATCCTCTTTCTAGCCGAGCCTTTCCAGTCCTCCCCTGCAGAGCAGAGTAAGCTATTTCCATTACCAAAATGATCGCTGGCAGCTTGAGACATCTGCGTTTCCCAGCTTTCCTGCTCTTTAGTGGAGTTTGATCAGAAAATGAAGAGGCTATGGCCTGGGAAAGGCCATTTTTTCAATATTTGTTTGTAATGCTGAGCTGCAATGAGAAAATGTGGACTAGGTGATGTTTCAAATCCAGAAACAGTTCAGCTTGGAACCATCTCAAGTATTTTTCCATACTTTTTAACAGAATTCAATTCTCTGAATGCAAAATTCAGCCTAAACCGGCATGTAGAGTCAGGATGTCAATTCAGAACAAAAAAAAAGAAGTGATGAAAATGTGATCATTTTCTTCCAGACAGTCTCTTCTCCTTGAAAAAGTTTGGGTCTTCACGAAGCTGCATTTTCTGCTGGGAATATTTTCAGTGGCAAAATAGCAACCGCGTCTACTGAGAATGAAACAGAAACATCAAACAATTGAGCACAGATCCCAAATAACCTAAATATTTGATGTCATGTCTGAGCAGCTTAAGTTTACAGTGCTCTGAGCTGCCTCCTTTTGATAGCAGAGGGTGGACGGGTTTCCTTGCTAGCGTCCGTGCGTGGCTCCTGGGGTGGGAAGGTATCTCCGTGGGCTTGACCGTACCCAGCCAGGCAAACCCAGGGTCTCGGAGGTGCTTGGTGCTGTACAAATTCAGGGCGAAAGGCAACCTCTTTAGCTGGAAAAAGACATCAAAGAGAGGTACCATATGCTAAGAGATGGGTCTTCCCAAGCTGGGTTTTACCTGGGTGTTGGGAAGTGCTTTTCTTCCCCCATTTTGGAGGGGTTTGCACCCTTCCTGTCTGGAGGAGAAGGAAGGCAAGGCAGTATCCGCATGAGCTCTGCTCTCCTTGCTTTGAAGGAGACAAGCAGAACTGATTCACTTACATCCCCATTAAGCACATCTTAGCTGGCTGCATGGTGCTAGGGTGAAACGCTGTATGGGACGTGTCCACCAGCCTCAGGTTCTGCCAACCTCGTTGCTGTAGAATAACGACTTTCCGATTACGCAAATATGGGGAGAGGAAAGCTAAGAAAGGGGTTTGTTTCACGTTACAGATATACCCGCCGTTCTGCTGCTTTTGCCGTGCCGTTGTAGAGCTGCTAAGATAAGGAGTAGCTCGGTGTGCCCAGTCGCCGTGAAAATGTGAAAAGCCCCTTCCCTAAGGAACCCAGAGGGAGTTTCCCAGTAGTCACTGGGAAACCTGGAGCTTTCTCAAAAACAGCCCAGTTTGCAGGCTGCTTGTGGCAGCACCCTGATGGGCATAAAGCCTGTCCCAGTCCAACAGGCACAGTTAACATGCCACCACTTGACCAGGAAATTTAAAAATTTTTTTTTTTTTTTTTTTTTCCCCATCAAATGCATTAAAAATGATAAATATATTCCTTCCCAACAGGACTGGGCTGTATCTGAGCAGTGGCTGGTGTTTAATCGCACAGAGGGAAGTTCATCTGGGCCAGGCCAGCACTAAGCAGATGCTGCTTTCACTCCCTCAAACCCAGGTCCGGTGTTATCGGCTCACATCGTTTTATGAACAGTCTTGCAAAATTCGTGTTTTCTTAAAGCCCTGGGCCCAGGAGTCAGGTGATACCATGAAAGTCRTCTTGTTCTGTACGTAAATTAATGGCTAGCCTTTGGTGCTGCAGAGCCAGGCTTGAATACCGAAGGAAGATTTGTGTGCCTAGAAGCCCGTCTGTTTTCTTTGAACTGTATCACTTGGTCTACCAGCAGATACCACGTCTCCCATCAAACTTCACCTTGCTTATATCCTCAGAGCCGCAACAGCATTCCTACCTGAATGCTGAAGACTGAAGGACCACAGAGTAAATAGGAAGAGACACGGTTAGAAATGATTAATGTTAAGGTTCTTGCGCCAATCTGTGATTTCTTGTCTTGATGCGGGGAGGGCCTGACCCGGGTTTTTATCGAACACAAAGCATTTGGCTTCTTTATGCAGAGTCTGCTGGTCTGTACCGAACTGATGGATGCAAAGCACATAGAGCTGATAAAAAGCCTTCCTGATTCTCCGTCATCCCTTCAGGTGCAGTGGTGGCTGCATCACTTCACCCTCTTCCCGGCCCCTCTTGCTGGCTCTGCCCATCTCCCTGCCCTCGCACAGGAGCCATGAGCAATTACTCCTGGCTATGATGGCCGCGAAGTTGCCATGAAATGATGTGGGGGTGCTTGCTGTGTGTCCAAATCCCTCCGTCCTGCTGTGCTCATCACTTGTACTGCTGCATCTGTGCTGCCGCCTGCTCTGGGCACAAACCTCTCTGCATCTCACCCCCAAATCCTCCCCGGTTTGCATAAGGCATGCGGGAGCCAACGCTCCCTCTGCATCACACGAGCCTTTTCCCTTTGGATCGTATACTGCATCAAATGGCTCCTGCTCCATGCAATGCATGTGGACAGGGGAGATTATTCTGCTTTATGCCCTTTTGGATCGCTGACACCTTGTATTCTGCATCACACAAAGAAACCCCGCGCACGTGCAAATCTCTCTGCTTTGCACGCCTACGCGTATTTCTCCCTCTTGCCAATCACGACAAAAATCCCCCATCTGTATCCTACACGCGCTCCTCGGTATCTGCATTATACGTACAGGCAGCAACTCCTTTTGTGCCTCTCATGCATGCACGCACGGATGTGATATAGATTGCTGCGCTCGGTGGCTGCTCAGCCGGGGGATCCGTCACCGCTGGGAACTTGGTGGGTTGTTAGTGCCCTGACAAAAGTATTGACTCCCTCTCCCCTTGTCAGCTGACGGAGAAGAATGAGGCCCTCGAAGCGTGACATCACCTGAGCGACAGCCCCCGCTTTCTTATCGATCCCCCCCTAATGAAAAATGAACCTGAGGCTCGGCAGGGGCAGGGCCAGCCACGAAAGCAGAGAAAACGCTTAGGGAGAGGATGCATAAAGCGACTGTTGAGGTGTTCCTGCTGGAGGATGCCTGCCCACCCCRCATCTCTGCTTGTGGCCAGCCTGGAGGGATGTGTTTTCTTGGGTCTGAGAGCTTTGCCAGCCCTATCCCTGGTTGCTTTTTGCATGTCTTGCATTTTTCCCCCCCTCCTTTAAGTGTTGTCCAGCCTTGCACCCACTCAGCCTGTTTCTGAGCTGCTCTGCCAGCTGTGATAGACTTCAGGCTTCCTAGCACAGCTCCGAGCTGCGACCGGCATCTTCCCCAGGTTATGGTGGAGAGAGGGTTGGTGAACCCTGTGATGAATCTCTCTTCTCGTGACAAATCCATCGCAATGCTATCTGTTCCTGGCATTTCCGAGCGGCATCTGCTTTTGATGTACCTGTCAACATGTCTGACGGATGTCAGCTTCCCATCTGATGGGGATGGCTTTGGGGCTGTGGCATTCCTTTTAGCTCAACTTGGGCTTCAAAACTGGATAGCCGCATCTTAATGACTGACCTGTGGGTGTTCTTTGTAATTGATAGGCAAATAACCTCCCCTGCCCCAGGATATTCACCTCATGCTAAGTTAGAGGTTGGACAAATGGCCCTCTGGAAGGGGCTATTACTTTCTTTTGATGTTAAAAGGTGCCTGGCGTGCTCAGATTACGAGTTGACCATGCAGATGTCTTAAGTTTGTTTGGGATGACAGCAACCACCCTGCTGCTTCCCAAGAGCCTGCCTTGGGTCGGTGCTTCCTTACTGGGGTGTGCAAAGAGTTTTGGCTGCGGGCTCCATGCGGTCCCTGCCAAGGCTGGTGTTAGAAGCTGCTGTAAGATGAGTAGTTTCATAATTCACTAGTAGGTGGCTTGGTTTTGCAGTACTGGGAGATGATGTGGGTGCTGAGCTACAGCAGGGTGTAGGAGGCAGTAGCCCAGACACTGCAGAAAATGCACAGTACCTAAAGGGATCGCTTTAGGTGATAAATCACAAATGAGGGACCRCTTCAGGTGGCAAAGAGAGGTGGCAAGCATGGACATGGCATTGGATGACCCATCCAGGACCGCCCTCTCTAGCCTCTTCCCGGCTCCTGGGAATTAGGCTGAGGTTTTCCCCCCAGGGGGCAGGCATGAAGCCGCGCTATCAGGCTCCCCTAACGTGCTCAACTCTGACCTCCGTGGAGAGAGACGAGGGATTCATGGCAAATTATGGATTTAACACCTATGATGAACCTCAATTACAGCATGAAATGAGAAAGGAAAATGTAGCTAAATGGAAGATCTCCCCCAGGCAGCAACAGACTGCAACTTATGAGAGGCTGGGAAAAAAAATCAGGAACTAAGAAAAACCTTGTTCCTTTAAATATTGCAAAACCTTTATAAGCCACTGCTTGCAGGTTAGTAGGGACATGGATTAAAGGCCAGGGCTCAGATCTATGATGCATCAGAGGTTTCCAACTCCATCCCTTCCGCTTGTGATGATGAGTGGAAATGAAATATCGTTGGGTACTGGTCCCTCGGGTGCTCGGGACTGCTGGTCCCCAGCACCTGGGACCAAGATCTGCCCTTCATCACATCACTGAGCGTAGCCTGGCTCTGCATCAGTCACCTCCCTTTAGGAAATGCCAATGGAGCATCCTTCCCTGGCAAGTGCACTGATGCCTTTCAGCTTAGACTCGGCTCCTGACTCCCAAACACGTGGCTCCTGGGGTCCCCACCACTGTAGCATCCACCCCTTGCTGCCCAGTGGCTGCTTCCATAGGGTTAATCCCTCTCCCGGGGTGTCAGTGCAGCCAGCTCTCCAGCAGCGGCAATGACCCAAGAAGCGATTGATATTTCCGAGGCTCCTGTTGAGCTGGGTGTGGGAAGCAGAAACTGGAGTGGAAGCATCACGCTGGGTGTAATGCAGCTGGAGAGGAATCCCCACAGGGAGGAGCTGTCAGTAGCCGGCGGCCGGGTGGCTTTGCTGGAGATGCAGGAAGGAAGATGGGCTTCAGCAACAAAATATGGGCTTAGCACTGGTGGGAAAACCAGGGAAGGGGCACCCAGTGTGCTGCCTGCCTGTCTTGTCCTCCTGGCTGTATGGGCGGAAAGGGAATCTGGTGATTTATGGCCTGGATGGAAACACGCGAGTCCCGGGTTCATTTCTGTGCTGCCAAAGCTTCCGCGCGTGACCTTGAGCGAGTCCTTCAGGCTCAGATCCCTCCCTTAAAGAAAGGAAAAAAGGACCAGGGTGAAGCAGAAACAGGAAACTTTGGGTTATAAACATGATCTGCCTTGTACCCTGTGTTCACTGCGGTTACGGCTGCGATGTGGATGACATCCAGGAGGTTTTCTGTGGTCAGTTATTTCTGGGGTTGGGCAGCGGCCRAGCAGAAATGCTGCAGAGTCATAGTTTTGGAGACAAGTGTCTATATTCTCCTTTGAGTCATAAATCATGTAGGAACTGAACTCTCCTCCCTGTGACCCAGCGGCACACAAGGGATCCTCTTACTGTCCTTAACTCACGGCGATGCAGCGGGGATGTACGCTGGACAGCTTGGGATGAGTTTGGATAATCCGGGGAGCATCCGCGTACCCGAGGTGGCTGTTTCTTATTCAGGTTGTTGCTAGGGAAGTCTGCAGTGATTTCTCATAGTGGGCGAGAAGTGACTTTCAAATCAGAGGCAGCGTGAAAAATTGCAAGGGGAAAATAAAGTCTTTCGTGATATCACATTTAATTGCTAACAAAGACAAAAATCACACCTCTCGCATTTGGTTCACCAGCGAAAGCCCAGATACCAGCTGCCCMATTATGTATTTGATTCCAACTGGTAGGTTTAAAAGATGCAGAAGGTATTTAATGATAATGATTTACATTTATGTAGTGCCTTGTATCCATTGGGATCACAAAGTGCTTTATATATCTATGGATAAAAATATACTGGATAACAAGCACTCCATCCATCACCAAATCACAGCCACTTCCCCAGCGAGGCAGCAAGCTGTTCAGGAAAGAGTTGCTGCGTTTCCAGAGCCGCTCTCCCTCCTTGCTGCTATGGCACTTGGGGTGCTCTATGGTAATTTTGTAATAAAACCAGGTGATAAAAACACTTTAAAAACAACAATGTCATAAAAAAGAGAACCCTCACTGTCATAAAACCACACGCAGCAGAACAGGAGGGGAAACTTGAGAGGGAGAAGGTTATAAATAGGGACTGTYACCGTCATGGAAATCAACTCTGAAGGAGAGATGTCTTACAGCTGCTCTGGGTTAGAAGGTGAAGAGCTTGGCCAGCAGTGGCATCTCCAAAGGGTGGGTACCTTCAGAGCTGGTGGGTAGAGAGGGACCTCCCAAGCTTGGTTTGGAGGTGGCAATGCAGGGAAAAATCCCAACACCTGGGGCTTGAAAGATGCTTCTGCCTCCATGCCCTGCTTCGTCCTGCTGTGGAGCAGGTCTCCCATGGGTTGGGTGCAATCCAGCCGCCTTCTTCCTCCAGCTCCGTCAGCGAGCAAGCTCTGCTGGTGGCACTGTGCTTTGCCGGCTGAACGCCGGGTGTCTCTCCTAGGAGACATCGAGCCTCGCTAGCCTGACATCCACCCCCTGAAAGGAGCCACTCGGTTGAGACCCTTCGGTGGCAGCGTCTCGCTCAGCTGGGTCTAGGAGGCAGGGGAGGGGAGGGGAGGAAGGAAGGGAGAGAGAAATTGAGGCTCTTGGAGATATTCATTCAAAATTCATAGGCACAAAATTGCAGTCTGCATGGATTTGTTTCCTTTTGGAAATTACAGGAAACTACAGGCACCAACAACTGTTATTCAAATAGCCACTTTAGATGATTAGGATGGCAGGAGGCTGTGCTTACACATGCAGACCCAATATAATCAGACGCGAGGCAGGGTGGGAAAGCAAGGCCAGGCAAAGGGAAGCTGAAGGAGCTTATAAACATAAGCAGGCATCAGGGCAGCTCTGCAGGAAGAGGCACGGGGCCAAATCCAGCCCCGCCGCTGTGGTGTGAAGCAGGAGCATCCTATTAGCTTCGCCTGGGTTGGAGAGCCGGCAGGTTTGGGATGATAAGGGAGAGCGTGGAGCTGGGTGGCGATTCCTGGAGGAAGTTTCTCACCCCTTGTGAGCCGGCAGACTGCAGGCAGGTAGTGCACAGGTACAAGCACCCTTCCCTCCTGCCTGCAAGCAAGGGCTCTCCTCTCCCCTGCACATGCATCATGGCCCAGAAGTGCACGTCCCTCATCCCCTACTCTCTTGCCTTCTTGCGCAAGCATGCATGATCACTCCCCAGCCCATTATAAATCAAGAAAGAGGGAAAGTTTTTACCCGCCTTGAATTTATTTTAAAAAAGAAAAAGAAAAAAAGCCACACACACGCGCAAAACCCTGAGCAAATATTGTTTTGAGGATTGGCCTGAGGGTCAGCAATGAAATGCAGGCAAAACATCTGAGCCACGGAAGGGTGGAAACTGTATAATAAAAATAGACTCTGCAGTACAAGTGGAGAGAAGGAGAGACTCAGCTTTTCATCCGGAGAGCTGTTTCTTCTACTTTAAAAATGTTTCTCTGGGGTACCCGTGGTGTCATGCGGTGCAGAGCGGCCAAGAGCATCTCATCCTCTCCCTCGCCGCTCGTGGCAGCATCTCCCGCTCAACCAAACCCTCTCTCCATGACGCTGAGCCTCCTTCCTGCGGATGGACAGCTTCCAGCAACCTGCCGCGTCTTCGCGAGTCGCTCAAGGTGTTTGTAAATGTTTGCACACAGGCAAGCATCCCATCTGCGGGTGTGTTGGGCACGCGTTGGCAGCCGCGAACACGTGGCTTGGCAAGGTTTTTAGCTGGAAGCGGCTGCAGTGAGCAGCAGGCACGCAGTATCCAGCACTTCGCTGCGGGGCTGGACCYGAATATAAATCCTTTGGGGCCTTAAGCTTGCCAGACCCACATCCTCAGCAATGCAAGAGCTCTTCTCTGTACCTAGCTCCTTTCCCCGGTTGCAAGGTCATGGAGGACTTTATGTACTATTAAGCTATTTTCCTGGCTCGTCCTGGCAAGCACCCTGGTGTTCTAAAGCACCTGGGTGATGGACAAAGCTGGATGTGCACATCTTAGAAGGGAGGGAGACCTAAAAGGTCAGAGCAGAAGGTCTTGAAGGGGCTAGCTTTCAAGTGCAGCCAACTTAGAAGCTTTGACACCTTGAATGGGTAAGAAGACCTTCCCAAAACCTCTAGGCTCTCTGTAAACGCGGGCAGCAATCAGCTAGACCCCTGCTTCCCGCTCCGTGGTGCTTTTTGGGGTGACCTTGAGTGTGCGTTGGCCGGACACGGATGCTGACGAGCTGCTTTGCACGCTCTGCCTTGCCTTTCTTGTCTTTACAAGTGCTCTTCTCTTATCCGGTAGTATTTTGCAAAACTTCACAAGCTTTTAGTGGCAAGACTTTTGCTAAGAGGCTGTTGATAAAGAGGCTGTTGATAAATCTGGAGTAGACGGCAGGAAGGCTTTAGCGTCGTATTCTCTTCCTTTCCATTGGAAAAAGCAGCTTATCTGCTTCGGAGAATACAGGTTCTTCCTCCTTATCCATGCTGAAATCTTATCTAAACTGGTTCAGGTGGCGGAGCCGAGAGAAGGAAATAATTAAGCAAGAGACAGGTGAAATGCTGACATTATTATTACTTAAATGGCCCAAACCTTTTACCTCATGTTTTGTTTTGTTTTTTTTTTATTATTTTACTTTTTTTTACTGGTGGTGACGCATAACAAGGCAGAAATCGGTTTTTGCAGGTTATCTTACCCATCCACACACACGCAACTTGGCCCCCCCTCCTCCCCACCCAAATATAAATCTCGTTTAACTGGTTTTGTTGGCAAGACAGAGAAATAATTAAGGCGAAGGTGGCTGAAATGTTGATGTTATTACTGTAATGCAGCAGCCTGTTTAGTTTCTTTGCCGATGAAATGCAACCAGGGGAAAATCAGTTTTAAAGATTACCTCCCAGAGATGCAAATTGAGGAGCGGAAACCATGTAGTCAGGAAGAAATGGTCTCAAACTAGGAAACATTTCAAAGTCTGTGACAGTCTCTTAGGGGCTTTTAAGACCACAATTTACCTTTTGACTGCATTCTATTTTCTCTGAAATCCTTTATTTCCCTCTTATTTATTGACTGGAGAGACAGCACAAAAACGAGAAAGTGATTCTCCAGCCGCTGGTCTTAAAAATCCATAGAAGAAAATTATTCTCAAGAGGGCAGTTTTTTTGTTGTTGTTGGGCTCTTTTTTTTTTTTTCCTCCCTCCCCCTTCTTTTTTAGCCCTCTCTGTGAACCAGGGCTTAATTGAATCGCTTTGCCATACAGGGGCCTCGAACTGGGAAGGTATCAAGGTCAGCGCCGTCTCGGAGCAAGAAGCTCTGATTAGAGAGGTGGGAACCATGGCAATAACGCGGCGGGATGCGGAGCGCCTCGAAGGTGGTGGGTCTCTCTCCATCCGCACGCACCGAACGTGTCGGGAGCCGGCGGCTGAATCGCAGTGATGTGCTGCGAATGGGCTTGCTCTCATTTCGGGGATGGCACTCCGGATTAAGAAAATGTGCATAGATGCTGCTTGGGTTAGCATCACGCTCTTGGATTAGAGAAAGCCTTCTGCTTGCAGCAGAGACACAGAGGCTGCTCCCAGCCGCATGCTTCACCGTGGGACGGGGAGCCAGGCTGGCCGGTGCGTGGTCCCTCCCAGCAGGTCGGCTCAGGGATCTGCAAGGTGCCAGTTCAATAAGGGATGCTTTTCAGCAACCCTAGAGGTTACCGACCAACTGTCCCTCACCCACCCCTTCCCAGGTCTCTCCAAGGCCTCAAACTTCCTCTTAGGAGCGCACGCATCTCCATCCTTGTCTCTCTTCCAGCTGGCTTTAGCTGCAAGCTCAGAGCCTGGTCCCAGTCTGGTCCCAGCATTGCATCCCCTTGGCCTTGCCCCTGCCCCGATGACATCCTGCTCCCTCTTGCTCCTCGCACAGCCGTTTCCCCCTGCACGTGTGTCGCGCACACGTTTCTGTCTGCGGGTGTTCCCTGCCGGGAATGATACTGAGACACGCAGGGAAAAAAAAAAAAAAAAAAAATCATAAAGAAGTCCCGCAGTGCTGGCCTAGTTAGACCGTACCCAGCTGCGAGCTAACTCTGCTGCCCAAGCGAGCCCCCTGGAGACGGCTCTGCTTGGGAGGAAATAACTAGATTAAAAAATAGTGCATCAGGTTAGGCTAATATGGGTCAGAATCGCTGCAGCCCAGTAATTAGAGCCTAGATCTCGGAGATGAAATCCTTTTAGGTCATCCAGTCCATCTTTCAGCTAGCTGTGTTTAATTACTCCTAGCTCCTCTCGGCCCTGCCTTTGCAGAAAGGAACGTATTAGGACATCTCCCACTCCTCCATCATTAAGGTTGCCCGCTTGTCGATAGTTTTCTGCTTAGTTTTGGAGGTTGCACCAAAAAAGATCTGGGCAGATCTGCAGCAAAGTCACGCCTGACCATGCGGCAAAGGTGGAGCTGTGCRTCTCCTCCTTCCTTCCTCCGAAGCGCTTTGGGTGGGACCGGGGCTTCAGTCCTCGACAGGCAGCACAAAGGTGTCCACAGCGGGATGGCGGTGGGGAGGACAGGGAGGACCCACCGCTCTGGGTGATGCCTCTGGGAGAGCTGGAAGAGGAGCAACAGGCTCAGGAAACCTCCCGTTAGATCTGGAGCAAGGATTTCTGTGCACAGGTTCCTCAGATTGGGCTGCTCCATTTTCTGGCTCTGTGGCTTTCTGTCTCGGCTCCCCAGGCAGGACTTGGAGGTACTTTGTTTCCTAGTGCGGTTCAAAGGTACCTTTGACTGGCGCAAAGGCAGCAAGAAGAATGGAAGAGTAAAACTGCAGAGGTTTGAAAAGTTTCCCTTTTGGAATGGAGGATTTTGCTACAATTGAACTGACAAAAGACTGATTCGGGCAAGATCTCCACCAGAACGAAACCGTTTCTTTCAAGCCCACCTGTCTTGAAAATTGCCACCTTGGGTGTGTATGTCCCCATTTGCCTTCCTGGACTTAGACATCTCCCGTGCTGCGTCCCCTGTGATGTGCTGTGGTGTGTGTCGGTGGCCAGGAGTCCCGGGCTCCCTCCCGGAGGCAGGAGCTGTATCACAGGAGCTGTGCTGTATCACAGGAGAGGTTTGGAGGGTTTGTGTCCATTAACACGACTGAAAAATGAAATCGGAGCCATTACCACCCGTCTCCCAGCTTTCTGTGTAGCCTGTCTCCTATTCATCCTATCTCCTCTACACCTTATCTGATTTCTGCTGCCGTTGCAAACGCTGGGAGGAAGAGCATCCCTGGGGATGTGGATTGAGGCAGCAGGACCCCTCGCTCTGCAAGTCCCCCGGCACCAGGACACCCCGCTTCCCTCCGTGCCTCCATTGCTGCGGTGAGAGCACCCTCTCCTGTCTCAGCCTGCCTCACTGCATTTTTTTTCCCTGCTCCCTTCCCTCGCGTAGAAACCGGCGCTGAGGTTCTCCATCGTGTACTGGGGTGAGGACGCGGGTCCGGGGACCCAGCAGCCTGGGTGCCAGGCTTGGCACCCACACCTTGTCCCGGCACGGCGGCGGTRTGTGACCCAGTGTGCTCCTGACAGCAGCACTGAAGTTTGTTAGAAGAACTAGGGGAACATTTAAGTAAAAAACAATTTCTAAGAGGGGTCTGTTATAATTACTAATTAGATCTGGTTATAATTATCTCTCTTTGCAATCCCATACCTGCCGCAGAATAGCTCCAGTTCCTCCTAACAATTAACAGAGAAAGTCTTTTATGATACACAGGATGATTACATTGCAACTGCAGCCTCCGTGGCGAATGCTGACTTATTAAAGAAGGGCCGATATTTACAGAAGAACATTGTGATCAAATTAGGCTAAAATTAACTGGAGTAAATTAAGAATACCAAGTTTTTTTCATCTGCTTCCCTTTCTTTTCTGCCACAGGGTCGCCTCTGGGTTCGTTCATAATGCTCTGTGTTGATTGCAGTACTTGACTGGGCAAAGAGATACAGAAACATCCCATTTCTCTGGTTTGCCTCTGTGTGAAATCTGCATTTGCATCTCCCTCTCGCTCATCCACCTCCTCCTGCTCTTACAGTGCCGAGCCACAAAACTTACAGGGCAGGACCCAAACCTCGCGTGTTTGCAGCCCCCCCCCCAGCTTTAATAAGCTTGCCAAAGGCTCTGCCTGCCAGTCTCTGCTGCGCAGAGAGCCGGCTCAAAGCGCTCATCACACACTTCCTGTTCAGGGCATGGGTTTTCTCAGAGCAATAGCAAGAGGGGTGGATTTCCCCCGGCGATGCTAAACCCAACGTTCGCTTGCACTTAAGGCACGCCTTAATAAGTCCAAAGTGAAGGCTGGTGCTCAGCGTTAGGAAGAATCACGCAACGAGGAATTTGGGGATTTTTTTAATAGCAATGGGCCAAACAAAATAATCATCAGATGGTTTGAGGGCGTTTTTTTACTTTTTTTCAGCACAAACGAAATTATTGGTGAGCRGAGTGTGATTTCTGGAAGGGTTGACTCTATCTGTAGGTATCCAGAAAGTAGCTGATGCAGACAGACTTTTGGCTGTGGCAGTGTGGGGGGGGTTATGCGGACTGTTGCTTCGCTTCTCCTGAGTAGGAGGCTGAATCATCCTAAATAATAGTGTAGCAGAGGATGGTGGAGGTCATGAATAATATAGTCTCTGGCCCAAGCCTTTGGATAAATTATCCTTCCAGTTAAAATTCATGAATTTGACAGGCTTTGCAAATTGCATCTTATTACGGATTCACCAGCTTCTCCACCTTTACTTGATTGCCTCATCCCTAATCCTCCAGATCAAAGTCGCTCTGAATGTGGGGTCCCTTATTGCATCTTTAGCAACTCCTGGTTTTTCCCCTTATCCGGGAGCTCCACCCTAGTTCTGGCTTAATGCTACCTAGGCAGTGTCTGCAGGCTGAACCTCCATCCTGGCAGCTCCACTTTGAACTTTAATTCCCAGTTGGCCCCTAGATGTGCAACACCAGGCCAAGTGCAGTGACTGGTAGTACTTCTGCAGTGGCTAAGGATGCTGTTAATATAGACGGCGCCATCAGCGTTTGGGGAAGGTGGACACAGGGCATACTTCAGATGGACTTTGGGAAGATGCTTTCTAAAGATGCAGCGGTTGGGATGAAAGCTTTTGCAGTGAACAGGTCAAGACGCTCTCTTTTTCTTCCTTTGTTTCAGTGGAAGAAGCTCACGTTGAAGTCTTTGATAAGGTTTTAGATTTTGTCCTCCTCTTTCTTCCACTTCTTTTCTCCAGAGAAGAAAAAAGAAGAGAAATGAGTGAGTTGAAATAAGGGGAAAAACCTTCCTTTTTTCAGTTTTTTTTGTCATTGGAAAACAGAAAAATTCCATATTGCCTGCCCAAAATGAAATGTTGGAGTTTATTGTCCTTTCTATGAAAGCGAGATGATTTCTGATGAGCTCTTTTGCCTGCTTTTTTCAGTGACTTCAGAGCTGGCAGCCGGCAGGGATTCCTGCTCACCGCTCACAGGGTGACAGGACAGCGGGGCTGGAAAGGCTGGTGCCGGCGGCGCAGGTCGCTTTGCCCCATGGTGGCACGTGTGATCCCTCGGTCGTGCCAGGGTGGAGGTACAGGTACCGAGATGGAGAGGTGGAAAGGGCAGAACCACCCTCAAAGGGTGTTTGTGCCGCTCCCATTCCTGCACCCCAAGCATTTCCCTTCCTACGGCTCCAGCTCTTCGGAGATGGGGCTGGGGATGGTCGTGTTAGAGGATTTTCCTCCTGCAGGTCCTACCCTGGGCAATCAGAGAAGGAAGGCGAGTGTTCGCTATTCACATCACACCTGAGTATTCACGAGAGCTGCAAATTAGCCAGCGAAGTCACCCGGGTTGGGCTGGGACGTCTTTCTGGAGTCCTACCTCATTCCTCCAGCAGTCTTGTTGCAGTGAAGGGGAAAATTAACAATGCTTTTTGCTTTGGGGACAGTTCTTTCATGCAAATCACTTTTGGAAACTGGCAAGTGTTGGGTGTTTTTATTTGCAAAAAGCACGCAGGGGCTTGTTGGGAAGAGGAGGCCATCTCAAGGCAGGTTTCTAAACCGATTTGTACCATCCCAGGCACCATGGAGGATCTAAAAGAGGAGAAATCAAACCCTCTTCAGGCATGGCAGAGCCGAACTGCTGCGTGAGTTTTTCTCCCTGCCCTGTTTCTCAGCCTGCCTTTGCATTAGTGCAGCACAACAAAGAGTTAATTGAATTGGTAAAAAAATAAGCCCAGGGCAGAAGCAGCAGCATCTTTTTCTCCATTGTAATGAGTCATATGTTTTCTTAACGTATTCCTGCTCCTTTCGCTGCTCTCCTGACCTCTCCGCATTGCTGCACACCCCGTTCCTGGTTAGGATCTCCAGCCGGTCTTTTTAGTGCATTGTCAGCCCTAATTGCTTTCTGCTTGGGCCCGTAACACATACGGTTCAACGAGGCTGCAAGAACAGAGCAAAGGAGGACAGAGGAATCGGTGTATTAATCCCTGGCTTCGCTACGATGCTCGCGGCACTGGGGCACCCCTACAGAGTTCGCTGACACTTGGCCGCTCCTTTCAAACAAATGGGGACAGCAAGGAGCAGTCAGGGCACGCCAGTCCCTTTCTCTTTGGGGATGCCAGACCACGACTTAGTCAGAGATGAAATCGGCGGAAAAATAATTACAAGCCAATTACTGACTCAGGTGAAGTGGGGATGGCAAATCACAATGTCACGCCGCGGTCCTAATCAGCTCCTGCAAGTCCCCAGAGAGGGGCTGGCAGGACCTGGCGCGGCCAGGGTGAACCACAGCCTGGGAAACCTCGGGGCGATGCTGGAGGGGCTGCCGGCCAGCTTGCCGGTGGGCAGCGCAGCACATGGGAGGTACCTGCGGGGGCAACTTGTGTGTGTGGAGGAAACCCAGAGGCTTAGAAGGATGCTCTTGTGTTTTCTGCGCTGTAAGCTGGCACGGTGCTTGTTTTAGCCCTAGAGGGCTGGAGTGTAGTGACCAATATCAGGGCTAAGGTGGCAGCTGGTACCTGCTAATACCTCTCCAGCAGGTAAAAGTGGCACCCGTTGCCACAGCCTCAGCACAGTCCAAGTATGTAGGTGACTTGAGACTGGGACCGTGAGTCCATCGTTTCCCTGCTCTCACAGGACAGCCCTACTCATCTGAACTTGTAGTGTAGTCCTGCCCGCGGCTCCTCCCAGAGTTGTGCTCCCCAAAAACCAGTGGCAGTCCAAAATTTCCCATGCAGATTGGGCTTTTCCTCACTTGCGTGGCTGCAAATGGTGTGAATTTGCCTGCAGTACTGCAGCTGGGACTCCGGCAGGGGCCGGGGGGTGCTGGTCTGGGGTGGGATGCCGTGGGGACAGCAGGTTGAGCAGATGCAGGGCCCGTGCAGGCAGCCCCACATCAATGATAGCAGTGGGGACGTGTCCTTGGTAGGCAAAGAGAAGGAGCATGCCCAAGCCTAGAGCTGAGCGGCCCAAAATGAAAAGCTCCTTGGCTTTTTTTTTTCTTCACAAATAATCCCCAAAACAAGCTCTGACACAAGCATGGCTGTTTGCAGATTTGTATAACCCTTTTATTTGAGGCTAGGGTTTGTTTGTGAACCTGCTGCTTTGACACACCAGGATGAATGCCGTCACAGGGAGGCTTAGAAATGGCTGCGATGCACAAGAGGCACTCCAGAATCAGATGTCAGGTCCCCCAAGCCTTGAAACTGTGTGAAGAAGGGAGGGAATTTCTAGTGAAAATAAAAATGCTTTGCCTCTGTTACTGGTGGAGCATCCCAGGGTCATGTTCTGAAGCTTTGCAGTACTGAGGACTAGAAATGTGTTGGGTTTTCTGTGATGAAAGGCTCCGCTCCTCCTCTCTTCAAATAGATTTAGGATCTGGGCTGCAAGAAAAGTGAGAAATGATGCGACAAGCACGGTACAGCTGCTACAGATTTGGTGACGCTGAGTTAGCTGGCAGATGTTCGCTGCCCATCCCTTCCACCCTGCAGAAGCCGAGCGAGGCGTTTCCTCTCTCAAAAGCAATCCAAGACCCCTGGAGCTCTCCTGGCAATGCCGTAGACCCCATTTCTGGGAAGGGGATGACTTGCCAGGTGGGCAGCTGTACCCTGCGCTCACTGACCCCTCTCTGGGGTGAGAAGCAGAGCTCAAGGCGGAGGGACCTCCTTGTTTGAGGTTGTTTTGTCCAAACCGCAATGCCCAGCGCCTGCCAGCTGCCACCAGCCTGGGACCAGCACGGTGCTCCTGCCCGCAGGCAATTCAAGAGCCTGTGGTGAGTCAAGCCACCTTCCCCTCCACAACCCCTTCCTCTCCATCTGTCCTTCCATGGTCCCCCTCCTCTGGTGTCAACACAAGCTTAATTAAAAAGCAGCAGATGTTCCTTTGATTTCAATTTACTCAAGATTTTAACCTAATGGAAATGGTATTTTGCATCCAGCTGTGACGAGGCAGTCTGGGCTGAGTCCCGGCATCCCTGCTTGCAGATTTCCTACCTGTCTCGCCGACTTGACGGCAGCGACTCACTTCCAAAAAGCTTCTCCTGGAGGTTGCGTCTACCAGATCTCGGGAGCAGCTCTGCCCTGATTCAAGCTGTGCAAAAGGACTCGCAGCAGCTCCTGCACGCTGGCGAGGCAGCGGCAGAATCTGGGAGAGAGCATCGTTTTGGCCTGGGTGGAAATTTTTGTGTGTGTTTTGGAGGTTTCTCACGAAATGGAGTAATAATTGAGAAGGAGAACAGTCAATAGTGAGTAATTCATCTGCCAGATTTAGCTTCGCTTTCCCTCTAGGATTGCAGCAAGCCAACTGCGATTTCCTGACCTTATCTCCTCTCTGAGTGGGTAAACAACAAACAAACTCTTTTGTCGCTGCCTGGAGTGGCTTGAAGATATTCACAAGCAGAGCCGGTTTGTTTGTCACCAGATGGGAAAGATGGGGCTTTGTCCCTCTCCCTTGCATTTTCACCACCTGAATTCCTCCGTGTGTGGACACAGCTCCCACAGGCTCTCACGTGCCCGGGCGTTGCTGTTGCACCATCGGGTATGTGATCGCCAAGGACGGGGTATCTAGGTCATGCAATGCCGTAGTCTCAGCCTGCGTTGCAAGCTCAGTAGGCTCTCTGTGCATGGAGAGCACCCGCAGCTCGCTCCCACCACCAGCTCAGGCAAACTCTCCACTGCTGGCATCATTCGCTCAACAGCCCTCCATCTCCTGAAGGACTTTGTACCATTCCCAGCCGTCGGGACCAAAGATCTTCAGCGTGGGAGGTATGAGCCAAGGGAAAGCGCAAACACATCTCCTGGTCTTCACTGCTTTCCACTTCCCTAGGCAAGGCAGGAAGGGGACAGAACCCTTTTTTCCCCTGCATAACATGAATATGTGCTCTGCAGAGCCAAAACTATCGTTTGTCTCTGCCTGGGCTACTTTTCTGGTCTGCAGAGCAAAAAAGAAATGGCACGCCAGCCTGCAAATTGTGCTAGTCCATACATCTCCTATTCGTGGAGACCCCTGCCTCCCTCCCACCGGAGTCCTGCAAGCCAGTAATGGGATGAGGAGGGGCAGGAGGGGGAGGAAAATCCTCACTCACTGGAAAAACACCCCCAAATTCTCCCCCAGAGCAAAGTGTGGGAGGAAGAAGCATGGACGGCGTGGAGCCCATCAGAAATCTCAGCCTCTCCGACACTCAGCCTCATTACAAACAGTGATCCCCTGACACAGAGCAGCAATTTACAGGCGCCATTAGCCTACGCCAGAGACAGAGAGATGGCGAGAATGTCCTATTTTCTGCACCTCCCGTATGCCACRCGATTCACAAAGGATAAAAATAATTAGCCGGAATGTCTCAGGGATGATTGGCAAGTGCCTGGGGGCTGGGAGTTCCCCCGACGTGCTGTCCTTGCTTCAAAAGCGAAGGACAAAACTTTGCTAAGAGGCTGACTCTGAGCGGCGGGATGCTGCCGGCTCTGTGGGAGCAGGCTGGGCAGAAGGGAGCTCTGCCCATTACTCCTGCTGAGGAGCTCGCTGGGCATTCGCACAGGGCCCCTGCCTGCATCTACAGGGCTGTTGTGGGATGCTGCCCCTAAATCTGCTGCTGCCGGGGTGGGCTGGTCCCGCGGGGATAAGCCAGGCTTTGGGTCTCCCTTCTTGCAGCAGGTAGGACTTGGSTCCTGCCGACTCTTCCCTCCCCAGCCCTCCCTCATCCACCCCTGAGCRGCCTCTCTGCTTTTGAACCTCATGAATTTTTCAGTTAATTATTAGGCTTGCTAAACTGCACCGCTGGGCTGTCATTAATAACGGAGGGGGTTCAGGGACAGGGCTGGGAACCGCCTGCTCGGCAGCAGTGCAGTGGTACGGGGACGAGTGGGGAGCAAAGGAAGGAGCTTTGCATCGCTCCCCTGCCTCCCGAGCCCACGCACCCAGCCAGGACCTCATCATTCCCAGCCAGTTTCCCCACCAGCTACCACTTGGGTCCCCCTTTTCCCAGCTTTCTGCCTCTTCTTGCTTGCTCTCCACCATTTAGCCTGCCACCTCCRGGCCAACATGCCCTGCCAGTCTCTCTGCTCATTAAGGCACAGCTAGTCTCAAAATGAGAGCTCGTAAAGTGATGGAGCACAGCCCTCTTTGGGTCCAGAGCTGGGTGACTTTTTTCCCATCGCCGATAAGTTCACTGCAAGTTATTTGTTGTGTGAGTCAAAGCTGGCAAAGCGTGTCGGCTGGGAAAGGGCAGCAGAGGGATTTGTGTTCCTGAAAGCGTCCCCACATTTCACGTGAGCCTTTCTGAAATGAAAGGTTAGGCATGGGAAAACCCAAATTGTGTTTTGACATCTTCCAAACATCCCCTTTTGTGCTAACTCAGCACTTCTTGTTTAACAAAACTGGCCTAAATTCCGAAGAAGCATTCCCTTCCCATTCAGCACAGCCTGAGCTTCTCTCCTGCCTTCCCCCTTCAGCCGCAGGGCAGCCATCGCAACAAAACCCTGCACCCCCTCCCCGGCTGCTGCCCCTCGGACAAACTGACTTTGTGCTTTCTCATCTCTCTCTTCACTTCCCTTTCCTTTCTCCCCGTCATCTGACAGCAGCCAGGACCCGAGTGATTAAAACCTCAGAAGGCAGGAGGGGGACTTTGATGGATGCTTTTGGTAATGCCGGTAGCATCTCTATCTGTACGCCCTGCCGGGGAAATCCATCTTCCACCGCGCAAGAGCTATTGCAGTGTAACGCGAGGGCTCCCAGCAGCCCTCGGCACGTGTCCAGCCGTAAGAGGGTTGGTGCTGATGGGATGTGCCGAGCATTTTAAGTGGCCTCCCCGCTGTGGTGGGAGGCAGGTCCAGCCCTCCTCATGGCAATGCCGTAATGGGACAGCTCATGTCCCATCCCAGAGGAGCAGTGGGTACCGGGGATGTCTGGCTGCCAGGGCTCCAGGAATGCTTCCCAACCCCTCCGGCTCTGTGCTGGGCAGCCTCCGCCACCAGAAAAAATAGCTGTGGCTGAGGTTGGCCAGGCAGCACCTACAGCTCGTGCTGTCTTTGGCTGTATTGGGAAGAGACCCAAACCAGCTTGGAGTTGGGGGGCTGTAGCATCCCATGAGTGTTGCCTTGGGGCTCCGACGTGGCCCAGGGCTCCTGTGCTTGTGTTTATATTTCTGTTAGCATTTATGGTTTTATTATACACTTTTTTTTTAATGCCTTTGGGATCCATTTGTGGGTCAAACTGAATGAGAGCTCCTCATGCACTCGGTGTTTTCGGATCGTGGGAATAAGGTGAAAGGTCTGGTAGAGCCCCTCAAAATGGGTCCGTCCCAAGGAATGAAAAGCTGATACGCCATTAACAAAAATAGCATCGCCTCCCAGCTTGTTCTGTGTCCCCTGAGACTTCTGTGCTGCAGCTGACTGGGGTCATTTCTGCTCGGACCTGTGGTAAAACTGAGCACAGACTTGGTGAGCAGATACCTCGTACGGTGGGAGTTGAGTTGTAGTTAGCGTTGTCCTGGCTGCGTTGCTTTGTGCAGGCGGTATCAGGGGATAAATAGTCACGTCTCCGGTCTAAGGAGGGGAACAAACTTAGGGGAGTTGCTGCTTTGCAGCCCATGATGTTTCAGAGATGTTAGATGGAGGAAGAATATCTAGAACAGCAAGAAAAGAAAAAAATCAACCAAAAAATCAGAAGGAAATGCAACTATTTCTGCCACAGTAACTCATGGGAGTTGTCATTCAGACACCTTGCGCTCGGTCCCCTTCTCTTTCCTCGCCTCATTTCCCAGGTCAGGCCAAACCTGCTCAGATGCACCGTTACCCTTGCCCTCCAAGAGGAACGAGAGTCCCTAACCGAAATGTTTCCCCTGTTGACGTGTTGTTGCCTTTTTGCTATTGAGTCCTTAATTAAAAAAGAATAAAATTCCACCAAAGCAGACATTTTCCCTGAAACACTCCATCACTCAAAAAAAAAAAAAAAAAAAAAAAATCGATGTCCTGTTTAGAAAAAAAAACAGTTGGGAGCAGGTTTTGGAGCAGCCCTAGGTAGTATCTCCCCAAGAGTAACAGCGAAGAAAGGAAACGCCATGTCCTGCAGCGAGCGGAGGGCTCTGGTACCTAATGAATTACACATCCTCACCCCAGCGAGCCTACGAGCACCTCCCGCATCTCGTTATTTTAAGAGTTGCCGAGCTGTAAACTGCTCATAAAGCAAAGCATCTTTCAAAATCAATTTATCAGGGGGTGGTAGGAAACCGTAACGTACCATTTTCTTCCGTGAGTGTCAGGGTCCGGCTGGCAGGATGGGCTGGGAGGAGACGGCGTGCTGCAGGGAGGATGCAATTAGCTCAACTCTACTGCCTTCTGCAGTTGCTTTAGCTCAACTTGTTTTGTTAGCTCTTTCTTCCCACGCTCTCTGGTCCCTTTTCACTGTCTTCCTTTCATCTGATCTTCTCCCACAAACCCAACCATTTCTATTAAGGTTGTCACCGTTTTTAGAGGGCTGAAGCCCGGGGAACCTACCCATTGCTTTTTCACCCTTTTATTTCCCTTAAAATCTCCCTTTTGGGTTTGGGTTTTTTTGTTTTAAGCTGCACGTGCACCCCTGTCCCTAAGGATGGGGTGACACCTGTGTCTTTGTGCTCCTCTCAGAGAAAACCCCTTGTAAAAACACCGAGACATAGCAAGACCAAAGCCATTATTCTCAGGATCCTTCTGTCGTGGCTTTAAGCAGGCACCAGGAAGGATTCCTGCTATTGCAACCCAATTTTTCTACTACTATGCAATTTGCAGGCTATCAGGGCAAGCTGTATTAATGGGTCTGGCTCTGTGGGGATGCCTTCAAAGAGGGGACCTGAGAGCGAACAGCAGCCCGGGGGAATTCCCTCTGAACAGAGGTTTAAAGACTTGGGTAACTTGTCTTAAAAAGGGGATCTGCTAATGGTTTATGCAAGGATGAATGATCTCAGGAAAGGCTGCGGGACGGGAGGGCAGACAAGGGCATTCAAAGTTTGCGCCTGCGAGGCTGAACCTTTTCCATACAGCGTGCGATTGAGCTGTGCTGCTGCCTGATAACCGGATTCAGACGGAACCCAGACATGTGTCAATGCTGGGAACATTGTGATTGATCATGCTCCGTCCTGGAAGGGCTGGTTTTGGTTTCCTTTGAAACATCTGGCCCCGGCCAGTGTCGGGAGATAAGGCATTGCAGCACATTGATCAAACCCCATCTGATGGTTGCTGGATTCATCCATAATGATTTGCTCGGCCCTTATTGCTGCCGCAGCTGAAGGAGGATCTGCAGAGCCCGTGACCTCTGCAACTTAGGGATGCACATCATTCAGCAAGCCCCACATGGGACCCGACGGCTAGATAACATCATCGGTGGGTCAGCTTGTTTGATTTTTAAACGCGGAGCTGTGCACCCATATAGCTTGGGGGGGGTGTTTCTTGTTTGCTGGAGCAGGATATCTGGCTGCAATTACACTTTTGCACGAGGAAAGCCGCGACAGGGCTGACAGCAGCCGGGTAGCATGGCGTGCCKCAGGAGTCCTGCTGTCCTGCAGGTGGGAGTGGGGTTAGGACTGGCAGCGAGCTTACGAAGCCTCAGCGGCGTGAGAGGCTTCGTAAGAGACTCGGGCCAGTCGTGTCGGGCAAGAAGTGTTTTCTAACCTGCTAGAGCCCCCGTGCTGGATGCCACGGTGGTTTTGAGTCCAACTACTTTGCACGGCCGCAGTACTGGGGAGATGGGAGTGAAGAGTAGCGCTGGCAGATCTGGGTCATGGCAGGGGATTAGCCTCTTTCTAAGRCCTTCATTTATTATTTCTGATGGCATCTTACACCCAGGAGGGTTCGGCTGGTACCCAGATCAAAGCTCTCCACTCCCAGCTAACCCCTGCACATGTCGTCCTTGTCTCGGTGCTACCGCAAGGCAACTGCTAAGCACCGTATTTCCATCTCCCCGGTGGGTCTCCCTGGCGTGAGCTGCCCTGGATTCCTCCGCAGCAGCAGGGCCAGGGATCTGAGCGGGAATCTCCCCTGATGGAGGCTGGAAAGAGCATCGCTGAATGCGATGCACAGCCCATTCCCACCTAGGAAGGAGGGATCTCCAAGGGACTTCCAATTGCTGACCTGCAAACAGGAGGATTGCCCTGGCCCAGGCTGATAGATGCTGGAAAGGGATAGATCAGACATGGCTGTACTTCGTTTCCAACAGCCACAGCGTAGAGATGAGCTGTAGGCAACACCCCACATCCATCTGTCCTCATCTGATCCCATGTTAGCCTGTCTCCATCACAGACAGCCATGCTTTTTAAGGTCCTGGAAGCCTCTCCATCCCTCCAAACTCAATCTGTGCTGAAGTCAGGTGCTCAGCACTTGCGTAGCAAATATCTGTGCCCAAGAACAGATGGTTGGGTGGAGATCTTCTTGTCATTGCTGCCAAGCTGCAAAGGTGAGATAGGAGCTTTCCCAGCGGTTGGCAGGTCTAACCCAACGTGTGCATGGAGAGCAGTGTGAGCAGCGCTGCCTTCTCAGCGCAGGCAACAGCCTAAAATCCTGTGCGCTACCCTTCCTAGTCGCCCAAAGTTAACAGGGGTGAAACAACTTCGTCCTTTCCTTCAGTTTGATTCGTTTGCTGTGCAAACAGCTGGGGACAGCGGGGAGGGAGAAACCACAGGAACAACTGAACGGGCATCATGCATCCACGAAACAGCAGTAACGGCTCACGTCCTAGGCATGGGCAGTGCCGGAGGGATTTTTCCTAGCCTGGCCTAAGGTCTTGTCTTTTCTCACCCCGCTCCTGTTCCCAGCTTCCTTGGTGACAAATCCCAGTAGCCAGAGCCAAGCTTTCTGCCTTCTTCTCCAGCCCTGGACCGGAGCTGAGAAAAGCAGTAATAGCCAGCTGCTTTGGGGGGGTGGGCATGGTTTAAAGGGGAGCATGTGATAAAGCTGTGGCCTTTAAGAAAAAGAGGAGAAAAAAAGAAAGGGGAAAAAAAAAAAAAATCAATCTTCCTAGACTCAAAGCAGAAAAAACCTCTTCAAATTGCAGTCTAGGCAAGACAAGGCACGCCTGTGATTTCTCAATCAAGTGACGGAGTGCCCGGCCTCGGTGGGAGCAGGCAGGGCTCCTCGCCGTCATCCGAGGCCAGCTCAGCTGCCTGAAACCAGGTACCTGCAAATCCCAGCTGGGCAAGGCTGAGAAATGCCACCTGGAGAGGGGAGGGCAGAGAACCCCTGGGACTGAGCGATTGCATCAGTGCCAGGGCCACAACAGCGAAAATTAGCTACTGAGCTGGAAACACAAGTGCCTTTTTATTTTTTTGCCCCTGAAAACCAGGTAGGAGCCCGGAGGATTGAGGCTGGAGATGCAGCAAGGCTCGAAAAACAAACCACCCCTTGCTATCCTTACCCTGCAGGGAGTGGGGAAGGACTGTGCCCATCCCCGGGGGATCTCCCACCCACCATCTTTCCTGGACACAGACTGAGATGGGGAGTTTTTCCTGGTGCTGAGCAGTGGGAGGTGGTGCCCTCCTCACTCTGGATACCAGGGGAGAGGGATGAGTCCTTCCCCGTTCAGCTCGTTACCTTACACGTTTGTTGCTTTGCTGGTGCACTGGGCTCCCAGCAAAGCCCACCCGAAGGGAAATGCAGGATTGGGCTGTGCTGGGTCTCCTGTCCCTGTAAGGGCTCAGCACTTGCCRTTAGGATAGTACATACCCGTGGCTAATTAACAGTAGAGGTGTTGGCCAATGGAGGTCAAGGCATTTGCAGCCTTGGGATGGATCCGGATAATCAAGCCCCAATCTTAACAAATTGAGTCCCAATCTCCCGTTTCTTCCAGCTGTGCTCTGCATCACAGTATTTTTGTGGTACCTCCTGATTTCTACAGGACCAACAACGCCTGGGCGCTGGGGACACATGCCCAGCGAGCACAGCAGGACGATCGCACAGTGGGCATTTATTTCCAAGTTGCTTGAGTGCCATAAATTTGCACAGAGAGCGGCAGGGACCCAGCGCTCTGCAGATGAGACCTGCTCCCGGTAATAGGCGTGAGGGTGAGAAGTGGGCAATGTGGCTCCGACAGGGCTCGGGCCTTTGAACCTCACCGGAGCAGGYAGGATTTCTCCCATCCCATCCTGCAGAAGATGAGATCTAAGAGCAGCTCCCACCAGCAGCAGATGGCTGAAGGAGGTGGCCAGCTCATGGGGTTTGCTCCAGCGCGTACTTTCTTCCCTTTTTTCTTTTTTTTATTAATGAACAGTAATAATCCTCCTCTTTTTTTTTTTTTWAAACAATTTGAAAATATCTGACATATGGGAAAAATAATGAATTCCATTTTTCACCTGCATTCTCTGATCTGTCAGTCTGCACCCAGGAGCTGCGTGTGCAGGGGGAGGAAGAGGAGGAGGAGGCAGGGGGTGCTGGCCTACATTGGGTAGACAATGATTTTCCTGCCTATCCCCCCTTCCAGGAAAGGGTTCAGGCACGTCCTACAGTTGAGGGGAGACAGGCTATGCCACCAGTCCCTTTTGCAGTCTTTCGCTTTAGCCCTTTTCTGTTTCTATTTGTGGGAGGGTATCTGAGGTGGTTTGTGGCTGCAGTAAAGAGGGATGTGGTGCTTGGAGGACCTTTCTGCAGTATGGCTCTTCCCTGGTGCCCGTGGGCTTGGGGACTTGACCCACCAGGTCCCTGCTCCTCCTCCCGACCTGCTGGCTGACAAGCCGAGCCATGTTTGTTGGCTCCGAGACAGATTAACACAACACTGCACTGTTTAGTTTTAGCATCATTCCCAAAAGTGTCTTAAACTGTAACCCAGCATAGGATTGCTGAAGGTGCTGCAGCCTCTGTGGAGTCCCGCGTGCCCGTGGCGGATGCCCAAACCACAGCCTGCTGCCCTCTCTCCGAAGCGGATGGGGGTCGTGCCCTGCTCCCAGCATGGGACTGCCATAGGTCTCAGCACAGAGCAGTGGGGCTTGCAAAGGAGCAGGGACAAGGGGCTGATCCAGCTGGGAAAGCCTGGGATTCGGTGTGACTTCACTTCCAGTTAAGCAGACCACATAGTCTATCTATGCCTCAGTTTCCCCTCTTTGAGATACGCAATTCCCTGTGCTGGGGTGAGTGTGCAACAGGGGATCATACTAATGAATTTGATTATTACAGTGGTAACAAGGCCAGCTGGGCAGATAATTTTTCCTCCGTTCCTATCCCATCCCTCCCAACACATCTAGGAAGCTTTACCCTGACCTTCCTCCATCCCCCGACAGGCAGAATTGGAGCCATTACTCACGATTGCCACCAGTCACGCATCCACCTCTCTCCTTAATCGTCGGCAATACCCTTCGGTTTAAGGAGAGCCAGGGCAACTTATTGCAGACACAAGCAAAGCAAAACAGCTCCCTCCGAAGACTTCAGGACCCGAATTAGGGCTTGGTAGTACCTGTTGACACGATCCATCCGAACACTGACTTGATTGGGATAAATAAATGAGGAACTGGCAAATGCAATGTATGTGCTGGGGTTGTATTTCCCTTTCAAACGGAAGAGGAAATTCTAAGTTTCTTACCCTTTGCGGAGAGAATATTTCAAGTAAACCATCAATACCCAGCCAGCTACCTGTCTGCCTGCACGCACAGCATCTGGTTGTTTATTAAAGCTTGGAGGGGTTTGCCAAATTTCCCCCCCCCCCGCCCCTTGTATGAAAGGCTTTTCAGTAGAATACAAATGCTCGCTTATTCTGTGTCAGATCTGCTCACGTTTTCTCCAAAAACGGATGCTGCCCAGAGCCGGGTCTCACAAAGGATTTCAGAACTTTGAAGTTTGGTTTAATTCCAATCCAACATGAAAATCAAACAGTTAAAACACTCTCTAGGAAAGAATTTGGGACCAAACCCCACCTCAGCTTGAAAAATCAAAGGGTATTACAGTGATAGTCCTCCACGTGACCTGGAGAGGGATTTGGTGGGGGAAGACCAGCCCCTCCTGGGCAGAGAGTGGGAAAGTGGAGCTGAGCTGGTGAGTTCAGGCAGAGCTTTGCTGCAATTAAATGAAGCCATCTCTGCAAAGCTTTTCTGCATTTGAGGAATCTGCATTCTCCAGCAGGACTCCATTCCACTGGAGAAATCCAGCCTGCTGACCCAAAGAAATCTAGAAAATGTGGGACTTTCGGTGGCTGGATGGAAACAGAGATAAATCATTAGGGGGAAGAAAAAAAAAAAGTTTTTAGGAAATATTAGCAGTTTGTTTCTCATGAGCTGCTTAATGTGAGGAGGGTCCCTGCAGCACACTCGGCTGCAGAGAACACACAGACAGGAGAGAAACAGGGATGCAGGTTGCTTTGGGTGCTGAGCTGTCACCCTCCGCCAGCTGCCAGGGCAGCATCACTGTGCATCCACTTGGGATGGAGAAGAGGCATCATTGCTGGCAACCCACCGCCCTCCCGCTCAGACACACACACTGAAGTGCCACTAGACAAATAGGACTGAGAGAGATGCACTATTTAAACTTTCATCACTTTTCTCCCTGCTCCCCTTGTTTCTTTTGATTTATTTTTTAGCGTGTTTTCCCCAGGCTGTGCTGTTTGCCTGCATCCATTTCCTCTCCTTCTTCACTTGGCAGCAGCCAGGCGCCTTTCCGAGGGCACCCGCAGCTGCCCTGCATTTTTCAGGCTGTCCAGGCTCAGCTCCCTTGGGTCAGCAAGAAGAACAAGGCAGCAGAGCTTTCAGCAGCAGAGCAGCATCAGGCTGGGGTAGATGCGGGCTGGACACAGAGGGACAGCAGAGAACCTCTAGACATAACATCCCCCCTCTTGCTATCCCTCCCTGGCTGAGCAAGGACTCTGGGGCAGCTCGTTAAGACTCATCTGTATTGCATCGACCATGCAATTGCCATATAAGAGCCCCATCCCATTTGCACCCTTCCCAAGGTGGGTGACCCTGCCAGGGCTCGGCATGGGAGAGATGCAGGAAGGGTACCAGTCATGTAGGCATCCTCCAAGCCACCAGCTTTCCATTCCACGCCAATCTCAGCAGGGCCAGAGGCTGGCAGCACACGGGTGGGAGGCTGTACACTTTGAAGCAATGCCAGCATTGGCACCGTAGCCAGCACGGCCTCTGTAAATAGACAGTGTGCAACACGGACTGAATTTTTTTAGCCTGCCTTAGGTAGGGAAGGAGGATGCAGGCAGCTTCGCTGATTGTTTTCCTTGCAGAAGAGCTGAACCTCATCCTGCTGAGCAGCCTGCAGACGGAAATGATCTCCGGGTTTCAGATGTAGGATGCAAAGGAAAATCTGGTCAGTCATGCTTGGAGGAGGGAATATTATGAGTTGGAGTCAGGACTCTCAGCCCTACGACTGACCCCATTTGCAAACTCAGACCACTTGCTCTGTATTGCCCCTTTTTCCTTACCTGCCAAAGCTCCTCATCTGCAAAGGGATTGCAATCCTCATTGCATCGGGAAGGGGAGAGGTAGAATGGATCCATGTCAAGGTGGTTGAGGGGGAAGATGCAATTGCAGTCCAGGATTAGGTTTCCTCCAGAGCTCAGGTCACCGAGCCCCACAGATTTGCCATAAGTCTCCAGTTAGTGCTGCCCTGAAAAACATAACCCATGACAGCACTCAAACACAGCGAAATCTCAGCCTTTAAAGTGTTGGACAAAACCTAAGAGCCTGTTTATATCCTTCCTAGCTCTGAAGAGCTGCTGGAAATCAGAATCCTAAATGTGTAAAGTTCTGATAAATGAAAAGCTAAACATTCATGTAGCTGTAAGCTGCTCTGCAGTGGTTTAGGCCCTCACAATTCATAACCTTCAGGCTTGATAACACAGTGAGATCCTAGGCAGTCTGCTGGAAAACTACTGCCAGAAACACAATCCCTGTAAGGGGATTCTCTTATCCAGTGCAGCAAGCTCCATCCTAAAAGCAGTTTTGTTTTCTAGCCCCTTTTCCTCCTCTCGGGAAGCTATCCTAGATACTTGATGAAACAGAGAACCTTCTTTCTTCCCCAGTGACCAAATTTTCCTGTTTTTTCCCTTGTCTTCTGCCAACCTTCCCCCAGTTCCTTCACTACAACCAGTCTCCCAGCCTTCATTTTGCCAAATTAAACAAACTGATCTCTTCTGATCTCACCTGGTAGGAAAGCTGCTCCTTCCCTTTGATCAGCTCCATCAGCTCAACATGCCTGAGTGTGGCCAACCCCCCCCCAAGATCTCAAGAGCATCTTGCAGAGCAACACCACCGGCCTCTGCAAAACACCCCCAAGACTGGCAGGGAAAGCAGGCATTGGTTTCAAAGAGGAGGCAGTTCCCTGCAGTTATCAAGAAGAGGAGAGGATGTGCCAGTCCCAAGTGGAGCACAGAAATGAGACAGCAGCTAATTAACTCATCTTTTGCTGAATATCATTAACACCAAGCTTATTGTCAAAGTCACACCCCACCAGTCTTGCTACATTGACCACTTGCAGAGGGCAAGTGCCTGCTCCTTTTTGGAGCAGGACAGGATCTTCCTGGGAAGGTAAGGAGACCACAGAGGCTGCAGGTTGAATTCTGCTTCTTTCACAAGCACCTTGCCAGCCAGCAAACCTGGACTCAAAACGCCCCAAGCATGGAGCAGAGGTTGGATTTGTAAAGGAAAACACTCTTTGCAGGGTTTGTATTGCAAAAACTTCCACGCAGCAAGCAGCTGTATGCAGATCAGGGCAGCGCCTGCATACAGTCACCCAGAGCAAGCGTACTATGATGCCCTCATAAGCTTGACTTGTCTACAAGAGGCAAACATGCCTCTTTGACAAGCCTGCGATGCCTGAATACACAAACACTTCGCCGCACCAGAGCAAAGCTTCCAGATCCACCCTCACTGCACAAGAGGGCCAGCTGAGCCAGCTGAATCCCTCCAGGCTGTCTCCCTGGGGCTCCCCACGCTTTCCTTACTGTAGAGACAAAATACAGGAGCAAATCTACCCTTGTTTGGCTTGGCTTCATCATCTCCATGGGGCCTCATGTTCTCACCGAGTGCCAGCTCGCTGGAAGGCAGCTGGCCCACCAAGTACTGTTAGCAAACCACTGTGGAGGACTGGGGATGCTTTTGGTCTACACTTAGGACTCTCAGCTTTGGGGCTAGGAAGCACCTTCCAATGGTTTGTAGCATGTCACGATCACCAAGAGCATCTTCTGGTCACTGTTATTTGCTTAACACACAGGTAAGATGAGCCCAGAGCCTTAAGTGCCACAGACCCCGTAGGGAAGATGAGCAGTGCATCACCGATGCCTTACCCAAGGGATCTCATTCCTCAGGGGGACACTTGTGCCGAGTCTAACATCAGTTGACCATTACTTGCAGATACACGGCTCAGAGCAATCCTCAGGGGCTGCTCGATATCTGCCTCTCCAGACCAGCAGCTGGGTGGCCCTTCCCCACCAGTGAGCATTTGGGGTTCAATCCGTTAACACTGTCCCAGGAAGAGGAGGCTTGTTACACAAACCCAACAGCAAGGAGGTACCAGCCACATCAACAGAAGAAAGCAGCAGTCAGCGTTAATTAGGAAGAAGCACTGGTGGCTGGAGGGCTTTTTGCTTTCTCCACTTCCAGGAGCTGACTCCTGCCTGGAGGATCCTGTTATCTCAATAAATATTGCTAATAATTGAGGATCTGTCTGCTCACCGCAACATTGTCCAGCTGACAGGAGCATTTAGAGACATCTATGTTATTTCTTAGCCAAAGCTGCCATGTTAGCCTGGGGTATTAGTTCAGCGCTGAATAATTCTGCGTGGTCTCATTGATTAATCATAGTTAAGTCTTGCAGGGCAGGACTGTATGCAGGAAAGCCTCTAACTAGCCAACTAATTTAAGAAGTTGCTGAATGCACAGCCCAAGAGCAACACTCATTTGTTTGTATTTCTTTATGCTGATGTGCTGTAAAACAGGCTTTTCCCAAAGCACTCCAAAGGGCAAGGAGCAGAGACCCCAAGCTGTCCTTACTCATCCAAGCAGCCCACAGCTATGGAGAACAGATTAATGCCTGTCCAAGGCTAGTTTAAAAATGTTCAGCAAGCCCTGTGTTTTGACAGAAAATCAGGGTTTTGATGGGGAGAAGCTTGTCATTCTTTGGAAAGTTTTGTCTGCAGTGAAGAAAAGAACAGTTCTCCAGCTGAGGTCCAGAGTGCACAGTGAGGAACAGGAGACCTTCTGCTGGGGCGTTTCACCTCCCACCCCAGAAGGTCTCAGTGCAATGTCCGTTTGGGGATAATCTGTCTAGACTCCCACCCCATAAGCAGCTGCATGTCATCCATCTCTCTGGCTTGTTCCTACTCTTGTGGGCTTGAGCCGTCATAGATCCCTTCTCTTTCATTCTCTTTTTAAACTTTCCAGGCACGTGAGGGTTAACTCCATTTTCTTTGCTGTCAGGAATAACCGCCCCCCACAACCCCAAACAACTCATCCTATTTATATCCCTGCATTAATCAGAAAGGCTAGCACTTCTACATCTACGTGATTAAAAATTAGGAGACCGGATTCTGTAGTGGTGCCTTATAGTAATAACCAATCCTGGGAGCACAAGGGATGAATAATGGATCATGGCTCTACGCTACTGGCTTCTTGCTTTCCCTTCTTTCTTCTCCTCTTTTTATCTTTCATTCTCCTCCTCCTCCTCTCCCAGGCTGGAGGTTGAGTTTGGGGAAGGAATACATCCATCCATCGTTTTGCCAAAATTAGAGCTGCTGAGAGACATTGCTGATTCCTATTCATCAGACCCTCTCCTCCCCAACCAGATCCCCTGGTTAGTGAGCCTGGAGACCATCAATAATTCATGGCTACATGAATAACTGGGGGATGATAACCACTTACTTGGGAAGACGTAATTGGTACCCACTCTCTCTTCTCATCTCCTTAAGCAGCTCCCCAAGTCTTGCTGCTAATCCAATAGAGGGAAACAGGAGCAAAACAGTAGGTTAGAAAACAAGGTTTTCTGGCACAGGGAAGACAAGTGGTTCCATGCATGAGGTTATTCCCTGTCCCGTGTCCCCTAGGTTTCATGGGCAGCTAAGGGACAGGCTGGACTGCTTTGAGGGGGTGATGTTAAGCCAGTGACTGCAAAAAAAAAAAAAAAAGCTTTCAGATGTCAGCTGGTGGGACAGGACACTGGTCAGGAGTATTAAACAGCCCACCGTAAAAGTCCCTTCATTTAATTCCAAGATGCTCTTCAGAGAAAGTCTTGTGGGTTGGTTTTTTCCCTGCTCCACAAGATGAATTTCCAATATTTTACAAGCTGAGGTCAAATTCAATTAACAGCTTCAGTGAGGGGAAGAAAAACTATTGAAAAATACCATGTTTTTTTAAAAACAGTATAAACTCATCCAATGAAGGGGTTGTTTTTTAAAAAGTGGAAAGAAATACTTCCTTAATAGTTAAATAGCATCAGAATTAAGCAGAATTTTCCACGTTTTCATATTCAGGGGCTGATGCATTTCAACTAACCCAAACCACAGATTTTCACTTTTTTTTTTTCCACTCTTGTAGCCTGAAAAAAAAAATGTACATTTTGGATCCATGTAGAAAAGCTTCCCCCCCCCGCCCCCCTCCCAGTCCCTGGGTTCCACCCACTGAGCTGAAAAATCCCATTACTCACAGCGTTTGGCAGATGTGTATGTGACCAGCTTTGTGTGCAACCCGCACATCTGCCTTGCCTACAAATCCTGTGCCGATGCAGGCAGCCACCTTTGAATTGTCAGGGAACATAATCCCTTTCCATCTCCTGAATTCAGCCCAGAACTGGAGGAGCCAGCGAGGAGTTTTTAAATATTTCTCGGCCAGCTAAAACACCAGGGCAGCTCAGGAGCAGAAGCAGAGACGTAGTTGGGGATTTCAGAGCCCAACTTCAACATTGATTTTGCATGGCTCAGCCTGGTGCCAGCCAGCTCAGGGAGGGGGAAACAGTGTTGGCTTGTAACAAAAGCAGCTCCACTTTGGTGGAAAATTGGCAGGTTTCCCCCAGCTGCATCCCCTCAGTAAGGATGCTGAAGGGTGAGAGGCTTTTGCCACCTGCTCCTGGGCTGGGTTTGAAGCAGCAATTTCTTCCTACACCCTTTGCTAGTATGAGCTCTTCTGCTTGGGCAAGAGGGGCTGCAACAGGGATGCCTTTCCACTGTGTCCTCCACATTTCTGCTGGCTTCCCAATGTTGCATGGACCCCAAGAGTTCCTGAAACAGGCTGTGAGGTGGCTGGGCAACATGTCTATCTGTAGCAAGACCTGCATGTGGTTGCCCAAAGGATCTGGTTGGGAAGAGCTGGACTGACAGCTGTCCAGACCTCTCCATCTTCAGAGCAGTCTTGGTTAGAGCAGACCCCGTCAGGGTAGTGGAGATGAAAGGTCCTCTCTGCAGGATGAAAGGGCAGCTGAATTTCCCATCTCTTACCACGCTGGGGGTGTTTCGAGAGGCCAGGCTTCAAGAGCTAGTTACAAAAGAGGAGACCATGCTCCAGTGCCCCTTATCTCCTGCTTCCCTATTTCCATCCCTCCTTGTCTCTGGCATGAAGTGCTTCTCAACACAAGAAACAGAGATGCCCAAGGGCTGTGTGATACCAGCAAAGCCAAGTCCTGTAATGAGGATGCAGCCTCACACAGGCTGTCAGGCTGAGGTGGTTTCAAAGGAAGGTTGAGATCTTAAATGTCTCCTTAACATCCCCAGCAAAATCTGCTTTCACAGAGGGAGATGCTTAAAAGACTCACCGCGGTGAGAGGGAGTCTGACCGAATGAGAGGAGTTTCACAACCTTTTGTGCGGTGAGACAGCAGCACAGGCGATGAGAGAATGCAACAGGGAAATCAAAGCAGGGCGAGGGAGCGCTCAGGGGTTCCTCCATCCCTCCGTGATGGAGGGCTGGCAAGGGAGCCCTCTTCAAAGGCAGGCGATCTGGAAACCACGCTCCTGATGCCCATAATAAGCTGTTCCCCCCTGAGTACAATAGGTAACAGTCCAAACCCATCTCCCCTGCCCTTCTCCTCCAAAGCACACTACCTTCCAAATTGCAGTCAGAGGAACAGGGGTCAGACCAAAGCCMCTCCGAGCCCCATATCCTGTGTCCAGCAGCAGCCAGTTATAGTTGCCTGGGGAGGAATAGAAGGAACAGGGCCAGTAAGCAGGGATATTTCTTTCAAATACTCTCCATCCTCCCATGGTTTGCAGCTCAGGTACATCCTGGGCCAGAGGTCTTTCTGAGTATTTAGTAGCCCTTGGTGGATTTCTCTACCACAGGCTCGATCCTTCATATTACTGCAAAGCTCAGGCAGCCACCTGGCCCGTATCCCCTCTAAAACTTCAGCCAGCTTCTGCTGCTGTAGTTCAAATCTGGGGCACAGCTTTCATGTGAGCAGCAAAAGGCAAGCCAGCTATAACATGGTGAGATGGAGTCGCATGCTGCCACAGCYGCATCAAAGCCAGCTGCAGAGGTTTGGGAGGACACGGTCCAGTCCTGGCAGCCCAGACCCCACAGGTAACTCTAGGAAGGTTGGTTTAATGCTAGCAAATGACATTGTCTCCTCTGTGCTTTTTCCTTGTAGTTCCTCCAGATGATCCTGTCATTATGGGGGGGCCCATCATCAGCCTGAGAGCAGGAGACCCCCTCAACTTGACCTGCCATGCAGACAACGCCAAGCCAGCAGCCTCCATCATCTGGATGCGGAAAGGAGAAGTCATCAATGGAGCCACCTACTCCAAGGTGAGGCAGTATGGGGCTGGGGACACGTGCTGTGCTCTTTTCTTGCTTCAGAAAGGTGTACCAGGCCTGACACTACTCTTCACACAGCCCCAAAACACCTAGGGCAGTGCCTTCAGCTCTGCAGAGCTGAGACTCTCACCCTACATCACCCCATACAACCTTCCCGATGGAGAGGCTGGGAGGAAAACGGTCAGGAGGATGCCAGTGAGAAACTACAAACTGTTACCAAAATGGGCTCTTCTGCTCTGAATTTGGCTGGCTTTTTGTACCCTCTCACCACTTACAATTGCCTGGCATGCCCACTTCTCCCCCTCAAAATCCCACCTGGGTGTGGTGTTAATATTGTGTACAGCACCACACAGCCAGCACTGACCCGGCCTTGGCTGTAGCAGAACCTTTGGATCGAAAGGTGGTTGCAGTGACATATGTCCCCTCCTCCAACTGCAATTTTCCGTGAAAAATTGTCAGGGTTGTTGGCATTTTTTAATTTAAACGGAAAGCCTTTATTGGGTCGTAAAGGAAAAACATCAAAGAGCAATCAAGAGCGTATTCAGAATGGGTACCCACATGTTCTCCTGTTTATAAATGCCTGATGTCTGGTAAGTGCTAAAGATTCAGGAACACTTGACATTTCTAATGAAAATTTCTAAAGAACGAAATTTGAGACATAAAATGGGTCAGTTTGCAGCCATTTGTAATGCAAGCAAACTTCAAAGTCAGGAGTCAAAGGCATTCCTCTCAAGCTCCTGAAGATCTTTTAATAAACATTTCACCCTCTGCTACCACTGTGAAGCCTCCACCCAGCCTCRTTCCAGCAACATCCTGATCTGCTTGGAAAAACAGAGGAGCCAAAACACCCTCCTCTCCTCCTCCCTGTCCCTCTGCAGAGCACATTGATATCTCAGCTGAAGCTGAGCCGCTTCCTTGTAGCTGATGGGTGCGAACAGAGGGGGACATTGCCCCATCTCCCTGTGTGCAATGCAAGAGGCAGCACTAATTAAAGCCAGAGAGAACTGACCTCCTCTCCCTCTCTCAAATCAAGTGGAATTAATTAAAATCCAGGCCATTGACATGCAGTTGTTTATAACTTACTCTGTTCAACCCAAGCCTTCCTCTCCACTGCAGACTGCTCAGACCTAGCCCTGGGGAGCCAACATTTAAGCCCTTTCCCTTTCAGACCCACAAGTAATGGGTATCAGAGAAGAAAGAATGCCCCTCCTTTATTTTTCTTTAAAATATTGCCAACAACAACAAAAAAATCTTCTGAAGCAGAGCTTTCAGGCTGTAGCTCCATCTCACAAGCAGTACAGAGATTTCCATGGCATTTTAAGCAGCTGTGAGGGATTGTCTGGAAAGGGAGTCCTGTTCTGCCTGGGGGAAGCATCTTCCCCTTTCCCTGGGGTCAGAGGGATGGTGTTGACTGATCTGGTGATGTTGAACCTCAGTTTCTCCTGACTTACTGGAGATTTTCATGAGGCCCTTCCACAAGCAGGGAAAAGCGATGCTCTGGGGCCAGGCATGCACAGGGGTGGTCAGCCAGCACCAGCTGCGTCAGAGCTTGTCACCTCGAGCACCGCAGTCCCCACACATGCAYGAGAAACCCTAACTCGACCATTTTTGTGACTGTCTTAACCTTGTGAAACATTAAAAAAGAAAAACACCCCTCAGAAAAACTAATGGCCAATTTTAGCCATTTTTTGAATGGGAGGTTTTGATTTTTTGGGGATCTGAGAAACCTTTCCCTTTTGAGGCTCCCTTTAAGATCATTCCTCAATTTTCCTCTTTCTGCTTTTTCAATAAAACTAAAACCCAACTCAGATTTCATTTAATCCAGATATTCCAGTCAACCAAGAAGAAACACTGTTCAGGTTACTGATTGCCTGAAACCATTTCTACTGAGTGATAATTTCTTTGTTTCTCTGAATTTCCGATCCACCGACTGATAAATATGCAGCCCCCCTGCAATCACAGCCAGGCAGTACAGAATAGCCATAGCTGACCAAAAACCCCCATACTTACCCTGGTCCCTATTGAAGGGAACAGAGAACACCCCTGTAGCCATAGGGGTTATTATAGGATCCTGCAGGGTTTGGAGGCTAACCCAGAGCTCAGGGACACTGTGGGGGGAAGGTCCTGCACAGGCTTAGGGTTCACCACATCCTCAGCACCAAAAGCRGGGCTGTTCCACAAGGGAAGGGCACACAGGGTGGCAATAAAGCAAGCACAGGGCAGCATCCTTAGCACCAAGGGCACAGCACCAGCACAAGAGGAGCAGAGCAGGTTTGGTGGTCGTAGCAGGGTCAACCACAGCGCAGCAATCTCCAGAAAGTCCACAGTGATGAGGCAGCTCTGAGGTCAAGCCAGAAAATCCAATCCACATCAGCACATCCAAAGCAGAGCCTGAGCTAGAGCCGGAGCTTAAATACAGCTCCTGGGCCTATGGGTGAAGAGCTCTTGGGTAGAGGCCCCAGGTGAGGTTCGTCAGGGAAATTAAGGACTGTTGGTGCACTCAGGCCCTGACGATCATGTACTTGGTCCTGCTTCTCCCCAGCTTCTGGGCTGATTGTGGTGACAATTTCTCAGCACCGTTCCTTGTCTAGTGCCTGACGGAGACACAAACCTATATGCATGAATGCTGTGTCATGATGAACCCAGGTGGTGAAAGCATTAGTCTTGCTGCCATATGTTTATAATTCAATAAAGCACTTGTCTTACATTGTGAGGAGGAAACTTGAAGGATACAAACTTAGACAGAAGAGCTGCCTGGCAGGGTCCAAAATACATAGTTATGGGATGGGTGGGCATTTACCACTATTATCAACGGCTGGGAAAAGCTGTGTTTCTGGCATTTCTGGTCCCCAGAGGATGTTGATAAACCAGAGAGAGGTCAGAGGAAAGCCCAGAGAATGATTAAAAGATTGAAAACCATGCAACATCTTGAGAGCCTCCGAGGGTTCGATCGGTTTAGTTTACCAAACACAGGGCTACAGGGTGACGTGACCATGGTCTGTAAGAACTTGCAGGAGGATTAGGAGTTTGATATGGCGGGGCTCCCGGGGCTTGCCGATGAAGGCATGGCAGGGCAGCACGGCTGGAAGTCAAAGTCAGAAGAGTCCRGGGAAGAAACGAGGTGCCAAGACTGAGCAGATAGAGCTGGTTAACCACTGCTGTACCAGGCTTGAGGTTTTGGATCTCTGACATCCTTGGGTGTCCATCACAGTGATCACCAGCACGAGGAGAGCCAGAGTGGTGATTATTTACCATGGGCTGGTCTGGACCACTGCACGGCAGCCAGGGGCCCACGGCCAGGATCAGTCCCGTGCTGCTGGCAGCCGGCATCACCACTCATTGCTATGTAAAGTGGCCCAGGCAGCTTCTTGCACTCACCTGGCATAGGTGCAGAAGGTGACAGCAGGTTCAAGAAGCTGGTTGCCCTATCTGACCCCCGGCTCCCTCTTTCCTGGGACGGTGGGTGACATGTATCTCTCTGGAGCTGTGATTCTCAAGTCTAGGCACAGCAGGGCTGGAGGGAAGCAGATGGGAATTAAGTGCCCAATTCCCAGGGAAGTGCAGTGAAATTTGTCTCTGCTATTCCCCTACGGCTTCTTGGCAGATTCCAGCCAGAGGAACTGTTATTGCAGAGAGCGCTGCTTGGCTGAGAAACTCGTATGAGCGAGGGCTAGCTGTGTGTGTGCAGAGCCGGGCATGGCTCTTGGCCAGGGGAAGGGGCCCCTCTCCTGTAGGAAACTGCCTTTTCACATCTCTGTTTCTCCCTCCACAGACGCTTCTCCGTGACGGCAAGAGGGAGAGTATCATGAGCACCCTTTTCATTGCCCCCTCCAACATTGAGAACGGGGAGAGCATCGTCTGCCGCGCCACCAACAAAGCCATTCCCAGCGGGAAGGAGACCTCCGTCACCATTGATATCCAGCGTGAGTACACAGCCAGCTGAGCTACCTCTGGGTACTGTGTGATCCCAGCCTCCCTGCTCTCTCCATCGCTGCCCCAGGGCTGCCCACATGGGTCTGACTCCAGTCAGGAGCGGGATGCTGGGGTTTGGGGGTTTCCCTTTACTGGGATTTACTGGTACATCCATACCGTGAAGTCAGAGACAAGAGATCTCATCTCCCCTGAGGTCCCTGGGGCACCAGACGGACACGAACACCCACGGGGACAGGCTGCTTCCCAGCTTTTGCGTCTTGTGTCCGTGGTTTTGAGCAAAAGCAGCACCAGCTGCCATGCTCCGGGTGGCCGATGGGCGTTGCATGTGGACGGCCTGTGTGCCCTGATCCAGGCCTCTGGGGTCTCTGGAGCAGGGATGTATCCCAAATGTCTTTGGCTGAGAAAGCAGCATCTCTGGACACGGCCAGCAGCAGAGATAAGGCCCATTAAGATTTCTGATACAAAAACGCATGTTTCCAGTCTTACAAGCTGTTCAACGGTAAGTTTTTTGTATTGTTCTCCACTGAGATAGCATGTTAGACACCTAATCGGTGAGAAGTCTCCCTCCCGTGAAATACAGCTAGTGTCAGTCACCATCTGATGGGGACAGGTGTGTGTTGAGAGCCATATCATTTACTCTTTACTGTAAATCCATGAAGCAAAACCTTCCTTCCTCAAAAATTCACGTTTCACAGATCTCTTCC
This sequence comes from Phoebastria nigripes, assembly GCA_035582835.1. Classification (NCBI taxonomy): domain Eukaryota; kingdom Metazoa; phylum Chordata; class Aves; order Procellariiformes; family Diomedeidae; genus Phoebastria; species Phoebastria nigripes. The sequence continues at coordinate 123,128 of JAYKAV010000334.1, read as the reverse complement.
CTCCTCCTCTGCAATAGCTGTTGCTCTCGAGCTCATCCTGACCTCCCTCCAGCCGGGCTTCATTTGCACACACAATTCCTGCAGCTGTATTTACCAACAATTTGCAAATGCAGGGTGTTCAATATTAGCATGCCAGCTGCTTTCCAGAGTCCAATTAAAACTGGCTGAACAAACTCAAGCACAGCAGAAAATTCACCATTTAAGACTTCCAGCTTTTGCTGCCGGAAGATTAACAGGCTCTTGGGTCGCTAGATAGCATGTCCTGACAGAACCGGCCAGATAAAATGAGATAATAGCATGGGTTATTTCACAGCCGGCAAACAGTTACAATAGCTGGAGACGCACACGCATTCTCACAAACAACGCAAAGCCGGAGGCATCATTACGCTGTGCTGTACAGTGCGGGGCAGGAGACATGAGCTGAATCCTTGAGCCTGATAGAATCTGCTTTGAAAAGAGAAAGACCCAATAAAAAACACCAATTTCCACTCCGAGCCATTAAATACTGCATGCTGTGAAAGTAATAATAATAATATCCTATCCAGCTATTAAAAGTATGTTGTTCTTAATGGGGTCTAATGAGGATATCAATTTCCCAGTGCTGGATGGGTGATGGAAGGATAGAAAAACACCAAGATGGATTAACCAGCCTGCGGTGGGGTGGATTTCATCCCGGATGCAAGAGCCTGCTCTAGCTGCTCTTAGTCTATTAGGTTTCACTCCCAACCTGGTAGGCAATTGGCTGCTTTCATTTTCTGAAGAGCTAAAGGTACTTTTCTTAAGCAAAAATTATCTGGGCCACTCGTTTCTCCTGGGGAACTGTCCTGGGCAAGGCTGGCTGCAAAGGCAAGGTAGGCTTCATATCCTCCTGCACCGCTCCAACAATGAAAAGAGGTCCTTCCCATGGGTCTTCTTCCAACAGCTAGCAGAGAAGCAGCACCTTGGGGGAAAAAAGAAGTGGTTTCTGCAAGGATAAGGAGGTAGCCAGCAGGTTTTGGCTGCTGAGCTTTTCCCTAGCCTGGCACAACCTGCTGCATTTCACCCTGGAGCCTGCACATCTCTGCCTCCACYGTTCACACCATAGCAAACGTTGCCCAGCTGCACGGTTCGAAAGAGATGGCCTTGCAAAATAATCCCAGGGAACCAAAAATAATCCCTCCCAGGAAGCAGCAGCCTGGTAAATCACTCCTCCTGCTTTCGTTTTCTTTTGCAACTCAAAAGAGCATCAAAAATGCTCACACTCAGCAAAGAAACGCCAGGGTGGGGGTTATTTCCTAGGCAGGGTGTATGCACGTGGTGGGAGAGAATATCCTCTTTCAGCTGATGCAAAGTTGAAGTTTGGCTCCCGTCAATCTCATGCAGGCGCTGCCTGACCATCTTAGCAGCAATGAAATAGCTGAGTCATAAAACCCTCCCCTTCCAAAAAAAAAAAAAAGGGGGGGGGGGGGGGAAGAACTGAAAAACAAAAAACCCAGAGCAGGGTCTGTAATGGAAACACTAAGCGACTCCAGCTGGAACATCTGTTCAATGTGATTTCCGTTCCACCAGCCACATCAAAGTCAGCCTCCTGTGAGTTATGCGCCGAACATCACAAGTGGGATTAAAATCATGTTTAATAGTTTGATATGCCATAAACTATTTATACTGCCAGAACCCAGTGGCTCTATGGAAATGCACATCCAGCGTGCCGGGATGGGGAGGAGCAGGGTTATTGCTTATCCAAAGCCATTTGCTCCAAGCCTCTGCACACACATGTGCAGTTGCTCATTTTTACACCTTTTTTTTTTTTTTTCATGGCAAGAAGGGATTTGACTGCATCTGTATTTTTTGCAGGAGGTGGGAGTAGGAGAAAGAAAGTGGAGGGTCTGGTGACCAGAGTGATGAGCAAACCGAGGGCCACGTCGCTGTGTTGGAGGGTCTCCTGCTGTGTTTATCCTTGTAGCACTAGAGTATTTTATTCCCTTTTGTGCTTCCCACTGGGGAGTGTGAAAGCCCAGAGCTGAAAAGGCATCTTAGTCTGCTTCCAGCTCCTCATTCCTGCTCATTTGGCCCACAGGCTGCTTTTGGATTCAGGGTAGAGGTTTGGAAGGGCTCGTCTGGGAGTCTGGAGGGGAGAGGAGCATGGAGAGGGGTCTGCAAGTGCCCAAGAGGCAGCAGTGCAAGAGCCAGCACGGTGCCTGCAGCCCGTGGAGCTCAGCCCGTAACCTCAGCAATCATTTCCCAGGTGCTAATTGAAAATAGTGGGAGCTGAGGCGTTTGCTCAGGTGCCTCACTGACTGCACGGCTGGTGAGGAGCGATGCTGGTCCCCCGGTGCGAGCGTGCTCGCGGGGATACGTGGTACCTGGGCGTGCGAGCATTTGCATGCACGCTCTCCTCCCAGCTGCCTGTAGGCTAGCTCTATCTGATTCCATCATTCAAATTAATTACAAGAAGCCAGGCAGGAATTATAATTGTAACCGAGTGGAATTACATTCTGATGAGTTACAATTTGTCTCTTTTTTTTTTTTTTTTCTTCTTTAAAATACCCCAAAACACACTCGCACACACAAACCTGCGCTATCCCCAGCACCCGCCACCTCACGGGGAAGCTACCGCAATATTAGAAAGCCCAATCCCATTTGTGAAAGGCAAGATCAAAGACTTTAATTCATTTCCTTTGCGCTTTTTTTTTTTTTTTTCCTTTTTAATCTCCCCTTTTTTTTTCTTTTGAGTGCAGGAGGGAGCCGGGCTCATTTTAATACAAAGAGGCTCCTCTGTAAATCGTAGGCACAGCTACTAAACCATCAAACAATGGGGAAGCTACTAAAGAGAAGTGTGATTCATACTTAACAAAGGAAGGTGATTAGCTGTTGTTGTATAACAATAGGGAAGTGTCAGGATGCCTGCAAATGAATTAGGAGCCCACTATATATCTCTGGGCTGTTATGTTAAGGAAGCTCATTTATATTCCCAACTGCGCCCGTCTTTATTGTCATTTGAATTGCACATTTTAAAATGAGATTAGGGTAAATTGAAAATACCTATAATTTCCCCGTCATAATTTCCCATCAAGAAGGCAGGTGGCTTTGCTCGCAACAAAGCGGGGCTCTGGCTGGGTAAATATCACAGGGCTTAACGAGGTGGGGACGCGGCGGAGGAGGAGGCACTGCAGCACACGCCGGGGTACTGCAGCGTGCCGCCAGCCCGCTGCCTGTCCCTCTCCCGGTCTCGCCCAAGCTGCCGCCCAGGCGAGGTCACTGCCGAGGCCACCTCGGAGATTCCATCTTGGTCCCCAGCTGGTGGCCTTGCTGCAAGGGAGCATCCCAACCCATCCCACACCGGGCAGGGAGAGACAGGCTGGAATAACACAGGGTTGCTTTGGATGCTGTCCTGCTCTCTCGGCACGCAGACAGACTTTCTGCTTTCCTCTCTTCCCCTGCAGCTCTGCCAGTGCCAACCCTTCCCGTGCCTTTGCGGACCGCATCGCTTTCTCCTCCTCAGCTCCTCATACGCGTGAGGTTTCGCCCGTTGCCATTACCTTTGCAAAGTGGTACCCGGAAAAGAGGTGGCAGTCGAGCTGTTCTCGCATCAGTGTGCCCAGTTAGAGCCCGTACCCTCCAGCAAAGGCGCTGAGCAGTTTCCAGAGAGCCAGGTCTCTCCAGCAGGACCCTGATTTGTGTGTGGTGGAGGAAGCTGGTGGAGGGAGAAGCTGGCAGGGAAGCTTTCATCTCTGTTAAGCACAATGGCACTCCTTGGGCTTGCATTAGAGCCATGGCTTCATGACTTCACAGCATCCGAGCAGTAAATTGAGCATCGTAGAATCATAGAATCSTTTAGGTTGGAAAAGACCTTTAAGATCATCAAGTCCAACTGTTAACCTAGCACTRCCAAGTCCACCACTAAACCATGTCCCCAAAGCACTAAACCATGTCCCTGAGGCACTAAACCATGTCCGTCATGCCACCTCCAGCCCTGCGACGCTGACTCCCTTCTCCAGCGCTGGGCTCCAGGACGCCCACCCGCACGTGATGCTAAGGGAGGTCCCCTGGGCCAGTGGGTACCAACCAGCTTCGCTTCCCTCAGGTCAGCAGGGCTGACCCCCAGCCCCATCTGCTTGGGTGCTGAGCGGGAGGGTGGCTGCTCAACTGCAGCCTTTCCCCGTGCTCCAGCTGGGAAGGATGTTGCTGAGATATTTAGGAAGAGGAGAGAGGCAGCAGGTAGAGGTGAACACATAGCACATCCTATTTTAGGATATATTTTTGCATATGCTGCATCAGACTCCCACCTTAAGGGCAGGAGAGCCCCTCAGCCGGATCGATGAGCTGGCCTCAGCTCCTCTCCACAGCCCAAATGCAGTCTCCAATGGGACAGCTGGTTCTTCAGGCACTTAGAAAACCTCTCCATGAGGCCATTTCTTTCTGCTTTTGCCCTCAAATGAGGTCCCATCTGTAAAATCTAAAGCCAGAGGGCTAACACCCCATCTCAGACATCATTAAAAATTAAAACAACTCTGGATATTCTTATTCGCCATCTAAACATTGCACACTTTTCTCTTCTTGCTTGCTTTCATCGGTTATCTCCTAAATTTCGTTTGCCCCTAAAGCGTTTAGATGCTTATCTTGTAAAAAAGAGAAGAGAAACCGAGCACCAGTCGGAAGAACTGAAAGGCCTGTGACACCAATAAGGACTTGGCAGAGATGATTAGGCTGATGAAAGAGCAGAAATGGCACTTTCAAGTTAGCGGATAGACAAAAGATCATCATTACACRGCAAGATATTAAATGGGAGCTTTTCAAAGCAGGCAAGTTGATTTCCTTAAACAGGAATCAGAGCCGGCGTTAACGTTTTTTAAGTTAAACGCTACATCGAATGGTGTGCGTGGCTCCTCTTTCTGTCTTATTCACTGAAGCCCTCCAAGACAAGAGCAGTGTGCATGACATGAGCCTGTCTTACAAAGCCCTAAACATTATACCATAGCATCAAGGAGTCTCAGGGCTTTTGCCATGTTTTCTTATGACCAAATTTTGCTTTCCGGACTCAGAAGCCTGGCAGGCAGCGGGCAAGGGGATGCTGTGCCACATCTTTGGGCCGCTCATGGGCTTGTTGCTGTCTCTTTGCAGACCCACCCCTGGTGAACTTGTCTGTGGAGCCGCAGCCGGTCCTAGAGGATAACACTGTCAAGTTCCACTGCTCCGCCAAGGCCAACCCTGCCGTCACCCAGTACAGGTAAGGCGGCTGCCTTGCTCACTGGCACCACGCATCTCACTCCAGCCCTCCGCTGAGACCTTCTCACGTTCCCCACCGTGCAAAGTTATTTCCTCCAGGTCACCCAAGAGCGCTCAGCAGCTCTGGCTGCAGTTTCTGGTGGCTATTCCACTTGCTCCCATGTTTATCACGGCTTAGTGGTTGTTCTAGCTCATCCCCATGGCCTCTGCTGTCCTCTGGCCAGGGGTTGCGATGGCTGGAGCCAAACRCAGCCCCTGATGCCTGCAGAGCAGCAGAGACCTGCTGTGGCGCAGTCCTCTTCCCAGCATCCCCGCTCCGATGGCTCCCCAACGTTGCTCTTGCCTTGATGATGTTGTTACATGTTGAAAGGCTCCGACTGCCTCCGCGTTAGGGTGTCTGCTACATTTTGCTGCATGCAGCAAGTCCTCGGTCAGAGATTGACTGGCGCTTTGGAGTGGATTAAGAGGCCTGGCACCGAGCTGGCGGAGCCATCTGTTTGGGGACATAACGAGCAAAGCGCGCCGAGTGAGAAGTCTATTATGGGAAAATTCCTTTTTTTTTTGCATGCTCTTTTATGATTTGAACAATACAACTCCATTGCTGTCTCCGTGTAACCCTTAAGCAACCGCCGTAAGCCTCTCTAACCCCAGCAGCGTGGAGCAGAGCTCAGAAGAGGCCAGAGCAGAGGTGCCTGGGCTGGAGACATGGGGGAACATAGGGGATGGGCTCTCCTTGAGTGGGACATTCTCCTTGAGTGGGTGGGATCGTCGCTGCTAGCCGGGGTCTTCAGTGCCCCTCCACTGGCCACGGTGAGCTCGGAGCAGGGCACGAGCAGTTGAAGGGCTGTTTGGCCATCACAGGGGGAGAATTGCAGGAGGAGAAAATGCATCGCTTGCAACTGCAGTAGGCCTGGGATGAAGGCRGTGCATGGGGCTCCCTGCCTGCACCCCTACGCCGAGGCAGTCCCAAGCCTCCCTTGATCAGTACTCATCAAGATACTGCAGGGATTGATGAGCGGGACTTCAACCACAGCCGTATCCTGCAGCAGCGAGGCTCATTGCTCACCGTGTTGCATTCAGTTGGTCTTGTTCACTGCAGAAGGTGAGCAGATGGCTCTGCGCCGAGCAGAGTCGCTGCCGTGGGCTCTTGGGTATGGGTATGGGTATGAGGGCTGCTAGCATTAGAAAACACCCCTTCTTTCAAAGGTTTCTGGGTCTAAGCAGACAAAAATACGGGTATGGAAAGCGGGGTGGGTTGTCATCACGCTTTGGGAGAAGAGAGCATCGTGCTCAGCCTCCTAGCTCCAGCTCATGGCCAGGAAGGGCCCATGTCTGAGCCAACGCGGAGACATTTCACAGCAACCAGGTACACCCCCGTCCCACCGCTGCAGTCAGCCACTCATCACTCCTGCCTTGAAGTTATGAGCGTGCACGCACAGGCATGCAATCAGTTCTGTTTTGCAACAGCGTCAGTTGACAATAACAGAGGAGGCACCTCCGGGGACAGGTTACCATGACCCGCCTCCTGTTAGGCTCATACAGCTTAATTAGTACAATTGAGTTTGCTGGTAGGAACGATTCCTTCCGGCTGGATATCTGCTATCAGCACAACAAAGCAATAATTGCGTTCCTAGTTACACAGAAGAGTTATTAATTTGAGAAGTCAATTAATGTCAAAGATACAAATAGCTCTGTTTTCATATTTACAGTTAGGAGGAAAACGAAGTACGTGACAATATGGGGAAGGATCTGGGCGAACGTCCCACATGAGTTTTATGCCGTGATTGATTTTGGTACAGTCGAAGGCAAAACAACCACCTTTGGCCCAGGAACCAGATGGCGGCAAGAGCCTGGCAACATTTCTGCTCCAAAGACGGGGCATCTAGCCTGATCCTCAGCAATAGGGGCTTTCACATCATCCCTGAACCCCCACTGGGCTGATCCCCTGTACAGCTCCCATCTGGGTTTTCTCCTTCCTCTTGGGTGTTTCCACCCTCAGGGTACGTGGCTCTCCCTGGCCAAAACAATGCCTGGTTGCTTTTCTCCACCAAATAGCAGATGGACCTGCCACGCTTCTCCCGTCTTTGGTGCTGTCTCGTTAGCGCAGGGTTTTTGCTGTGCCCTGTAGCTGCAAATGCCACCTGCAGCCCTCTTCTCTCCTCCTCGCCCATCCCAAGGCCACGTGTCTTGTCACCCTTCCTGTTGCCTGAGCATTGGGTTTTCTGCTCTGCTGCCAAAGTGCTTCGTGATGGACTTTACTATCGAAACTAATTGCACGTTTTTTTCAGGTTATGCTTTCTCATAAAAGGGATTTGGGGGGGGGGGGGAAACAAGGCATGAAAAAATCAAGCACTTTGGGTTTCTCATTTCTTAAGTTCCCTTAACATGTTAACATCACATGGTAGGCTTTTTTCCTACCACTGTGACAAGCAAAYGGGATTCAGCAGCGCTCGGGGGGGGCTTCCTTCTGCTTAATGGCTCTGATTGATTGCGGGGGGGATTCATTTCCCTTCCAAAAGATCCCAAAGCTCTTCACTAACCATGTAAAGGCAGCAGATGTTTCGGCACAGGAGCTTGGAGTCCTCCGGAGCGGGACATCCAAGCAAGGAGCCCCCTGCACCTCACCACTGACTAAGAGGGAAGGGGGTGGGACGTGTAAAGCCCCAGGACTGAGATACTTGGAGGTGTGAAAAGGCAGAACATGAGCTCGGTGTCATTCCCAGGGCCACTCGGGACTCCATCACTGGTGAAAATGAACTTATTCTGCCTTAAAAACAAACAATAGAGAGAAAATGTGATATTTTTTTTCTCCCCGGCGAGAGAACCACTCTAATATATCTCCTATGGCTTCCCTCATCCTCAGATAGAGATACCAGATCTTGGTCTTCAGCCAACATTTATTTTTAATACCTCCCAATATGTTTGTCAGTAAACAGCTCTGAACACAAAGGAAAAATGTCTAAACAACATAAATCCCCTTTTCTGGGCATAAATCCACAGCCAGCTCTGCAGGGCCATCCCTGTTTCGAATACACGAGCAAGCTGTCACCTTGGTTGAATTTGCAAGGGGCGATAAGTTTTGCATTGGGTTTGCACCCCTGTTTTTTCTGGCTGGGAAAAGCAAGCGAGGTCGAGCATCTCACCCTAAGGCTTCACCCAAAGATGCTCGGCTGGGAAGCATCCGTGAACCATGCTGCTCGTTAGCAATAAGTCGCTAAGCCAGTCCTGGGGTTTTAAGCACAGAGCCCTCACTCTCTTCATTAGGGTGGTAAAGGAAAAGAAGCAAAATTTAACAAAATTTCCCAGGAGACAAAAATCTCCTTCTGCCCCCACCCAAACCCCCCATAGAGAATACAGCTCTGATGAAATCAAGGCAGCTGCTTTTTCCGTAAGAGGTTTTCTTTGTGCTCTCTTATATAATACATCACATACGTGTGGTTTTTAATGCAGGGAAAACCCGGTTAGAAAGGAGACCTCGGAGCAATCTGCTCCAGAGCCAGAATGGAAAGTTACAGCCTGTGCCACATCTTCTCTTCTGGGGGGGGGAGGATTTAATGACATTTTGTCAAAATTGACAGGTTTCCGCAAAATGTTTGGCCTCGGTGGCATTTTCTAACCGGAGGAAAAGCCACAACCCCTCCACCTTAAAATTTGTTGGCATCTCATGGTGTTGGCGGTGGGCTGGGGCAGGGGGGTCCTTTGCTGGAGACACGGTTCCTCGGCTCCTTTTCTTAGCTGAGGACACCCTACAGCTGAAGCTGGAGTTGAAATCCCAATCCTCCTCCCTCGCTGGCAGCAACAATTCCTTGACGAGGAGCATCTTTTTCCCCAGGGAGGTTTGTTCGCCCGCGATGTCACCTGGGCTGTCGCTCGCTTTTGGATGCGGGACAGGCCAGTGTCACCAAAAGCAAGCGGGGGGAGTCGGGGAGAGGGCTGGCGAGGTGTCGCAGTGAGGCGTGAGTGGGGTTTTTTTGGCATAGGGATGAATTAACCCTGGCAGCAGGGTTTTTGCTCATTTGCATGTTTTCCCTCTCACCACGGAGAGCAATCTTTGCACAGACATATCCTATGGCCTCTATAGGGTCTTGTACCCCATCTGGCCTGGGTTTATCCCATCTCTGCCTGGGAGCATGTTCCCTTTGCAGCTAAAGAGCAGCTCAGCCCACCGAAACGCTGCTTCACAACTCCTTGCTGCTGCCGCTGCAGCATCGTCTGCTCGAGAAAGGCTCAAGGGGACCTGGGCTGCTTGGCAGCACCTCCGTGGATGTGTCCCCATCTGCTTTAGTGCCGTGGACATCGGGCTGAAAGCCCAAAGAGGCTCCCTGGTGTCCCAACGATGGTGGGGGAAAGCTGTCCCTTCCTCTCCCCTTGTCTCGAGCCGCTGCCTGCCTCTGCCAGCTTGTTTGCAGGCAGAGCATCACGTAGCCACAGTGCCAGGCTGGAGGAGCAGCGGCAGCAAACAGCTCCACCGGGCAGCGAGCATATGTGCGGGCAAATTGCACCGCCTCGTCTTCCYCTAATAACGCGCTTCCCACGCACCTCTGCCTCTCGGTGGACGATGCTGGGATGGGGAGGGGGGAATTTGGGAATTTACTGACTTTCTTTTGCTGCAAGCAAACGGGCAAGAAAGGGAAAGCAAGAGAGAGTAATTAGCTGTCGCCGTTGTTCTGCCACCTGTGATGGTGGGTAAAATTAATGGAAAGCAACAGAAGTCRGGGCTACGTGAACCGACTCACAACCAGGCCTCCTCTTTGCTCACTTCAGATCTCTCTATTTGCCAATCCACTCTTGGCTTTTGATGTCTGTTGTGTGTCTGTGGGGTGTTTTTTTGCTGTTATTATTTATCACTCGCAGTAAGAAAAAGAATCTTTAAAGTGGCAGAAGAAAATGGGAAAGTTTAATATTGCAAGAGGCAGAGTCCCTCAGCCTTTTGGGCTCCTCCGATGATGATTATTTTTGCAGAGCGATGGGGAGTTGGTACAGGCAGGGCAATAATACAGATCTCACTCTTGTGCATTGATACAGTGCTCTCACCCCCGAGGCTAGCAGAGACCTTTGCAAATAATGTTATCTTTGTAGTCGCGGAGGTGGGGGGACATTTTGAGCCACCCTCCAGCATCAGCTGCAGTTCTGGGGACGATTGCACTTCCAAAATAAGGCATGGGACTGACAGACAGACAAACAGACATAGATGGAAAGAGAGAGCTATCCCCTCCCAGCTGCTGCAAGGTGTCTGGCTCTGGCGTTGATTATGGCAGCTCTGAGCAACGTGCACAACTCTCCATAATTGTGTGGGACATYGCAGCTGATGCTGCAGCAGAAGCAGAGGTCAGGAGGAGCTGGGAAGCATTTATTTAACAGCCACCCGGGGATGGTGCCACGCCACTTCTTCCCATCCTGTAAGATAAGGGGGATTGCATTTTGTGCGGTCCGAGCAAGCTCCACCTGCCCCTGTTGGGCTGAAGCCGAAGGAGCCGCCTGCCCAAATACTGGTGAAGATCTTCCTGCATCAACCAGTTTGGTGAACTGCAGTTGCAGGTCAGGGCTTGAGCCACGCCGTCTTCCTGGATCACAGGGTACCTGGCCAGGCTGCGCCAGAGCTCGGAGCCAACCCACAGCATCCCTCTGTCCTCAGCCCCACCATCATCGCTGACGGACCGCGTGGCTCGGCTTGCAGCAGGAGCATTGTTTGTTTGTTCGCTCAGTGGGCTCCGGTCTGTGGAAAAGACCTTCCTGTTTGGTAAACACTGTTTTATCTTTCAACTAACGGCATGCTGTCGCTCATCAAATATTAATCCAAACTCCACTGCTTCTTAAAGAGGTTTTCTTTAAAGGCGGTAGGGCTCAAATGCACCTGATGGGAGACAGTGTCTTCACTTCTCTCTGCTTTTGCATAGGGGAAAACAAAAAGATGTGACTTGTTGCTGTTGCAAAAGGGCAACAACAGGGAAGAGATCCAGTGCCGGTCCCGTTCCTCCAGCCTGCACCACAGGGTCCTGGCTCTGGTTGGGATGCAGGGTGGGCATTTCCCACCCAGCCTCAGGGAGACATGTGGATGAAGAGCCCAAGCACCTTCAGCAGATCTGCTTCCTCCAAGGATCGTACGTCATGCCAAAGTACAGGTCTACAAGTATTTTGGCTGCTGGTCTTGGGGGAGAAAGTGGCAGGTTTGTTGGGGTTCAGGTAGATATGGAAAAATTGCACTTGATATCGAGGAGCTCTGAGAAGAGAAGGAGAAAATAACGATATGCATCAGCTGTGCTTTGGCCTGCCTGTCTTACACCGTGCCATCTCAGAGGCATTCGTTCCATGGAGACACATTCCCACATTTTGTTTTAACAAACCCAGAGGAGAAGTTGAAACTCCGCAGAGCATTGCTGCTCTTTTTACTTCGGGTCTCGTCTGCACAGTTCTGGGACCTGCTGGCATCTTATCAGACTTATTCATGAGATGCTTCAGGCTGCCATGGAGAATTCAAGTTCTCTGAGAGCGCGTGCCCCATGTCCTGCTGGAAACAGCACTGCTGCGGCTTGGAAGTTTGCTCAGACACTTGAATCAGCTCCCTCGTGGCTTGGCATTGCTTTGCTACATGGCAAAGAGCCAGTTGATAAGAGTGCGTGCTGCTGGGTGACATTGGGTGGAAGAGAAGCAAAGCCAGGAGCATTAGAAGACTGGGAGAGCCTTATCAAAGGGATGGGGAATGGAGGAGGGGATGAGCAGATGGCTGGGGTGAATCGTTGCACCTTCACTGCCCCAGTAAACGTGGGTGGCTGGGCCAACTGATTGCTAGAAGCACATCCATCATCAGTCAGTCAGTCATGGGCTCAGCACATAGACCCAACTTCTCCAAAACAGATCCCCAAGGCAAGAGAGAAGAGATAGCCCCTGCCCTAGGCGTGTGGTTATAGCAGAGGAGGAAGCTCAGAGTGAAGGTCAGCGAGTCATTGATTTGTGTGTGGTACTCAGGGATTCCCATCCCTAATTCCTCATGCTCACTCCTCAGGGATCGGACCTGTTCGGATGGGGTCCCCCCATGCCAGAGGGCTGCCCCCAGGGATGCGTCCCAAGCAGGATTCAAGTGAAGGGAGTCAAGCCCCATCTCCAGGCAGTGAGGACAGCTGGGCTGATAGATGGATGCATCCTATTTCAGCTGACCATGATGAAGCCACATGCTTGATCTATAGAGCCGAGGAATTCAGGTCTTAGGGAAGGAAGAGTCTTGGGAATTGTTTCCTGCTGCCAGGACCATTGAGCAGAAGGAGGAATCACCCCAGGCACTGGGAGCAGATGTCTCTCTTCCAGCTAGCTCTCCATAGCTCCTTCACTTGGTCAGCTGGGCTTCTGGATGTGCACAACATCTCTGTTCCCAGGTTAAAGCCCAGGGAAAGGCGTACTTGAAGTTTAATGCTCTTCCATGACACCAGAGTTGTCCCTGCCTCTTCCATTTAGCTGCCGCAGAATATGTTCACAGATCCGTAGGCTGAAAAGGCCAGAAGGGATTATTGGATCGTGGGAAGCTGATGCAGAGATTCAGGGCGATGCATTTCATTGGCAACTTTTGACRGAGAAGTGGCAAATGATCCATTTAATGGGCACGCCTGGCACTGCCTGCAGCCAAGCCACAGCAGTGGCAGTTTTCCCTATGCTGGCACTGTAAGACCTGAATATATTTTAATATGAAATTCAGATGGCTTTGAAAAATGTCTCCTGGGAGTTGGTGTGTTTGGTATGTTGCTTGCTTTCTTCTGCCCGTTCATGAAAGGCCCAGAATAAAAGCGAACATCCCCCTGTACCCTGCCTTCCCCAGAGCTTCTGATCACTGAGACCACTACCTAACTGGCACATTTTTTGTCTCTCCAGCAGTCTCTGCCAAGGAAGGGGGATCTGCAGTATTAAGCTCTTAATAAATGACAATCACATCTCTATTAATATTTAAAAGGGACTGTCAAGGGTTTGAAACACACTGCAGAGCAGCCAGTGACTGCAGACAAGGTGTGAAGTCCATGGGCACGCTCCCCCACGTCCATCAGGCTCAGTGTCACACTCGCAGGGGAAAAATACCCGGACATCTCTGCTGGGAACTGCAAGGGGACCCGGGGCAGCCCCGCATGGTCCTGCAGAGCCTCAGGGGTCCCTGCTGACCAGGAGGCTGCAGAGGGACCGGTCCAAGGAGCAGTTCACCAGATGTCTGGTCCAGGCAAGAGGCATCTCAGCATCTTCAGGTGGAACGGTCACTCTGGTTTTGCAGCCATTTCTTGGCATGCTTAGGACCTTCTCCCCCCCGAATCATCCTCCTCCTTCAGTCCAGCTTGGGGAAACTGCTCATTTACGCCAACGTGCAGGCTCTGGCCCCCCACGCTCCTGGTTTTTGCTGCCTTCCTCCCGTCTGCTCCCTCCTCCTCCAACGGCCGAGGCTGCCGTCTGTCCAGTGGCAGGACTCTGCGAGTCCATATGCTGTCTCTCGGCAGGGCTGTCACCTCTCCTGCTGCCTCCCGCAGCCAAACTCGGCAAGGGAGGCAAGAGAAGCCGGAGCGGGAAAGGGGCCCGCAGGCATTTCACAGCAGCAACGGAATAAATCTAATTTATAGACATAGCAAAATGCAGCTAAAGCGGGAGTTGAAATGAATGCAAAGCACACAGAGGTCTCAAGTTATCGGCACTGTAACATTTTTCCTGACTATCTGTGTTTTCCTGCCCGGGTTTGTCTTTGTAGCTTCCTCCCAGACAACTGGACCTTTGCTCTGAAGTGAAAATGAAAGCCGGGGAAAGAAAAAAATAACGGGAAATGAATTCTTCAGATCTCCTTCGTGATGCATCAGCCCCATCTGCCAGCTCCTTCTGACAGGGAGCGGAGTGTGGCTGGGTGGCAGGCAGAGAGGGAACGACAGGCTTTAAAAAAAAAAAAAAAAAAAGTAAAATAAAATGCACAAATATCCCTGCAGCTGGGAAGCGAGGCTGGGCTGCAGGAGGGGCATGGATGCTCATCGAGATGTGAGGACGGGGAGATTTGTCCTCCCGTTCCCTGACTTGTCAGGGTAATGGGAACAAGCGGGTGGGAGATGTTTGGAGGCAGCTCGAACTAATTAGGAGAGAACATAGAGGAGAGTCTGATGGCTGGAAAGGGAAAAAAAAAAGGGGGGAGAAGGAAAGCGTTTTGTACTCTTAAGCACCACTCCCTGATGTAGAAATGATTAAAGGTACCAAATTAAATGATCGATGAAGCAGCCAGCCCAAACTGCTGTGTTGGATGGAGCCTCTCCAGTGGAGAGGGATGGCAGAGGGGGTTTGCTGGCACGTTCCAGGAGGGCTCACTGAAACATGGGGTGCACCATGGTTGTGGCTGTCCCCATCCAGCCAGGACCAGCATCATCCCTTTGGGCAGGAGTTGGCAGCCTCATAAGTCTTCAAGAATTTGCTCATGCACTGCAGTTTCCCAACGTTGGAGTGAACTCCCAAGCCTCTTGTTTCCAGCAAACTTTGCACCCAAGTCTCTGGGTGCTAGCAAAGACCTTATGGTTTGCTACCAAGCAAAGCTGCTAACGCTTCTTTTAAACATCTGTAGGGTTCAGAGAGATCTGAGGGTTGTGTTTTCCCAGCCTCGTTGGTCACCTCTCCTTCAAGACAGGCTCCTGGTGACTGGGAAGGTGTCTGGGAAGGGAACATCGTTGGCTCCTCTGGCCAGATCTCCTCTCCCTTTGCAAGGAGAGGGCAGCTTCTCAAGCCTAATTTAGCAGTCTTTAATCTGAGTTATTCCAAACCACGCTTACCACTTCCTTCATGCGTTCCCGCAGGATGATGGGCTGATTTCACAGAACGAAAAGCCTTAAGCAAATCTTGTCACACAAGAAAATTGATTTTTCAAAACTGACTTTTACAAGATTACTGGCGTTTCTCTCCCCTCATCTTTCTTCTATATCGTTCCCTTCCAGTCTCATGAGGTGGCTTCAGATCTAAGGAAATTAGAGATGCTGTGACTAAATTGAAAATGTAAAAAGGGGGAGAAGGAGAAAAAAAAAAGACACCCAGCACTCAGCACCTCCTCTCCTGCTGCCTCTGAAGGATACGGCCGCATGTGCTTGTACTTGTGAAGCAGCAGAGATGTCTCCTTCACCTCTCCTACTGCCATAACCTCCATGCGATGTCAGGAAAGAGCCTGTCAAAGGGTTATGCCAGCATCTCACAGGGAACGTCCCCTGATGGGTGTTCCTTGCTGATCCTAAGCTGGACCACAGGGATTTTTTCTTTCTCTGCCTCAATCCCTCCATTTTATTTTCTCTTTCGGAAGAAAAAGAGAGTTTCTTCCTGCCGCTCGATTCGCAGACATCTCAATGTGTTTTGTTAAAAAAAAGAAGAGAGAGGAAGAGTTGCCTTGAAGTCATTTCAGACAGCTTAAAATATGCTAAGCTTTTGTGTCTCTGCGATATAAATAATGAATCCTCTTACAGCTTCTGAGTTGGGAAAGACATTGATTTAAGAGGCCTTCAGCTCTGTTTGAGATTTTTCTCCTTTCATGCCAGAGGGTAGGGAGCGTGGCCAGGGACAAGCAAGGTGTGAATGATGAGGCAGGGGATGCGGGAAGGACCCGGGATGGGGACGGGGGTTGCACCCACCTCAGCCCTGCAGGTGCTTTGCTAAAGGATTTCACTTCTTGATTCCCTCTTTGCTCCTTTATTGCCGTTTTCAGGGGCTAGAGCGGGGTTTAAATGGAGGACGAAGTTGTTAGCATCTACTTCTCTCCCTGTCACCGTCTCTGCTCTGGTAAACCAGTGGTGATTTGGTGATTGCAGTCAGCATCAGTTATTGTTCATTTGACTAATTGCCCAAGCAGCGTCCTTGGAAATGTCTCTGCTTAAAAGAGCTGTCAGGATAGCTACAAAATGTAGGCCAACATGCATGGCATGAGTATAGAAAAGCCAGTGTATGCTGGCGTCCCAAAATAAACCCATTGGGTCCCACTCACCCCCCAGGAACACATGTCCCGGTAATTTCCCCAGTACACATGACTGGTCTTGGACACTGGCAATCAGAGGGCTCATCCTGCCATATGTAGGCTGTTGGCGTGTGGATCCGCTGCTGAGCTTGGGCAAACGTCACACAGGCTTGCTCAGCTGGGAAGTCAGGCTTGGGAAACAGCAAATCTAGGGGAAAGCAAGGGAAAAGTTGGCACAAGCTGAGCTGGGGCAGTTTCTGGCAGGAGAGCCTTTCCTCTGCAAACCTGGATGACTTTGGTAGCCGTGGCAAGGATGTGCTGTGCATCCTGAGCCACCTCTCCACCTGGCATGAAGTTGTCTTGACACGCTTGTTTGCGGTAGACAGCACCTAGCCTTGCAAAACCCATCCCAGAAAGACCCAGAAGGGATTCTGGTCTCATCCAGCATCAGATCATGGAATAACTCTGTTAACTTCAGGTCTTGAAGTTATCCTTGGGTTTCTGTTCCCATGCAAACTCTCTGGAAGCTGTTGGCAAATATTAAAGCAAAGGAAAAATGCAAGCTGTTGTCTCTGGTGATTTGTCTGTAAAGCGTCAAGCAATGCTTATTGCTCAGCTCTGCTTTGCTATTGAAGTGTGTAATTAAGGACTTAACGGTTTTTACTTTTGGAGACTTCTCTTTTTTTTTGAAWTGCTGGTTTCTTGCTGTTTTAATACAGAAGTCGATAGATAATTGCAAAGCTCTTACGGGTCAGTCTGTTGTACCAGTATGCAGCCACATTTGATTATTTTCTCGTGACATGGCTGGGAAGAGCAGTGTTGTTACCAGGGTGGTATAAGGGGACTCAAGAGGCTTGGCCAAGAACAGTGACTTGAGCATAAGTTTGGGGATGGATGGATGGATGGATGGATGGATGGATGGTTGGTTGGATTGATGGATGGGTGGATGAATTTCATACTGAAAAGATGAACAGATCTTTTGGTAAACTTGCAGCTTTATTCTACTTCACCTGTATGTTGCCTGTATATTTGCATTAGCACACAGGGAATGCGTTTCTGGATATGTCATTTATTATTCTTCCTTATGAATTGCCAGATCCCCAAGTTACTCGCAGTTCAGCCAGCGGGAGCCCATGTTGGATTACACAGAAATTGCTGCCCTTGGCATCTTCTGCAAGAAGATTCCCACATAATTAGGACTCAACCCATCTTCACCTGGGGTGCACACCTTCGAGCACAGTTGCCTCCGTTGATAATCCTAACTTGAATTGTTTGATCTAGACACAGTTCAGCCCTGAATAATTAACTGCTCTGGCAGGACCGGCCAAGGAACCTGCCAGAGAAGGAGCTGTGCCTCACACCAACCTGAGGACATGCCAAAATTCAGACAGATAGAGCCCAAAAAGCGAGCCTGAACGATGGGATGGCAACAGCAGCTGTCATGGGGAAAACAGGGCTTTAGGGGGACTCAGCGAGTTTGCTCGGAGCTGGGGCTGGAAAGTCAGAGGGAGCTGGCTCAGGCTGGTGGGCACCGCATCCAAAGCAGGGAGCATCGCCTGGCACGTCCAAGGTTGGTCACCCTCCTTGAAGAGTTCATGTAAACCTGTCCCAAGGTCTGTCTCCTCTCTCCATGCCAGCGAGAGGTCAACCTGGTGCATGCTGAAGCCCTCTCGCACTACAGAGGTCAAACCACAAAGCCCTTGAAAACATCCCGAAATCAAGCCCGGGTCGAAACCTCAGAGGAGCTTTAGGAGTCAGCCAAGAAAAAGAAAACCCTTTGAAAACCCCAGCCACCCRACAGCTCTCTGGCCATGCATGAATCCCGTGCGCAGGAAGGCAGGAGCCATTCCTGCCTGTGTGCCCATCATTTCTGCCCTGAAGTGTGCGGATTTGGTAGCTTCAGTGATCCGAAACATGCGGTCCCAGCCCAGCGCCGGCTCTGAGATCCCCCTGACAGTAGATTTCTTATGCTGATGAAGGGCTGGGGTTTTCTGTTTCCATTTACCACTGGGTTTTTTTCCCACAAACCCCAAAGGAATTGCACGGCGAGGTGTAAAGTTGTAAAGGCCACAAGCACGGGTGATGGTTTTTAGGTGAAAAATAAGAGCTGTAGTGGAGGGAAAGGCGAGTTTGAACAGTTTCACAGCACAGATTCACTTTGCGCTAAGCAGGGGGATAAACACGGCGGCGAATTAGCGCTTCGACATGCCAGCATCCATAAATCTGGCTAAAGAAATTCTGCTACAGGGGTGGAGTGGGGTAGGAAGACCCCAGAAAGGACTAATCCCGTTAAACGATTTGAGGAAACACAAACCACGTGATGAAATTGGATTACCCGATCCACGCAAGAAATAATAGTTAAGCTATTAGTCATGTCTGTTGTGTGGCCGGATAAGTCAAGATGATGTAGGCAGGAGAAATGAAATGCAGCATCGCTGCCGAAGGGGTAAAATCCCCCTGGGAGAGGTGACAACTCCCAAGCTCATCCAGGAGTAGGGGGTGACTGACATCCCCAGTATTTCCCCAGGATAAGCAGTTTTGGCAGCTGGCTGTCGTAGCCTGCTTCTTCAGACCCATCTGCATGGTTTTAAACTTTCTCTGCACCTAGAAAAATCAGGAATTTAACGTTAGTAATTTAACTTGGGGAAAAAAAGTACAATTTTCATATGATCCCGTGACCCTGGGGCCAAGGGGAGAGGAGTTATTGCAAAAGATGGTGGACTTGTGAAAGGGGAGGGGAAGAAAAGCATCCATCGTGGCAAGAGAAGCACCAAAAGAGGGATTAATGGGGACAGGATTGGTGCACAGCCCTCTTGTGTGAGGGGCGGAGGAGGAGGGGGGGATTTTAAACAGCAGGATTAAAAGACCGCCAGATCTAAAGCGTCTGCATTTTGTTTTGATCTGTCAAGAAAACAGCTCGATTTGCAGAAGGAATCACCCAGCCAGTGAAGTTTTGTGCTTTTCTTTTGAAATAATAATAACTTTTCCACCAGCACATCTCTGGTTTCCTTCCAGAGGGGATGAGCATCCCTACCAGCCCCTTGTGCCGAGGAGGGAGCCGGGGGGGGCATGATGGGGTGTGCTTCGGCCAACACCTCCCTGCCGCAAAAGCCAGYGTCCGTAATCCTCTACGGTCTGCGCCGCAGCGCTGCGAATATCAGCGACTCAGGCAGGTGGTCCAGCATGGGATGCACGTGCACCGGGCAGGTATTATTTCTCGCCGTCCCCCGGCCAAGCCACCCATGGGGTCCATGGCCATCCCGCGTCTCTGGCATGCACAGAGGTCCACGCGGCACGCTCCCAGTTGGATCTTCTGCAGCTCCAGCTGCAAACCCCGGTCATGCCCGGTCCTGGGGCTGCGGTGCGTAGCGTTACACCATTGATTATCTGCACGGCTCATCAGCCGGCTTTAACTATTTACAACGGTTGATCAGTCAAGTCATTGACAAGTTAACAGCTTTGTTTACTTCTTCCCCTCCGCTTCTGTGGCCAATTTGTTCTGATCACTCTGCTAAGCGAAAGGCTATTTTGATTGTTTTCTCACCAAAATGAACCACAGCTTGTACAGGCTGTGCTGGTGACACGGCTTTAATTGTGCCATCTGGGAGAGAGAAACCTTCTCACCTTGGTTTCTCCAGGCTCCCATGCCATGGGCAGCACAGAACTGGCCCTGGGGTGTTCCTGCCCATCTCTGCTCCGGTACCCCGATGCTCTCCGGAGAGCTGAACTCCAGTTGCACATCTTCAGGTGTGATTTGGGGAGCTCTAAGTAGCCCCTCACTGATTTTTCCCACTCATGGGACCTGCTGATAGCAAGGAGGAGATGCAAAACCCGTGCATCGAAGACAGGCACCTCCCTTAAAGACTGCAGTTTGATGAGCAATCAGGCTCATCGCCGGCCTCCTGGCTTGGCAGGAGGGGGAACGCCGAAGCTGAGATTAGATAGGAAATCAAGCCAGAGTTTTCTTCTGCACAGCGAGGTGTTATTATTATCATCAAAACCCCAGAGTGTTTAAAAACAATCAAACCCCAGTAGCGGCAACTGGTGTATCGCAGCGAGCGCAATCAGACCCCAAACATGTCCTCGTCTGGGATTCAAGTCTGAACTCTTGAAATTCGGGAAGAAGTTGCAATCTTTCTCGCTGTTTATTTGTTTCTGAAGAAAAGCCACATGGGAAAAAAAAAAATAGGCAGGGGGAGATTAGCAAGGCTGGTACCTCCGCTCCGAGGTGCAGCATCTCCACCATTGGGACCTGGGGTTCACATCGCGGTGGAGCCGAGATGCCCACATCAGGGACGGAGAGGTTTGGGAAGAGGCCGACGCTGCAGCAGCCATGCATGGATGGAGGTTTGTCAGAATGGGAGCTGGAGGCTTGGAAGCCTTTCCTTGAGTATGGTGGGTACCATTGTCTTTGCTCCCCCAGCCCACGTGCTCAAGGACCGGCCAGCCATCAGCAAGGATGCTCAGCGCTTTGCTCAGGGCTCTGCCCTCCTGAACTTGATTAAACCTCAAGCTGGAAGGCCCAGCCTTGTAATTTAGATGGCAGAGAGATTACCTGTCGCCTGCGCCGGCTGATAAATGAACCCGCTGCATCGGCACGGAGGGAGGACTGTGGACGTGCGGCTGAGGAACCGCACGGGGCCCACACGTCTTCATTAGGGAGGGAGCAGGCAGGAAAAGAGGAATAACCCCATAGATCACCATTATGGAAATTTACTCTTAATAAAGAAATAATTTGCGTGATGCATCACGCCGGAGCCGTGCAGGGGGGTAGCATGACACTGCTCGGGCCCTGTTGCTCGCTCTATCATTTCTCACAAGACTGTCACTCACAGGAGATGCTCTGCAAACGTGGAGCTGCCAGCATGAGCCATCCGCTGTCCTTGCCCGGCACGGACCTGTGACGGATGCCAGCACATCGTCCATGAAATACCATCCTTCTCCATCAGCTCCTCCCCATGGGGGATGCCAGGGTTACGGGGGCAGCGGAGGGATGCGGGGTGGTGCTCGCAGCATCCCGCTGGCAGCTGCCACGCATGGGGACGGCTCTCGTCTGAGGATGAGAGGGGACTGCCACATTACAGCACTAGGAATTGAAGGTACTGCTGGCAATAAAGCAACAAAACCCATTCTCTGAGCAATTTGTAGCAATTAATAGCCATTCCCAGGAATGAAATGTTAATTAATTCATTCCCTGAGCCATGCATTTATTTAAGGTATTTGTGGGTGTTCTTGGTACTTTTATTAAGCAATTAAAATGCATCCAAGAAAATATTTATCTATTTTAAGTCATTCTTAGTAAACACAATTTATATGGCAAGCAACTGCTTTATTTTGCATTGTTAATTAAAAATTATGATACACTCCRCTTCCCTGGGTTACACGCCATCAGAGCAGCCGATCTGCCGGGAGGTCTGGTTCAAGGAGCGCACGTGCTGCTGGCAACTGCAAAAAACCTCCTTAGCAAGGATCCACGTAGCCTTCAGTATGGATTTAAGTAGTACCTGATGGGGCATTGTAGAGTTCAGAGAGCCCCAGCATCCCTGTGCTGAGGGCTGGGTGCTAGTGATGCCCTGTGGTTGTTCATGTGCTGCTGGGAGGTGCTGGAGAGAGCCGTGGCCTGATGAAGACCTTTATAAAGAAGAGTATGTACGAGTCCTATAGCCTTCTCAGGGCTGTAAAGTAAATAGCTTGTTCACGCATGCTGTTTGTTGAAGAATTACAAGTCCTTGTACCACAGACAGAGGAATTTATTTGTTACAGTGAGCATGGGCAGCGCTCAGGCAGATGAAGTGCTCGCTAGCGATGCTCCTCTATGTACTGACRCTCTATAGGGCACGTCATGCCCTTGTTGTGAGCATGAACGCGGTTAGCTCTTCATGGGCTCCACGAGCCTGGAAGCCCAGCCAGAAACAGGGTCCTCGAGGAGAAGTGATGGAGCTGCTGGGTTTTTACCCCTTGCGCAGAAGAAGACTCAGCTGAGCATCTTCCACTGAGACCCTGGGAGGAAGCACAAGCGCTTCATCCCAGCTTTCCAGCTTCGGAAACCAGACCAAATTGCTGAAACACTGACGTATGAAAACCGAAACAAAGCCGCGGCATTGCTTGTGAGCTACTATATCCCAAACTGTCCTTTCTTATTTGCTTGTGTGCACTCTTAGCTGGGAAGCAATCGATGGAGTCTGAAAAATGCTATTTGGCTGGAGAATGTCTCCTTAGAAAAGTGCCCCCCTCCCTCTGATCTTAAATGTTAAAAGGACGCTTATCTTAAGTGTTAAAAGGACCCAGTACAGGTATTTTTTTCTATTATTCTTTAATCACTGTTTTTTCATTGCTGTCTGTAATAACTCCTTTGAAGCTTGCATCGAGATATCTGTTTCCTGGTTGAAATTTGTTTTCCTCCATCACCCGGGCTGACTCAATTTCCAGAAGATACTGAATTGGGAGGCACCGGGCACTCCCTCCAGCGAGGCCAGAGAAAAAAAATGGCAGGTTAGAACTATGGGGAAGGAAATAACAAAATGAAACTCAGCCCGGAGGGGAAGAAATGCCTATCTGGGGAAAGAGGCTGAGATGGTGCTCGGTGAAGAGAAAGGAAGATGAGAAAATGTGCAAAGCCCAAGGGGATGAGGATGCTAGGTCTGCGTTGGCCATACAACGTGGGATAGTGGGGAGAAGTGGTGAATTTGGAGCTGGGTCCTCAAAAGGTGCCTGTTGGTGGTAGAGAGCGGGCAGTGAAGGCATCTCACGGTGATGCTGCCGCTGCCACCCCATGGGGACCACCCAAGAAGCGCAGGGAGGCTGGGATGCTGCCCGTGGTGTCCCCTCTGCCATGCCAACCTTTGAGTCCTTCCCTGCGGCGTGGCAAGCCCAAGAAAATCATGGGAAGAGGTCCTTTGGGCAGGGTGCCCAAGGGCAGATCCTTGCCCCTCTCCTGGGGCAGGCTCGGCACAGAGGGGACACAAGGATGCTGTGCTCCCCCTGCACAGACCTGTCCCTACAGCCGCTGCAATACGGTTTGGCTTAGGAAGAAAACCAGCAGCAAAAAAATGACAGGTGAGTTAGCTGCTCAGTCATACGAGGAGAGACTAAAGGAGGTAAATTTAGATAGTCTGGAAAAGACCCTGGGCGACAGGTTTGCAATCTATAAATAGCTTCAAGGTAACAATATAAATGAAAGAAGCCCCTGCTCTCAAGGGTGGTAGGACAAGGAGTGCTGGCTGGGAGCCAGGCTTGAGGTAATAAGGCTGGTGAGACGTTAGGAAGAAATCACGAAGAGCCAAAGCGGTGGAGGCGGTGGATGGGGCTGCTGGAGCATCCTCCGCATYTTCTCGGCTCCGTTTTATTCAGATTCTGTTTATAAATAATCACTGAAAGGTTAATAGGTGAGTAAGACATGTTATGGGCTTGTTAAAAACATGAGTAACTTGCCTTCTAGCTGTCCATGAGCACATTGCGGGAAGCTTTACAAGAGGGTTATCAGCTGCTGTTATTAAAAACCAGTTTGGCATTATAAAAGATCTATACTGCTTGTTCAGCCACATTGATTTAGCAGTGTTAAGCCTTGGAAAACTGGAGCAAGAACCTTGATCTCTGCTGAAGCACAAAAAATTGCTGTTTGTGACACATCTCCGCACTCAGGAAATCCAGTTTTGCGGAAGAGATCGGTTTTGAACAAATGCATAAAGCACCGTGCCACGGTTGTTTGTGTGTGTTTTCCCAAGCTGCTGCAAAGTCAAACAACTCTTGGAAACCTTGCCCTCCATTTTGCTTTTTTTGGCAACATCCAGGAGGATCTCACCTGAAGTCTGCCCAGCTCGAACACACCTCCGGACACTTCTCCGTCTGGTTTCCAAGCCCCGGTGCCCTCCCTGTCTCTGCTGGGAGGAGGATCTGCAGGCAGGCTGCAAGGACATGACCCAGGGAACTCACAAGTCACTTTTATCCTCATCTTGAAACCTTCTTGTCCTTTGCAGAGCAGGGAAGGTGGTTTTGTGGAAAATAACAAGGAAAGTGCCAGGCACAAGAGAAGCGCTGGATTCCCCCACAGGTTTGGTGCCACACTCACCCCGTCCCATTGACTGCTACAAAGAAATGGCTTCATGTACCTAATGCCTCCCTTGAGCACCTGAGTAGCAGAACAAGACCCTTCAGAGGCTGGAAATCTGCTTGTGGCTGGGAGCCTCTACAGGGACAAAGTTGTAAAGGAGCTTAATGGAGCAGAAATACTCCTGGCAAAAAGCACAGGGTATTTTCGTGTTCTCCAGCTGAAGTTTCTCTGTCCCTCTAGCTTTCTACCTTCCTTCCTACTTGCTTTCTTTCATCAAGTGTTGCTGAGATGTGGCTTTTTGACCAGCAAACCAAACAGGAGGAAATGAGGATGTGTCTCTTCTCCACCCCACAACCTGTGCAAAGCTTCAGGGACAAGATATCGGAGCTCTGGCAGATCCCCCCAGCTCTCTCCTGCCGCAGCCCGGGGATGAGGAGCATCCCCAAGGGACAAGCTGCTGCCGCCGTGCTGGCAGATGCTCTCTGCGATGGGCAGCGTCATTCCTGCGGCAGGGAGGCAGCAGGGCAAGGCAGATCCCATCAGGAGGCAGGGAAGAGTGATGCTGAGATCAGCCTTGCTGGCCGACCTCTTGCAAGCCCCTTGGCTTGGGTTGCAGTTCCCTCTGGAAGGAGAAAGGCATCACCAAAGCATCATTGACCATTCAAACCTTTGGAGCAGCACCTGGAAGGTGTCGCTCATGGTGGTTTTTCCATATGAGGAACCTCCCTCATTAACACACGAAGCGCAGCCCTAGAAATAAAAGYGGCATCTCCTGATTAATTATTGAAGGGGGAGTCCGGGGAGGAAGGGAGGGTAGGGAAGCTGAAGTGGCCAGTCAGCATCTGTTAGAGGCGCAAAGATAAATGAAATGAGAGGGCAGATAAGTGCATACAAATCAGCTCACATCTGTACCGCTAATACATCTCTTTCAAAACGCTTGTGTCATCAGATGGTGGGTGAAACCTTGCAGGTCAGCTGTCCTGATTCAGTCAGGTTCACGTTAGCAGGCGCCGGGGGAATTTGCTCTAGCAGCACTGTCAGAGTGTTTTCCAGCCTGCCGTGGACCGGCGTTTCGCTCTCTCTCCAGCCCCACAGAGGCACTTGGGGAAGCCGTCTGTGCCTACAGACCCTCTGTATGAGTTCAGTGTAGCTCCAGTTGTCTTTGGTTGCCTTTGGGGCAGCACAAGTCTGGCATTAAAGCAAGGGGAACCCATAGCAGAGCAGTGGGGATGAGCAGAGGAGAGCAGTGAAAGCAGGAGCAGGAGACCTGTGGGAGGACCATGAGCAGATGCTGTTCGCCTTGAAGGGGACAGCTTTCCCAAAACCACCCCACCGACCCCGCGTGGGAAGCAGCCTCCATGGCTCATCTCTCCGGAGCCTGATGGGGCAAGTCCAGCTCCCAGTGCCTGCATCTTTCCCCAACTCAAACAACCCAACCCATCCAGCGCAACCAGAGGAGGGCAGCCCCGAGACAACAGGGGCAAAGATTCCTCAGGGAAATTCTCTTCCCTCTAATTTACCTGTCAGTTGCTTTGGGAGGATTATTATATTTTTTTTCCCAGGCTGCTGCCTGTGCTTTCTTTCCCTTCCCCCAAAGAGCGGCTGGAGTTTCATGCTGCCTGACAGCATCTCCTGTCTTTCCCACCCACTCCAGAGTGGCAGGTTGCCAGATGGTGCCCTATTAGGTCACATTTGCTCATTGTTTGGCAAACAGCGGCTTAATTCAAGTGCTGAGTTGACAGCTTGTTCTCCAAGACAATTTGCAAGTTGCAGTGTTGCAAATGCCAGCTTGGCTTTTCAGGGTAATGTTGTTTCAGCTGCCTTAAAGGGATAAAGTTCTCTTTGATTGGAAAAAAAAAAAGGAGACAAGGGTGAAAGGGGGGGAAGCTGAAAAGGTTTTTAGTGGTTTTGATGTGGAAGGACCAGCAGTCCTTGGCAAGCATTCGGAAAGGGACTGCTCTTCTGGCACTGTGGTTCCCCATCAGCAGAGACTCTCCATGTCCCATCCCTCCTATCATTGAGGTCTTCCACCCATGCCCCACAATCCTAAGGAATGAGGGGTATTTCCAGTGAAACAGGCTTTCACAGGGAAATAGCAATTCTGGTTTATTTTGGAAAGGTTTCAGTAGGGATATATGTACACATCACTTTGATGTCTCCTCTCCAAAACCTGCAGTTATAATCCCTACATCCCTGGGGAAGTGGACGATGCTGAGGACACGTGCATGTCCCTCCTAAAGTCAAGGGCAGTAGCAGGCACCCTATGGCATGCTGCCCCCCAGCACTACGACCCGTGTGCTGGGCGAGCGAGTCTCCGGCATCGCACACATGTAAATGGCAAGTGACACAAAACAGCACMACGACGATGCTCTTCCTTCTTCAACAGGTGGGCGAAAAAAGGCCAGGTTATAAAGGAAGCATCCGGTGACTTTTACGAAACCATCGTGGACCATACCTTCTTCTTTGAGCCCGTCTCCTGCGAGGTCACCAATGCGCTGGGCAGCACAAACATCAGCAGGACCGTGGATGTCTACTGTAAGTAATCTGTCAGCTTGAGACTGGCTTCCCAGGGCTAAGCAGGGCCAGCAGAGCTGCTGAAAATTAACGGGAAGGGGACACAGCTAGATCTGACTTGCCCAGGGTGACCAGGACTTGCTGGGCTCTCTTGCAGCTCAGACTTTGTAAATGCTGTGGTGGTGGGACCCATGATTTCCTCCTGCCTTATGAGCGCACAGCTCATGGTGGTGGTCCCTGGGGAGCTGGTCATTCTGGGGTTGCAGCAGGCACCTGTCTCAGGCTCTTCTTTATTTGGGGGTCTTATGTGGCCGTGACCCATAGGTCCATCAAGACCTACCACTGCTTCATCTCACACAGTGACCTCTTTGGTTTGAGGGTTTCTGCTTGACACAGCCCCTCACTGGGAGTAACTCCAGTCTGCTCTGTGCAGTTGGGCCCAGGATGGCGACAGAACCGCAGTCCCTCCTTGTTGACCTGGGCTCGGACGCGGTCTTCAACTGTGCCTGGACTGGGAATCCATCTCTCACCATCGTCTGGATGAAGCGGGGCTCAGGCGTGGTAAGAATCGCTGCCGAGGCGGTGGGGAATGGCACATTCAGGACATGAGGCGCTGCGTGATGCTCCCCATGGAGCAAAGCCTATACCTATGGGCTGGGAGCTCCTAGCCTGACAAATGCTGGACCTACAAGGCTCCTCCAAACGCAGGGGACACCTTGGCATTGCAGAGCAGTGGTTCCCAGGCTGCAGGTCTGCAAGGCTGCGGTGAGTGTCCCCAGTTAGTCCAGAGAAGTGCATTAAGCAGTAAAGGCTTTATTGCCTTTGTAATATTTTGGATGAAAGTGTGTGTGAATCCACGAGGCATTTGGATGGCAGGCTGGAAAGTCAGGCCTGGAGTCCTGTTTGGGAGAGGCAAAGGGAAAACCAGACTGCTGAAAATCAGTGCCATTACTGCCGCAGAGGAATCGAGGCAGCAGGTTGTCTGACCCTGCCCCATCGAGTCCTAGCAGGGCCACCTTCCAGAGCGCACGCAGCTCTTGCCCGCAGGACTGCAAAGGAGTCCTAATAGAAGGAGAATTGATTCCCATGATGATGTCCATAAGGGTTAAACAGAGGCCAGAGCATCATTTAACCTCTCGCTGACGGGTAGCGCTTCTGCAAATCACCTACATGTGGTCCTTTCTGGGACGGTCCTTTCTGGCCTCCAGATCTGTGAGCTCACGTCCTAATGTGTTCACCCCAGCTCGCCTCCGCTGTGGGCTGGAGCCTGCTCAAGTGGGGGGAGTCTGGATCTGGCCCAGCAGACTTCTCCATGTCTCTCTTGTCCTGAAAAGTGTAAGGAGCTTTGCAAATATTAATTGCAGCTTAGTCAGCCCAGGGAGGTGCAAGATACTCTGATCCCCTCTTCACAGACAGGAGGGCTGAGCAAAAGCCATGTTCAGAAGCTAAAGGAGGGCTGAGACGTGAAACTCGTCCGGAAGGCGCACGCAGGTTTGGGTTTGAAAAGCATCTTTCAGCTTTGTCTGGGCAGATGCGTCCTGAAGTCGATGAGGCAACTCCGACTTACGCAGCTCAAGACTAGGTATTATCAGAGAGCTGGACTCACACGGGAGTGAGATGAATGGGCTGAGTCGCTCTCCTCACCTTCGCTCCCCCGGCACAGACCGAGGAGGGGAGCAGACATTGAGGCATTAACTGCTGGGGTATTTTTTCCAAACCATAATGACCTCGGTGAAGGCCGTCTCCTGGGAAGTAATTATAGACTTGGGAGAGCTGATGGCTCAAATCAGCTAAGGAATCCCAGTGGGTCAATAATCCCTGGGTGGTTTCCCATCCCACAGCTGCAGTTGTTGTTTCTCTGGGTTATTATCATTATAGGCAACGCTTTCACACTGTAGACTGCTATTTCGTTTTCTCAAAGCCGCTGGAGTGTGCAGGGCAGCTGAAAAGAGCCATGCACAGCGAGGATGAGGGCTTCCTGACCCTCGCGGTCCAGCCCCAGCCATGCATCAGGGCTTGCCTTTGCTGACCGGCAGCCCGCAGGCAGAGCAGCCTTCTGCCTTTTTATTTGGCTCCCTCTAGCTGACTCCTGCTGGCTTGGAGCATCTCAGGGCTCAGGACAGACCCGCCGGCTGGTTTAACCCAGCAGAGATGCTTGTGCTGTTCAGCAGAGCCGCCTCCATCTTCCCAGAGGGATGCTGGCAGGGGATGCTGCTTTGTAAAGCCCATCAGCGCCCGGCCGTTGCGGTGGGATGGGGCATCAGGGCTGCTTTTTTCCCACCCCCTCCACTTTCAGAGCCAGGTTGGGCTCCCACAAGATTGCCTTCTTTCCTCCTACTTTCCCAGAAGGAAACAAATCAGAGACCGAAGAGAGGGTGACGCCAAGTAAGCACAGGCATTTGCATGGATATCTTTGTAATCGAAGCTAAAACAGTGGGTTTAAAAGGGATCTGAAACTCAGTGTCTCTGCCTTATGTCACGTTAGGGGTGAGACCCCCATCTTCTTGCTACAGGGAGACCCAGGTCCACGTCCAACCACCGCTCAGGGCTTTGCATGGGCAACCAGCAGAGCCGGGGGCTCGCTGAGCAAGCGGGTGCTGGAAGGAGGCGAGGCGATGGGCTGGCCACAGCCTGCGAAGTCCTGGGGGAGAAAGGCAAGGGCAACCGGGAGGAATCAGCCCCCAGGCACGTTTCCAGCACGGAAACGCATTGCTCCGAAAGCTGCTATTTGTTTTAGACCGGCCATGTTTTTTTAAATACCACCAGTGCTGGGATTCTGCTGACAGCCTCAGCCAGATCCATCTGCTTCAGCAATTTTCAAGCTTTAATAAAGCTGCTAATTGCACTGCCGGGGCAGGAGGGCAGCCACCTTGCAGCCGGTCTATAGGGAGGGCTTGCCAAAAGCAACTGAGATTTCCCTGGCTATCCAGACCTGGTTCCCAGGGGGCTGCCAGCTCTCCAGGTTGGTCTCCCACCGATTCTGGGATTGAAATTCCGAAGTCAATCCTGGCAGCCTCCCCTGCACCTGCGAACATGGAAATGCAAGTGTGGAGTGTGGTTCTCTCGAAGGCTTTTCTGCTCCGGGTTACAAGGCAGTTGTGTCACTGCAGCCACCAAAATTTTTCTCTTGTATCTTGAACTTCTGCAAAACTGGAGTTTGTAAAAATTCAAATGAATAGGAACAGGGCTTATATTTCCCCCTGAAAACCAGGTCATTTCTTTATTCCTTGGTCAACAGCAATAAGTGGTATTTCCATGCCACGTAAGACTTTGGGCTCATCCACTTCGTTCTCTCCGGGCTGCTCTGGAGCTCGTAACGCACATCTCATGTTCAACTTCGCATGGCCCCCCCCGAAAGCCACCCCTTCCTCTCTTCCAGGTCCTGAGCAACGAGAACAAGTTGACCCTGAAGTCCGTCCGCCAGGAAGACGCTGGGAAATACGTGTGCCGAGCTGTGGTCCCACGGGTCGGCGCAGGGGAAAGGGAGGTGACGCTCACCGTCAACGGTACCTCTTGCTTTCCTATTGCTATTCCATCCTGCCGTCTCATTGCTTTGTTCCTCTTGCTCTGACAGCTCACGTTGCTGAATTATCCCCTCGGATATTTGCTTACAGAGCAAATCCCACCCACAGCTGGATCCTGCCCTGCAGGCAATAGGAGCAATTAGGATTTTGCATTCATTTGCCTGGAGACGCATGGGTTAAAGCAAAAAAACCCCAACATTATCTAAGACCTGCTTGATTCCTTATTATCAACAGGGGTTTATTGAGTAGTTGGGAGCTGGTGTCTTTAAATCTTTAATAGATTTATCTTGCAAAACCCTCGCAAGGTCGGAGAGCACTGTTGTCTCTGTTGTACAGCCGGAGAGCTGGGAATTGAGCCTGGATCTGACACCAGCAGCCTAATCACTCTGTCAGAGCCCACGTGAGGATACCTGTGAGAAGCAGCAGTGCTATATAGCTCCTCCACGGCTGCTCAGAGCTCACCCAGCATGGTGTCAGGATGTGGCCCAGACCCTCACCCATGCCCGGGAGCTGGGAAGCACTCCAGAGCCCTGGAGTTTAACAACGACCTGGCTGGGACCCTGCAGCAGCCAATAATGAATTTCAGCCTAAATATGAAAGGGAAAGAGCCAGGCAGGCTGAAAATGGTATAAATAGAGTATGAATTTTGCATTGTCTCTCACCTGTATGACAAACTGGCAGCCTTCAGTCTCCKCTCACTGTCACAAAGAGAAGAAAATAAGCAGGGAAGCAGCACAGGCGGCGGCAAACGTTAATTTTAAATGCAGATAATGGTAGAAAGGGAAGCCAAGGGCAACGCAGCAGGGGACTGAAAACCAACCACTCCCTTGACTTGGACTCAGCTCCTCGGCGCCTGCATGCTCCTTCCCCGGCGGCTGCTGGGTTTTAATTACAATTAAACTAGCTTGCAGAAAACAAAGCAACAAATTAGCACAAACAAAGAACTTGCTCCTTTCCTGACACCTACCAGGCACGCAGCCACCTTGAATGCAGAGCAAAGTGCTCGGCAGCCTCAGGGCCGTTTGGAGCRTGCGGCATGGAAAAGCTTCTCTCGAGAGCTTTGCAGCTTACGCTGCCGCTGAGATTTTCACCTTGCAGAGCTGACGGGGGAACAAATGAAATCCGTGAGGTTCACTGCTCAGCTTTGAGCATCTCCCAGGAGCCAACTGCCTGCAGCAACCCATCCGGCTAGGACGTGCTGCTGGGGTATCTGCTGCTGGGGTTTGGTGCAACCCCAAGGTGACAACGTTGGGACACGCCATCACAGGCGTTGGACCCTACACCAAGGGAGAATCCCGCACTTCCAGGTTGAGATGGTCTCCTGGCCCTCCAAGCTAGGAGAACCAAGGTGGGCAAGCCCCAGAGCAGCGTCCCCAGGTCCGACAAAGCACCGGGGCTTGGCAGCCTGTCCTGCAGCCGGAGTAGCTCTCCAGCTCCGGGAGCACGGCACGGTGTGTCTAATGCAGCTAACGAATTCTGCTGAAAGTCTTTTCCGCTGTAATTTGAGAGGGAAGTTGAACGCATCATATTTTCAAGTGATTTTAAATCCAGAGAGTGATACAATTGTCTTGGTATTATCACATGCCTTTCTCCGTGGGCTGGGATTCGTCACAGTAAAATTAGGCGTTTAGAAGTGTGTGTTCTGGGCTAGCTGCATAGACTCTGATCGGTGCACGCGGGCTTGAAGGGGCTGATCCATCCCACCAAAAGCACAGGGACCCCGGTTGAAGGATCTTTAGGGCCTGAGCCTGCAATCCTGCCTGTAGCAGCCTGTCCACTCTCAAAACAGTCAGAAATTGTGGCAGCACGATGCTGGGGTGGGAGAGTATCCTCCTGCCCTCGCTGCAATCAGGTCTCGCTGCCCTCCCCACCGGCAGCCTCGCCGGCCAGGTCTGCGGTTGCAGAGAGGGGCTGGCAGCCCATCCCCAAGCCGGAGCACGAGGCCACCAGCCTGAAAGGAAGCAGATATGATTCAGAGTCTCATTAATGGGAAGGAGGATTATGCAAATGAGCAGCATTTGGCAGGGCCGGAGCAGCAAAGGCAAGAAGGAAGCGAGGAACTGTTGGTGCCATCATAAATCAGCAGCAGTCGGATTTACAGCCCCCACACGAGCCGAAGCCTCTCRATGCTCCTGAGTGCACACAAGCCTGGTTGAAGCTCCCACCCCGGTAGGAGAARCACCCCAAGATCACCTCCCCAGCAGGGAGAGGTCTGTCGATGCATCGTCCAGGCTTGGCAGGGGCTGCTGAGCAGRGACCACCACCCCTGCCCATCTTGCTCTGCAAGAAAAGGTTTGTTAGAAAGGCTGGACAACTCCAGGTGGCTAATTCAGAATTTAATTTGCCCGGGATTCACCCCAACAAGCAAGCCAAGCCTGCCAGAGAGCTGGGAGCACAGGAGGGGCTGACCTGCCGCACTGCTTGGTCAGGAGAACATCATGGTGTCCCCTCAGCTCACGCCTGCAGCAGCCCATTGAGGGCTTCACCGAGCGTGTCTCCACCACTGCTTGCGGATGGGGACCTTGGGATGGTCCCTTGCAATACCAGGCAGCACGAGCCAGCCCAAGGCTTCTGCGGGAAGCAAGGAGTTAAATCAAACTCTCCTGCCAAACCATTGCCAACGTTGCGAGGGTTCAGATGGACTCAAGCAGGCTGGAGAAGTCAAGGCCATCCTTTCATTCCTCCAAGGCTCCCAAGTCAGCAAGCTGCCTTCTTTTTTGTGCGAACCGCCAGGACCGCACAAATAAATTGGCACCGGCGTGCTAAAAATAACCGCAACCAATAGCTCCATTATTTATATCCATAGCAACATTGTTTAAAGCCTTTTTCCTGCCTGTGGGCTGTCTCACACTTAGCACTGAATGCCAAGCCGGAGATTGGCAGCTTTCATAAGGAGCCAGAGCCTGGTGGAGAATCAAATGCCTGCCCCAAATGTGAAGAGGCTGCAACTTCATGCTATTATTTCTGGGCATGTTCATCTCACAAATGGTCTTTAGTCATAGGCTATTATCACGATGATAAGCCTTCGACTCTGAACTCCTAAAGCAATAATAAAACCCAAAGCCGTTGGCATTTGTGCCATTTAAAATCCACTCTCCTTGGGGAAAATTATCCTTTTAATGATTATTAAGCCATTTTTCTCCAGCGTCACCCAGTCTTGGAGAGCTTCCAGAATTAATAAGTAACATACAACCGTTGAAATAGAAAGAAGATGGCTTTTTTTTTTATTATTTAGGCCTGGCCTACAGATCCCATCGCTGCTCTTGCCTCTGCTGGCTTTGGGTTCATCAGCGATCAGGGCAGGTGAGCAGAAGGATCACCTAGCACATGTTTAGTTAGCCAAGAAGCTCATCCTGCATGCCTTGTGCCACCCTTGGAAGATGATGAGGACAGACGGGTCCCCATCATGTGTCCCGTCCAGGAGGAAAAAGCCCCAGCACGCATTTAGGGCCATCTGCCCGTCACACCTGGCTGTTGGCACGGTTCTGCTCTTGCACCRGACATGAGGAGCAAAGGCCAAGGCTAGCTGGTGTTCCCACCCTCGGCATGCTTGGAAAGAGCTATTTCACGAAGGCAAGATGCCGTTTGCATCCTCCTGAAGGGAGGCAAAGTAAGGACTCAACCAAACTCTCCTGAGACCCCGGCCGGAGCTTCTGAAAGATGGGCTTTCAGGGATAGATAAATGAGAATGCACACCCTGGGAGCCTGCCTAGAAGAACATCTTGAAGAAGAGCATTTGGGCAGAAACCCACAACAAAATGTCTTTTTTATTTTTCTGTTTCGGATATAAAGGGGCACAAAAGTTTCCACTAACATACAGCTATGACCATTACATCAAAACAAGTCCTGACCTTCTCCTTCACGCTCGGCTCCTCCTATTAGCAATTTGGACGGCGGCTCACTTTCAGCAGTAATTTCCTGAGCTGCCAGAACCGTGTTTCTGGTCGCTGGTTGGTGAAGTGGGCTTCACTGAGCTGGTTCTCCGTGCATCTCACCTTGGGACATCATAGGGAAGGAAGGATAGGGCTGTGTCTCGGTGGGAAGTATTTGGGGAGTGTGAAAGTTTGGTGCAGAAGGGTGTTACTGGGATAATTTCAATAGGCAACTGTATGTATGAAAGCACCAGAGTGAAGGATTTAGCATTTCGGTACATTTTTGTGCATTCTGCAAATTCATAAATGGGCAATTTGGATGAGAATCGGTCAGGAATACCCAGGCAAATCTGTTTCTCCCCACTTTACCCCAAATCCCTGAGGCTTTTCTTAAAGGAACACATCAGCTGCAGGGTTAAAAAAAAAGAAATTGGGAAAAGTTTCTCAAATCCACAAAGGATGGATTGATGGGAGAGAGGACGAGCACAGCAAGCTCTCCCGCTCTGACCATCCCAGAGACCTGGGCTCAACTGAGGCTCAGCCTCGACTGAGGTTGTCCCCAGCAGTATATTGGCCTCTTGTAACAACTCCTGTTGCAGCTCTTCCACTTTGCATGGCCAGTACGGCGCCCGACGGTGTTTGCAGCCAGTTTGCACATCGCTCCGAACACGTGTGCAGGGGTGGGCGTGACAACAAGGCCATATTTTCTGACAAACCCAGTGACAGACTCAAAAACGGGAATGACAACCCAGAGCAAACATCCGAAATAGCCGAGATCTGCCAGCCCCTGCCTCYTCCCTCACCCTGCCCTGTGCCGCCGGCCTGCATCCCTGTTGCTGTTTTCTTTTCTGCCAGCAGCAAGCCACTCATRGAAATGCAAATCTGCTTTAATTAAGGAGGCTAATAAACAGCAATTAGGATCCCAGCTCTTGGGGTAATCCCCTTCTCAGGGGGAGGTCCCCTTCCTCAGGGCTGTTGGAAGAGTGGGCGACATGCTGATCCCACCAAGCCATGCTCTCCTCTCCAACCCCTTTTCTCCCAACCGTGTCTTCAGGATGTCCACCAAGGCAGGACAAGGACATTTCCCTTCACAAGCCGGCTCAGCTGGTGCGTTCGGCTTCATATCGCTCAGGGAGAGCCTTTCCCAGCCAGGCTGGGCTCTTTCGGCATTCAAATGGTGCAGAAGAGCCCAGCCGATGGGGTCCCAAGGTTTTTCCAGCAGGAATTTCTCCATCGCATCAGGCAGGCTGATTGCAGGTCACTGATGGTGGCTTGCAGGTAGCAGCTGCCCGTCAGTGCCTCCTTCTGCCCTCCTGTCGCTTCCTCAAGCCCTTGGGGAGCAATTAGTGTAATGGTTGCTTAACAAATCCGGGAGAGCGCAGAAGAGGAACACCAGGTGGACTGGGTTCTTGCTTTGCCTCTGGAGCAAACAGCCCTTCTCAGAGGCCAGGTTCACCAAGGAGATTTCCGCAGGGTGATTTAATCGCCATCCAACGCCAGGGATGTGGGAGCAGAGATGGGGAAACCCTGGTGCTTTGTGGGGGCTTTGCAGAAAACCAGCAGAGCCTTAAAGCAAAGCCCCCACTCTGTGTCCTTCTGCATCACAGGAGGCGAGGGAGCTGTTGCTCCATCCCTCCCCCTCAAAAGGGGACCCCGATGTCCCTCCGTGGCTCCGCTAACAACCCCCCGCATTGCTACCAGTACCTTGTATTGCAGCCACCCATGCGAGATGCCAGCAGCCCTCTCCTCTCTCTTGCAGGGCCACCCATCATCTCCAGCACCCAGACGCAGCACGCCCTGCACGGCCAGAAAGGGCAGATCAAGTGCTTCATCCGCAGCACCCCGCCGCCAGACCGAATCGTGAGTAGCATTCCATGGGGCAGCACCTCACGGGGCATGGTGGGTGTCTTGCACACCTTAGGGTGCCCTACGGTGGGCAAACCTGCCCCAGGCTGACCCCTCTCTTGCTTGGCAGGCTTGGTCCTGGAAGGAGAATGTCCTGGAGTCTGGGACCTCCGGGCGCTACACGGTGGAGACAGTCAGTACAGACGAGGGCGTTATCTCCACGCTGACCATCAGCAACATCGTCCGGGCTGATTTCCAAACCATTTACAACTGCACCGCCTGGAACAGCTTCGGCTCCGACACGGAGATCATCCGGCTCAAAGAGCAAGGTGGGCATCGCTGAGGAGCCGGTGGGGGCTGTCGGGCGGTGGGAATTAGCACCTGGCCRGGCTGTAAGAGTGGGGAGATGCTGTGAGAGGCAGGAGATGCTCAGAAAAACTCTGGGGATTTCAAAGAGGAAACTAGGAAGGATGGTGAAAATGGTCCAGATGTGCTAGCTGTAGGTACCTGGTCCTGGCAGAGGGTCAGGAGGTGGGACAAGCCCTGCAAAGTCTCTGCTTGATATGGTATTGCCCCACTTTGCCTGTCCTGCTGAAGTTGGAGGGCACGGGCCAATCCTGCACCCCTCGCTCCCTGCCCCACGGCACAAGGTGATGCCACTGCCACAGGCTGGAGGATCATTTATAGCCTTAGAGAAAGAGGAACGGCTGCTCCTACCAGACCCCACTGCTCCGCGGTGATGGGAGTGAGTGTGGGAGGAAGGCATCTGGGCTGGTGGCAACCCTCCACCCCGGCCACCAGCCACGATGCCAGCACGTGTTTTGCATGGCTGGGCTTACCCACCCAGCCTCAAAGGCACCTCGAGCAACTCTCAGGGGATGGCCAGGGGATTTCCGCTCTCCGGGCTCTCAATAGCAAGGGAGGGAGTTGGCTTTTGTGACGAACGCTTAGCTCCTGGAGGGACTCCAGTTCTCTTCTATTTTATTAAATGCCAGGGCAGGCAGGTGGATTGTTCTCATTAAGCCGTGATTTATAGGCAAGGCTGCCGTCCAGATTAAATCAGAGCTAAATGAACCCCTTAAAATTAGCCTTGGGCTTCTTCCAATGCAAACAGAGCCAGTGGTTTTTCCAGGTCGTCTGCCAGTCAGCGGGAGCACTCAGCGGCAAGCCTGGGTCCCAGCGGAGGGTGGCCGGGCAGCTGAGCCGGGTCGGAGCTGGCGACGCAGCATCCAAGTCCACAGCCAGCTCCCCATCTGAAATCCGAGCATCCCTGCTAGGCGATGCAAGGGGACATCCCTGCCCTGGGCAGGGGGACGCCGTAGGGTGGCTGAGGATGCCGTAGGGTGGCAGAGGACATCCCCTTCATGGGGACATCTCTGCGCTCGGAGCAGAAAGCGGAGCAGAGGGCTGAGCGCTCAGGAAGACTGGCATGTGTGCTTGGGCTGTGCAAGGCTGTGGACACTTGCTTTATTTTCAAACAGGTACGGAAATGAAATCAGGAGCTGGTATTCAAGCAGGTATGGAAATCATGAGCTGACGGTGAATGTGGATTGTCCCCAGTCATTACCACACCTGAGGACCCCRCGTCCTCCTCCTGGCCCGGCAGCTTTCCGGCAGGGCAGGCAGGGCCGGGCACGGCAGGGCAGGAAGGGGCGTAGGAAAGCTGCAGGGCAGTGACTGGGGCACGGACTGGGAAGCAGGAGCGGTCCAGTCTCCACTCTGCCACTGACTCGCTCTGCAAACCAACACYGCCTTTCTGTGCCTCAGCTCCCGAGCCACTTGAGAGGGGGATAATATTACGCAGCCACGTTTTAAAGTGCTGCAAAAGGGACCACTTAAGTGCTATTAGGGGGCAAAAAAGAGAAAGAAGTAGAAGTTTCCAGGGTCATTCGCAGACATCGGCTTGTCTCAGCATCCTGGGATAGTGCTAGCCAGCATCCATCGCAGCCAGAGCAGGGCTGAATGGATATTTGGGCAGATGCTGCGGGATGTGCTGCCCTTGTGCCTTCCTCGTCCTCTGCACCAGAGTAGGGTTCATGGGAGAGCGCGTAGCCAGCAAACTGCTCCTCGTCATCTCGTCCTTGTCTTTGGGACGCCATTTAGCATCCCAGCTGCTGGTCCCTGTCACTGTCCCTTTGCAGTCACCTTTTTTTGCAGCCCAGGAGAGCCCCGGCCACATTCCCCACCCCATTCCCTGCATGATTCTCCATCATCTTCAAGCAGCATCATTCACCATCACTATCTGCTTCTCACTTAGCTCTGCATTGCAGATCTCGCTCCCCCAAAGCTGAGAGCCAGCAAGCGCTCCCAGGGACCCCAGGCTCCTGTCTCCTCACCTTTCGCTCTATATTCCCCTGGGAGAGCCAAAAAAATCCCACGACGAGTTACCACCGTCAGCAGGAGCACTGCCTAGCAGGTGGTCTCAGGCTACCCGGAGAAGAAAATCCCAGTTTCTTCTTGCTGTGGCTCAGCTGGTGTGTTGGAGGATGCTGGTTTTTAGGATGAGCTCCTTGGTGCAGCTGGAATCAGCTCCAGCATCTGCTACCTGAGCTCCAGCTCAAGGCTGCAGAGACCTCAAGGGGACTTGCCTTTTCACCAGGCGCCCCAGGGGAATTCCCGTACCGCCGTGGTGAGCACTCTTGGCAGGTTTGGCGGTCTACTCAGTGCTCCATGAGTCATGTCACCAGTGGCCCAGCTCSAGTGACAAGTGACGCATCAAGGGACCAGCAGGCCCAGGCAGAAAATTCATGAGCAAGCCGGAAACTGAAAAGCATCAGCATAAACCACCAACCGAATCACTTAAAACAACAAGCTAAGCAGGGAAGATGAAAGGCTCTTTTTAGATCAAGTGTGAGCAGAAGAGGCTAAACTCAAYCGGCACCATTTTTTTATCACCCTGCAGTTCTCAAAGTAGGGCTCAGGACCCACAAGACCCCATGACCACTGCTAAAGGGTAACGTGAAATGGTTTTATAACTCCCCTGCCCCAGCTGGGATTAGATAGCAATGAAGAAACCCTTTGCTGACTACATGGGAAAGATGCTGGTGGAATTATGACTCCTCCCAGTCCCACCAGTAAGGAGGTGTGCCCCTTAGGAAGGCTGAAAGGCACAGGTAGGATCTGTGATCTCAGGTCCAGGATGGAATTCGTGGTCAACACCAGCTCCACACCAGTGGACAACGAGAAATGGTTTCCTTATCACCCAGTCGAGTGTCAGCCATCAGGCTGCTGCGCTTTGCTTCTCTGCTAGATTACTCATGTGTCCCCATGGTCCAGCAGCATTCCCGTTCCCCACCTGCACAGGGGAGGAGGAAAGAGGATCACCTTTCTGCATCCGTTTTTCCCTAGATACATCCCGTCCATTTGCAAGGCAAGGAGAAAACACACGTTGGAGGTGTGCAGGAAAGCGGTGAGGACACGCTCACCCGGCTTAGCTGGCCATCCTGGAAAGCGTTACCCCTCTTTTTGCCCACTGTGGGTTCAAAAGAGCTTACGGGGCGCTTAGAGAGAACAGGAATGGGGACCTATAGATATCTGCTGCTTTTGGCGAAAGGGTCTTTGGGATGCGGTTTATCATCCCAGACAACAAAGGCAATTTGTGGTACCCACAGCTTTGGTGGCCTGCGAGTGGGAGTGCTGCCTGTTGCTGCCTGGCAATAATCCAGAGAGCAAGCACCAACCCAACACTCGCCGTTAAGTAGGAGCTGTGCTTTGAGGGACCGGAGGAACTGAGCAGGGAGATAACAAGGCTCTTGGGCTGCAAATCTGACCCTCTCACCGTAAATGTGATTTCATATTCCACCCTCCCCGCACCTCGCAAGCTGCTGCCTGGATCTGTGCAAATAAATCAGCTTTGCTGGCTGAGCCGCGGTCTGAAATCCCCGCCGGGAACCCAACTACAAAGCTATTGTAGGCAGAAGGACGCGAGCGTGTAACCCCAGCTCTGCAGCAAGCTCTGCTCCCCCGGGGCTGCCTCCCGCAGACCCCTGCCCGCACGTCCCCACCCCGCAGCCCTCGCCCGCCACAGCCACCTGGTCTCTGCTCATCCCCGGCACAGGCCATCCCTCCCGTCCCAGTCCTTGTAGCAGCCTCAGGGGTTCAGGGAAGGACGGCAGAGTTGATAAGCCAAGGGAGAAGGCAGGAGATTGGGATATAAACCAGGCAGAGGCTGTGAATGATGGCTCTTGGGTTAATTCACCCATATATACTTAACAGCGCCTGCTAAGACAGCTGAGCTACT
The DNA here is from genome assembly GCA_035582835.1 of Phoebastria nigripes. Taxonomy (NCBI): domain Eukaryota; kingdom Metazoa; phylum Chordata; class Aves; order Procellariiformes; family Diomedeidae; genus Phoebastria; species Phoebastria nigripes. Next base: position 82,948 of record JAYKAV010000334.1, on the reverse strand, counting down.
GCCTCTGGCAGGCAGGCTCGGTGCCCGACTCCATCCCTCCATCCCAGCTCTAACCTTTCTCCCAGCCCGCTCTGATGCCATTTCTCTTTCTTAATAATATTAACATGCCGTCTTCTTTTGCACTTTTCATCCTGTAGAGATACTCATTCATTAACCCGCAGGGCGCTATCGAGAGCAGTTGTTAAGCCGCTCTTCTGGCTCCCTCCTCTTCTCTCCCTCCCAGGGGAAACTGAGGCACAGAGAGATCAGGGTTGGCACAAATTGCAGCGCGCGCCAGTGTCCCACGGGCAGCCCGTGCCGGCGTCACCCACGCAGGGATGAGGGAGCGGGGAAGGAGGTCCATTTGGCCCCAAAACCCTCCCCAGGCTCATCACCGAGCCGCTTTCCAGTAGCTGGGGGTGGGTCCCTTGGGGGAAAAGCCACCTCTCCGACCTTCATCCCGGCTTCATGCTCCCTCTCCTTCCTCTTGCAGAGTCGGTGCCGATGGCGGTGATCATCGGAGTGGCCGTGGGGGCCGGCGTGGCGTTTCTGGTGTTGATGGCCACCATCGTCGCCTTCTGCTGCGCCCGTTCCCAGAGGAGTAAGTGTCTCCCCCAGCCCCGCTGCATCCCTTCGGGCAGGGCTGGGGCTAAAACCTTGGTGGGGGGCGAATAGAGTGGGTCACAAAGAAATTAGAGGCTGAATTTACTAACATGGCACCAGCACAATCCGCTCCTCGTGTTGGTCTACCAAACGTTCAGCGCCACTCGGCTGCTAGCAGCAGCCCTGCGGGAARAGGAAAGGGTTTCGGAGCACGTGGGAAAACATGCCAGGGTAAATGCTAATCCCCATTAGCAGCACAGGCAGCTCGGGAGGCGTGCAGGGGTGTCCTGGGGGGCAAAAGGATTGCAAAGGGACCTGCTCTTAATCCCTCCCTTGGAGAAATCCTGATGTCCAAGAGGGAGAAGCATCCTCACCATGCCACGTCAGTGCTTAAAAACCCTCCTCGGTTTGTGCTCTCTGTTCTGCTTCTGGTTTAATTCCATTTTTCTCGACATAAAATGCATATTTCCTAGTGGGAAATTACAGCCAGCTGAGGGGTGTTACATGGGACGCGTGGGTTTTGAAGCCTGGCTGCGGTGGGAATACAAGTTAAAGTGACATTAGAGATGCAGGTAGAGGAGAAGGAGGGGTAAACAGCATGGCATCGTGTTGCCTCATTRAAAAGACACCAGGAAATTAAAGGAGGATTGTTGGCTAAATGAAAAGGCATCAAACCAGGAGGGAGAAGAGCGTGATTGTCTGGAGCATCTCAGGCCTCGGGGGAGAAGAGGAGATACTCGATGGTGCTCCTGGCTCGGGAGACGCGTGGTACGGATGCCAGGATGCCAAGCTCTCTGTGTGTGTGCCAGAAAACTCAGTTGTTTTTCTTTTCTTTTTATTTTCCCCCCTCTTGATCATTTGCAAAGCAATCAAAGACGCCAGGCTCCTCTTGGATTTGGATATGAACACACGGCCTCCCGCAGCAGAAATGTGTTTAATTTTAAGAGCAATAATGATGCCTCTCCCTGTTTTATCCCCTGTTTTTTTGAACTCTTGCAGCCTCCATTAGCAAGTATTAACAAATTAAATGGGGGGCAGTCATTAATCTTGCTTTTTGGGGGAGGATTGCTGACGGACAGGACCCAATTCAATGTTGTGGAGATCATTCAGGAAGGATGGACGATTCGAGCGCCTGAAGAAAGCAGGGGCCAAGCCATGTTACCATGTCAATGGTCAGATGTAATCGGCYGTGCTTTCCCCACTCCACATCATTCGGAGCAGGGGAGAGCATGTGATTCATTATCTTCCTCTTATTTGATGTAACCAGATGATGCGGGGTTCTTTACGGGACATACGATTTAACACTAATGCCGTGACAACAGATCAAAGATGTGGTGCAAGTGCCAGGTTTTCGAGTCCCTCGCAAGCTGGAAGCGTGCAGAGGATGGGCAGGTCTTTGGGGGAAAAAGCAAGGCTTGTCCTTCCAGGAGGGAACAACCCCATCCCACCCAAATGCCTTGTGTGATTCATCCCTTGGATTCCCAGCGGTAAAGCAGGAAGAAGAGGCATTTTCCTTGCCAGGCTTGGGAGGATACGTATTGGGAAGAGGGTACTGGGGACGTGGTGGCATGGCAGTCCCTTTCCTCCGCTGTGTTTCCAGTGCTTTCCCACTTAGAAAGGACTTTTTGGTCTCCTATATGCAACGAGCTGCTGGGTCTGGGCATCTTCCCGGCGTGCTCACTGCACCACTGCTGTTCTTCAGCTCCTCCTGCAGCGCGAGTCCCCGGTTGCCATGCCSTGGGGAGAGGTCTACAGCATCCCCAGACCAGAGCATGGATCCCTGTGCTTCCCACAAGGTTTCTTTGCTACTTCGCTTTGGGATCAGAGCAAGCGAGCAGAAAGAGATCATCCAAGAGATCAGCAAAGATCCCTGCCCTGATCTCCCTTCCCTCCCCGAGGTAAAATAGGAGGAGGAACAGCTCAACCTTTTCCGGAGAGCCGGACCCAACTGGGGAYGCCAGCTCGGTAACAGATGCTTTGCCGGGTGCTCGCCGAGGCTGCCGCTCGAGAGGAGCGGGATGGCGTGGTGCTAACGAAGCAAGTCCTGGGTGCAGGTGGGGTTCCCCGGCCTGAGATTTGTGCAGGGAGCAGGGGGTGCTGGTGGCAGTGGGGCTGCTTGGTCCCCCATCACGTGGCTCTAAAAGCCACTTGGAGCTGCCAAAACAGGGTCCTTCTGTGTTTTTTGGGAGAGCTGGGAGCATCAGCAGCTAAACCAGCCCCCGAGTGACACTCATGGTGCAAAACCCTGCAGGGGAGGATTTGGGTGTCCCAGGGCGAAGKGCTTTCATCCCAATTTTGCAGGTGCTAACGCAAACTGGATGCTGTGGCCGCTGTCTCCAGTGGCAGGTGAGCTTTAGGAAGGTAGAAACATCAGGCTGAGAAGGTGAGGAAAGGACTTTCATCATGGTCAGTGGTGTGAAATCAGCAGAGGTATTACAGAGATCAGCTCAGGAGTGATGGGACCGGCAGAGCAYTTTGATATCAGGAGAGGGACTCATTTCCTACCAGGATGACTGCAGATTCCTCTCCCAGGACAAATACCGGAGCGTTGTTGCATCATTTAAAACAACAGCCTGCAAACAAAACCCGTCRGCAGGCTGTGGGGACGGCTCCGCACGGCTCCCGGCAGAGGGGACAAGGTGACCCCGCAGTAACTCTGGAGAAGGCATCTCCTGATGGCTGCAACCGGCTGCCAACCGCAACTAATGGCACTGGGGGAGGCAATTCCTGGCCTTGCTTTGGGGAGATGCAGCAAAAAAATGCACCAGGTACAGACACACCAAGCCTGGAGGCTCTGGAAAAGAAAAAAAAAAAAAAAACTTTACTGCACATCTGTTGTTGTATCTTTGGTGACTTAACGGCCCCGAGTTATTTAAGGGGGAACACTCCTGGGAGAGGATGTGCAAGACAGTAATTAGCTTCTCCTTGTGATTAAAGACGGAGGCTCCGGCACCAGGAACGTGGTGCCAGCAAGAAAAAAAAAAAGAAAGAGCAGTTGTAACTTCCCAGCGAAACCCTTTGCCTTGTACCCTGAGACTTGGAGACGTCTGCGCGTGATAGCAGGGCTGCAGATATCGAGGGCACGGGACGCTGAGACAGATTAATTCAAGGCTGGGAGCTTCAAGCCGGTCTCGGTTGCGTTGATTCAGTTGGGTTTACAGATAAAATCACCGTCTCCTCCTGTGTGGTCCAGCCTTTGCTGGACTGAGTCGGTGCAGTCCTGGCTTGGCAGGGCACTGCCGGTTCCTTCGGCTGGAGGTAGATCTGACGAGCCCAGCGGTTCAAGGCGGTTTTGGGTCGGGGAGGGTTGGCGCAGCCACCCTAGGAGGTGAGAGCCAGATCGTAGGCTGAAGCCCGGCTTCAAAGCTGGGAGCTGTTTAGATCTCGCTGTTCAGATTTGCATCCATCTCTGCTTTTCATCTCGGATTTGCCTGGCTGTTTCTGCTCCTGCTGCTTGCTGTCTTTGGTTTAATTTTGCTAAAGTGACTTCTTCAAAGCACGCCTGACCCCTTCAGGGAAGGCAGAGAGTCTCTCCAAAAATGTTTCTCTCTGCTATGCATGAAAACAGACTACTTGGAGCAGCAGCCAGGGATGATTTTGTCATTCCCAAAGCCCTGGCTACATCTTTGTTCGTTGCTTGGGCTTTTCCATGTGCAGCTGCACCCCAAACCTGGGGAAGGCTTTTCTCAGGGGCTTCCCAGCACCGGGGAAGAGCTGGTACGTCCCTCAGGAGCAGTATTTCATGTGCTCCCCAAGCAGATGCTGTAGATCAGCAGCCTGGACAAATAGCCCACCATCTGTTTGAGCAGTCCTACTGCAGCCCAGCCCCTGTTAACAGCACCATGAATACGGCAGAGACTAACCAAGCTCCCAAAGGAATTAAAATCAAAATCTGAGCTCCCTGGAGGTGAAGGTTTCACATGCCCATACCTTATGGCAATGCAAACATTGCTCCCCCAATTCTCAGATGCGCTTGCTGAGCCAGGGTTAATTTTCGCCGGTGCTGCTGGATGTCCTCGGCAATCAGTYGGGTCCCTGAGGATGCTCCACGATTGCCTTCGACTAACCCCTTCTCCATCTCGCTCTTTGCCCAGATCTCAAAGGTGTGGTTTCTGCCAAGAACGATATCCGCGTGGAGATCGTACACAAGGAGCCGGCCTCGGGCAGGGAGACGGAGGAGCACCCAACCATCAAGCAGCTGATGGTAAGGATTTACTTCTTCTCCCCGTAAGCAATTACTCTGGGTAAGTGTTTGATGGTAATGAGCCCAGGCACATGTAGTTCAGCGCTGTAATCCCCACTCAAGGCAAAGATGCTCTTCCAAAAATCTTGCTCTTGAGATACACATTCTCCTGCCATAAAAGCTCCTCGAGTGAAACTTTGCTAATGAGGAGGGAGAGCTGGGAGAGGTTTATTGCAGTAGCCCAGCTGCCCGCCGGCCTAATTGCAAAGCAAATTTGCCACCTCGCGTGGGGAAAGAGCTGCAAACTGCAAGTAGACACGCAATAGGTGAGCACAATATAATAATGAGCTAATTAGCCAGTGAGAACTGCGCTCTCCTGGATGCACTTGAGAGAGTTATATGTGCAAAATTAATGTATGTGCACACAGTTGGTTGCAGATTGCCAACGCCGGGGGTGTGGGGCCAGCCTGGACCTGGGTCTGTAGTAACCTGGGAGGTGTCACCTTCCTGAGGCCGCTGCCTTTGCCCGAGGGGACCAAAYGACACAGGCAGGGCAAGATGCTGATGACTGAGATCCCAGCAAATTCAGCTTCAACCCATGGACCTGTGCATCCTTGCAGCCCAGCCGCAGGCTGCTCCTCTCGCTGGCGTTGCCGCTGTTCACCATGTCTCAGCCCCAATTTGCTTTGCTTTTGCTTGCTGGTGTCATGTCGTAGGTGACAAATACAAGCCGAACAAATGGCAAGGAAAGGGGAACCACAGAAAGCTGCGCGGCCGTAAAAAGTGAGAGAAAAGAGCAGATAGGAAAGGGAAAAGGGATTGAAGAGGCTGGAGGCTGCTTTCTAGGGTGCTGGGTGTTTTTTTCCTGCTCTAACCCTCCATTTTTTGGGCAGCACTTGTAAGCATCGGTATGCCCTGCCTGCAAAAGCTGTTCGATGAACTACTGGTGGAAAGGCAAGGCTGAGCATCGTAGGGTGGGCAGAATCGATGTCTGCCGGTGGACACAGGGAGCCTCCAAATGAGAAGGCAGGAGGAGATGGAGATCTGGCATGTTATCCCAGCACCGCTGAGGTTTCTGTGCAAGACCCTTCGTTCCTAGTAGGGCTTTGCCCCGAGGGGTCTGCAAATCCATGGCGGGATTTGCAAGGCTTCACTCGGTGGAAGGACAGAAGAGGCTGGGACTCGAGTTTGGAGCAATCTGCTGAGATGAAGGGGAATGAGGAGCTTCCTCTCCATAGGACCCTGTACCACCATCTGTATAGACAGCGATCAACAGCGCCAAGCCCAGATCTGGCTTCCAAAGGAGGGGCTGAGATCAGCCCAAATGCTGCTCAAGACCTTAACCACCAAGCTGGAAGCACGMGTGAAGCCTCAGCAGAGGAGACATCCAAGGAACGTTTACCACTGATGAGTAAATGAGGAAGAGGATGGTCGTGGGAGGCCAGGCACAGGATCTTGCAAGACATCGGCTGGRGGGTCTTGCCTAGATTATTTGCCAGAGCCAGAAGGTGATTTCACATCAACGTGTGCCCTTGATGAGGCTGGTACGGGAGCAGCGCGGAGCTGTGCTGTGCACATTTCAATAAGGATGCTGGCAGGATGGAAATGGTGCAGAAAAAAATGACAACATTTATTTGATAGCTGGGAAAAAAATGCCTTACGGGGAAAGGTTTACAGAGCTCATGTGTTTTAGCTTATCAGCAAGACTTCTGAAAGGTGGTTTGGTTACAGCACGGTATAAAGGGGCTATTTAAGTGCGAACAGCGTAGGCAAAAGTCGAGCACTTTCACTACAAGAAGGACATTGAGGTGCTGGAGYRTGTCCAGAGGAGGGCAACGAAGCTGGTGAAGGGTCTGGAGAGCAAGTCTTAGGAGGAGCGGCTGAGGGAACTGGGACTATTTAGCCTGGAGAAGAGGAGGCTGAGGGGAGACCTTATTGCCCTCTACAACTACCTGAAAGGAGGTTGCAGCGAGGTGGGTGTTGGTCTCTTCTGCCAAGCAACTAGCGATAGGACGAGAGGAAATGGCCTCAAGTTGCACCAGGGGAGGTTTAGATTGGACATTAGGAAAAATTTCTTTACTGAAAGAGTGGTYAAGCATTGGAACAGGCTGCCCAGGGAAGTGGTGGAGTCACCATCCCTGGAAGTATTTAAAAGACGTGTAGATGAGGCGCTTAGGGACATGGTTTAGTGGGCATGGTGGTGTTGGGTTGATGGTTGGACTTGATGATCTTAGAGGTCTTTTCCAACCTTAATGATTCTATGATTCTATGATTCTATACAACATGACAGAGCGTAACAGCCTGGCTGCTGGACCGGCAGAAGGTGATTCTCCTCCTCTCCTGGCCAAATCCAGGCGCTATTCCTGAAGATAGATCAGTTGGAAATAACATCGTTGGATCAACGCTGCTCAAGAGGTTGGAAGAGATGGTCCATGGTCTCTGACCCTGATGTTGGGCAGATTTGGCACCGGCTGGGACATCCTAYGTGGCAGGGAGAAGACATCAAAGCCCCCTCCCCTGCCTGGACCTGAGCCTCCCCGTCCTCATCTGCCCTCAGCAAGAGCGTCCCCAGCAAATACTTCTCAATTTCTTCTCTCCTCAGAGTCCCCGGGGACCCCTGCTCTCCCTCATCCCCCTCCTCGCTGTTTCCAACAGCCAGTGTGAGCATCCTCCTCCAGCCGTTAGAGACCCAGGCTTTGGATGCTGAATAGATTCCTAATAAGAGGCTCCGAGTTTGTCAATGAAGTGATAGATCAAGTTAAAAAAATTCATCCTTGCTGCTGAGCGGTGATGAGACCTCTCCAGCAGGAGCAGGGGGCAATGCACAGCATCCCTTGCTTGCTCCCTACCCTCACCCCAAGACTTTCCTGCTCTCCCTCCTCCCCGTACCAGCATTATTTCCCCGCTGCTTCTTCGTTTGCCTTCCCTAAGCTTCTTGTGTTATTTCCAGCCCGGGCTCAACCTCGACGGCGTCCTTTGAAATGATCTCCTTGCCCTCAACAATGTTCATAACACCTTGCAGTTTAATATCAACTGCGAATTTCATTAACATGCTGGGTGCTCGCGCGGAGAGATCATTAATGCAGATGTTAACGAAAAGCAGGCCATGCTTGCAAACAGCTCCCCTCTGCTCAACACCTTGCTGCTTCGCATCAGCTTTTTCACTCCCCATCCCGGACCCTTGGCCAAGCGCCTGAGGTCCAGCACGGCCCGACCTGCTCCTGCCAAGCTTCGGGAGCGGAGATCCACCCTCTGCACCACGGCTGGTGCCTTTGCTCCTCGGTTTCCCGTGGTGTCTTTGCCTTGCCGGAGCATTTCTGGCTGCAGAATGCCGGCGTGACTCTTCTTTCCCCCCCTAAATGCTATTGCATTTGTTATTCTCCAGCCATCTGTGACCTCCGCAGCTCTCCGTGCTTTTCACAAATAATTATTCATGCATCTATAAATTCATTAACACCTTAGGATACACGTCATGCTGTCTGATTTGCATATGTTCACATTGTCTCAGCGCCGTGTCCCCCCCTCCGTTAGCTGTTCTGCCAGGTGCTGCCTACAGGCAGGGGAAAGGCTGCCAGCCCGCAGGGGCCAGAAAGCAAACAGCAGCCAGTGGCTGGAGGCAAACGAGCCCATTAAAGGGTCTGATCCTGGAAAAAATAAATCACAACAGCAGCTTTCTCTCTCCTGACAGGGTGCATTGCATCGGCACACCAATTCAGCTGAGTCTGGTCTGTGATTAGGGGGTTGAAGAGCATCGTCAGCTCCGGCGTGGCATAACCTCCTCTGTTATCATGGCTGGGTGACTGGGTTTTATTCCTGGCTGATCGGACTCCGTGCCTCAGTTTCCTCATCTGTGAAATGGGGCTGATGATCCTAAAGGAGCCATCCCCACTGCCAGGAGCAATTGTGATAGAGACGATCCCAAAGCGACCGGCAGGCAAGAGCATCCCAAGTCAAAGGGGGTCCAGTGCGGCCAGGTAGACCCAGGCATCRCCTTTGGTTCATATTTGGGGTGGAACAGTCAAAATAACCCATCCAGTAGATGGGTTGATGATCTTTTCCTTGCTCACCTTTCTGTCCTGTCCCTGTCTTGAAACCCATCCCTCTGCTCCGAGGGATGTTCCCAGTTTGTTCACAGCCCGCAGACCGACACCRGACACATTTTCCACTCAGGAGCTCAGCTCAGCTCCCCACGGAAGAGGAAAAATCAAAAAAGCAGAGGTGAAATTCAGGGCGAGACTCATTTCTACCTGCAGCCCAAATGTCATGGCATCATTTTCTCTGCCTTTCTCCCTGAGAAGTGCTCCAAGTGCCCAGCGGCCGGTGCCACTGCAGCCCTGAGAAGCACCAGCAACCCCCGAGCTGGCAGATGCAGGCTTATCTCCACTTACCCCAGGGATATTTGCCCTTGCGCAAGGTCTGGAGCAGAGCTGGGTTGCACTTCCACGACATCCGACCTGGCCCGGGAGCCTCAGGACACGTCTCTCCCACGCAGCCGACACCTTCCAGCGGCACCAGCATCCGCGGCGGATGGTGCTGGCAGGGTACCAGCTTGGGCACAGCACCGGGCCAGCGTGCCCGTGCTTCCTCCAGCCGGGGAGAAAAAGACCCACCATGTTAAAAAAAAAAAAAAAATCACCATTAAAGTGTCGGTGACCTTTGCAGCTCACAGCTCGGGCTTCACGGGGTCGCAGCGGAGCTGGGCCACCACGAGGTTTGGACGTCTCCCTTGGGCATCGCCCAGGACTGAGCTGTCTCAAGGCAGGTAACACCTTTAGGGGTAATCGGTGCTGGTGTGCATCAAGCCAGGCGCTGTACGAGCACAGAGAAGCTGGCATCTGTCACAGCAAGCTCCCAAGAAAGGAAGAAGGATGTGAGAAGGATGGCAGGACGTACCACAGGCTGACTGGCCTCGCTCCTTTGYCCATCCAAAAAGCAACATTTTGGGAAGAGGTGGGACAAGGTGATGCAGCTTCACCTGGGGACGGACAGCACAGGCGCTCGGTGGGAGCTCACGTCGCCGGCCGGTGGAGGCAGGAGCCGGCGTTTGAAGGTGATAAACCTTCAGCCAGTTGGGAAGTCCCAGTGGGGTTTTTTYATTTGTGTGCTTGTTTCCTCACCGGCAGCCGGTCCCCGCTGGGAGCAGAGGAAGCCACCGTCTCGGGAATCTATTAAACAACATCCCTCGCCCCTGCTAGGGTTTGACTCACACGAGTTTCTAAGTGCGGCTGAGTGGCATCCAATCACCCGACAAGCGGGAAACGTTATAATTAAACACGGTGCAAGGGAGGGGGGAGGCACCTTGCCCGGAGCGAGGGGCTCACCCTCGAGCCTGCCAGGTCTGGATGGATGCTCAGGAACCCAGCCGGGGACTCCGGAGGGAGCAGCATTTTAAAAAACATATTGTCTCCGCTAATGAAAGCAAAGAATTTAATATCCGGTCTGTCGGATTCGACATCCCAGCTGAAAGCAGCTTCATTTGGCGGTGTTAAATGAGCGGGCAGAGGATTAGGAGGCACGGCACTGGAGCTGGCCACTATTTTCATAATTTAAGCACTGTTTCCCTGCCTTGAGTGACCTTGAGACATCCCTTTGCTTCGCAGGGATGCGCTCCCTTGATGGTAGGAGCCAGCACAGCAAAGCTGATGTGATGCTTCGTAACGGGGCGGGGGTCATGCTTTTGCAGCAGGGGAAACTGAGGCAAGAAGCGGCGGTGATTATGGATGCAGTTCGTCGCATCCCTTAGCCATGTCAGTCCAGGAGAGACCGGCGAGGTTTGGGTATGGGAAATGGGGACGGCTTTACATGGCAACCGGGATGCCCGGCCGCAGTGTGAACTGGACTTGGGATGGCGAAGGCTGCCGGCACCCGGCGCTGCCAGGCAGGATTAAGTCCTGGCACGACGTTCGCAGGATCTGGCTTTGTCCTTAGATTCGGCGGCGCTGGCAGGAGGGGGAATGACGGGTGGGCGGCTCTAACGGGCGGGCGGCTTTATCGCCAGCCATCTGCATGGCAGCAATGCGGCCGAAGGACCAGAGCATATTGGTGGTGTAGCCCAGCTGGAGAAAACCACGGCTCCAGAAAAAAAAAATGTGTGCATGATGCTGGAGCATCCCGCGCCTGTGCCGGCATCCGTCAGCACATTGCTGGCTCGTGGCTGCGCACTTGGACCTTTCTGGTCTCTTTTTTCATGTATTTCCCTCTTCCCTCCTCTCCCCTGCTGCCTCTGCATTCGTAATCCTCATTAACAGTGGTAATAGAGTTAACTTTTGTTAACTTTCGTTAGCTCGCTCGTGTTTACCCAGCGATGGCAAAGAGAGGAAGGCCAGCTAACGAGCGTCCCGCTGCCTGCTAATTAACGGYGCGAGATCGCATCGGGGCTAAGCCRCCGCGCAAACTTTAATAAAGGTCACGTTAATGACCAGCTGTAATGCGGGAATTGGAAATTAAGTGACGCGATGGCGCTTTATGGACCGTGCTCTTCGCTTGCGCGGGGGCTCGCTGCCCTCTGACGGCACGTGGGCTCACTGCAAGCCCCGGCGTGGGTGTGGGGACCACGGTCACAGCCCCCAAATCCACGGGGTGCAGCCGAATCCACGGCATCCTGCCAGCCCCGGGGAAAGGCAGGGTCCCCACGGGGCTCGAGGAGCATCCCGSTGCCTGGACCGCTCCTATCATCATTGCAAGAGGTGCTGTAAAATGGCTTAAAATACCCCATCAAACCCAACTTAGTAATTCTAGGGAGGTTTTGCCACCGGCGGGATGGTCGCCTTGGTTCTCACCTGCTCTTGACCCCTCTCCGGATCCAGCCCTGATCGTCTGGGTCACCCATGCCGAAAATCAGCCAAGTCCGAGGAGGAGAAGTGGTTTCGCCTTTTCTTTCTGAGCCAGGACCTGGGAAACCCTTTGGATGGGTGGAATATGGCCACGTCCATCCCCATTCCACGCCTTCGCAGCGATGCTTTGGGGGATTTCGGGTGTCGCTGGGGCTGCCGTGCAGCCGGCAGAGCGAAAAAAAAAAAAAAACCTCCACGTACCATTTTAGCTGCATTGAATTTAATCCTTGGTGACACTTGTATTTACCCTGGTAAATCAATGGCTGTTACGGGCTTTTTTTTTCCTAGGAAAACTCAGGTACTTTAATTTATTGCATTTAATAGCCATATCAAAGGCTTTCAGGAGATGAACAGAAAGTGCTGCAGGGTGAATTTCCGCAACCACTTACCATTTTAAAAAGGAGAAGAGAAGTTGGGCAATAAAAGGGGATTTGGGGGCTGATTTGGGGCTGTGATCAGGGCGACTGCGATCCCAGCGTCGGGGCAGAGAAACCGGGCTGGAGGCGGGCGATCAATAGGGGAGAAGATAAAAAAGGCAGCCGAGAAATTGGTTGATAATTATTCCGCTTCTGTACAACCCCACCTTGCTGAAGGAAGGGTAATTAAAGCTGTGGTATAATTAATGTGTACCTTGCCCCCCCCCCCCCCCCCCCCGATCGTGGTCAGCCTTCAAAGGAAAACTAATGAGGCTGAGATGGGTGAAGGCAGCACGTCGGAGCGGCAGCGTCCATCTCCAGGGGTGTGCGAAGGAGCAGCGGGAGCAGAAATTAACTCAAATCAAATCAAAAGGAGCTTCTCCAGCCCATCCATCCCCTCCTGACCCGCTGGGCCGGCACAAGTCCCAGCCACGCTGGCAGGGCTGGGGTGGGTAAAGCCTCCAGGACTCAAATCTTTTGAGAAAAGCCAGCGTCGGGATGGGGGGGGAAAAAGGAGAGAAGAAAAAAAAAAAAAAAAAAAAAAAAAAAAAAAAAAAAAAAAAAAAAAAAAAAAAAAAAAAAAAAAAAAAAAAAAAAAAAGGAGATTTTGGGGGTTTGTTTTGGGCAGGTGGGGTGCAGCCCCAACACTCACCGCGGTAGATTTAAATAATTCACTTTCCACATCAGCCCAGCCTTTTTAGTCCTAAACAGAGGGGGGAAAAAAACCAACCCAACTTGTAACCCAGGGAATCGCGTGGCTTTTCTGCAGCCACCCGGCTCCGCTGCCCTCCGACCCTGCCTTGCTGGAGCATCCCTGGGCAAGTCCTTTAATCCAGGTTGTGGCTGACGACTTCTCTATGCCGTGGGGCTGATGGCAGGCGTGGGGTTCACCCCACGCAGCGTGGGGCCATGCAGCCTCGGGGCGGGGGGGGGGGCCAGTGGGTGCTCGGGGATGCTGACACCCGCCCGCATCCTTTCCTAGATGGACCGGGGGGAGTTTCAGCAGGACTCGGTGCTGAAGCAGCTCGAGGTGCTCAAGGAGGAGGAGAAGGAATTTCAAAACCTGAAGGTGAGCCAGACCCTGGGGACATGGCCCCCCCTCTCCTCTGTCTCCAGCCCCATCAAGAGATGTGGCTCAAAGCCCCCCCCAGGTCACTCCTGCAAGAGGGGCTGTGGCACGGGGCCAAGGCGGTTGCATCCCGGGGTGCTGGGCACCCATCCTCCCACCCGCCGCAGGGCAGGACTGGCTTGTCCCTTGCCCAGCGTGGCTTTTTCCAGGCTTTCTGTCCTTGTGCCATGTCCCCTGGTGTCACCAGAGGGCTGGCCCTGCACAGGGAGGGATGCTCTGGTACCCCCGGTGCTGTTTTCTGGTCCCAGCACTCTTTGGGGGATTAAAAAAAAAAAAAAAAGGGTGCATGCCAGGAGAGTGGGGTGCAAGGGGCACCCATGCCACCCTCTGCCCCGATTTGGAGGGGGCTGAGCTGAGCAGGATGCGTCAGTGGCACGAGAGGATGCTCTGACGCTGCGGGCGGGAGGGGTTGGTGGTTGAGGGTGTCCTCTTGCACATCACGGGTGGATGAGCCGGGTGGGTGCCCTGAATGCCGGGGCACACAGGGAGGGTGGGCACCACCAACCTGTCCCCCACCACCACCACCTTTTCCCCGCTCCACAGGACCCCACCAACGGCTACTACAGCGTGAACACCTTCAAGGAGCACCACTCCACCCCCACCATCTCGCTGTCGGGCTGCCCGGCGGACCTGCGTCCCGCCAGCAAGCAACGGGTGCCCACCGGCATGTCCTTCACCAACATCTACAGCACCTTGAGCGGGCAGAGCCGCCTCTACGACTACAGCCAGCGCTTCGTGCTGGGCATGGGCAGCAGCTCCATCGAGCTGTGCGAGCGCGAGTTCCAGCGCGGCTCCATGAGCGACAGCAGCTCCTTCCTCGACACCCAGTGCGACAGCAGCATCAGCAGCAGCGGCAAGCAGGACGGCTACGTGCAGTTCGACAAGGCCAGCAAGGCTTCCGCCTCCTCCTCCCATCATTCCCAGTCTTCTTCCCAAAACTCAGACCCCAGCCGGCCCCTGCAGAGGCGGATGCAGACGCACGTTTGAGCCCCTCCGGGGATGCTCGGGACCCTCTGCGCGGGCGCCRTGGACAGTCGCGCCCGCCGGGAGCGGCGGTGGGAAGAGGTTGCATCCAGCCCCTCCCCGCCCAGAGYGGGGCTGCGGGGTGGGGGACCGGCTGATCATCCCCCCCCTCCCCGGTAAATGCTAAGCACAACCCCGCCGAGGACGCGCCGAGCCCCGGGGAGCCGTCCCCTCCGCGGGGCTGGGGACACCCCCGGCCCGACCATGCACCCCCACGCCCCCCCAGCCGCTCGCCGCCGCTTCCCGCTGCCCTCTCCCACCCGGCTCCTTCCCTTCCTTCTTGGTGTTCGGTGTCCATACTTATAGAGTCCGTTTTGGGGGGGGGGGGGTTGGGGGGGGGGTCCCGCCGTGTGGGATGAGGTTGGGACAGGGGGGACAGCAGTGGGACGGGGACCCCCCCACCCCGGGAAGGGCCTCTCCGCGCTGTATCGCAGCGCCGCGGTCAATACAAGAGGTGTTTCTCATGGCACGCCTGGGCTGATGGCCGCCCCGCGAGGACACCGGCTCTTTTGGCGACAATTTGCCCCAGCGTGGACCTGGCCTGGAGCTTCAGGGGTGCCGTAGCCTCGCGGTGGGGTCCCCAGGGTGGGGAGGCTGTGAGGGGAAGGGTCCCCACCCTGGGGACATGGGTGCAGCGAGTGGCCGGTGGCAAAGGGAAACTGAGGCACAGGGCAGCTGGGGCCCCACAACCCCCACCGCGGGAGCCGGGGCATCACACCAGGGACACAGCAGGTAAGGGCCATCTGCGGGGACATATTTGGGGGGGGGGGAAGCGTTGTGCACAGCTGGGGTGGCCCCACTCCCACCCCCCCCAGCCCCTGTCTCTGCCCCCTCGCACCCCACGGGCTCACACTCACCCCCGTCCCAGGAGCACCCAGCCCAGCCCAGCCTCACCAGGACCTTTATTGGGTGCCAGCAGGAGCCCCCAACACCCCCATCCACGGGGACCAGGGCCCCCCGCACCCCCTGCTCCAGGGCAGGCACCGCTCAGCCCCCTCCTGGGGAGGGGGGAGGGGGACACCCCCAAACCCCCATCCCCCTGCCAGCCCCCCACCCAAGGCCACCCGTCACCAACACGAATGGCAGGCGCGCCCCGGGGGAGGCTCCACGATAAATAAGCTTTTAAATTAATTAAATTAAACCACACCCCCCCACCGCAAAGGGCCCCAGCGGACCCCGAGGCCAGGCAGCCCGGGGTGCCCCCGCCTGGGGGGGGTGGGGTGGGTGGGGGGCTGCGGGGATGAGCCCCCGCGCCAGCGCTAAGGCACGGGACAGGGCTGCCGAGTAAAAAGAAAAWTAAAAAAAAAAAAAAAAATATGGTGGGGGGGTGGAATTAAATATTTGGGGGGGGGACCAGGGCAGGGAGGTGGCAACATGGGCCCCCAAAAGGCTCCTGCTCCCTGGGGGGGGTCCCAGGACCCCCAAGATCGGCCCCTCAGCGGGGCCTTCGTC
This sequence comes from Phoebastria nigripes, assembly GCA_035582835.1. Taxonomy (NCBI): domain Eukaryota; kingdom Metazoa; phylum Chordata; class Aves; order Procellariiformes; family Diomedeidae; genus Phoebastria; species Phoebastria nigripes. The sequence continues at coordinate 67,330 of JAYKAV010000334.1, read as the reverse complement.
CAGATATGAGGGAATTAAGGGAAAGAGAAAGCCCAGGGCAAGGGCTCCTGCCCACCCCCATCCCCCCAGGCCCGCTGGGAGGGAGGACCCCCACCCCAAAAATCCCCTCCAGGTCCTCGGTAGCTTCAGTGCGTCGGTAGGAAAAGGCACCGGCGGCGATGCCGCGGCATGGCCCCATGGGGCTCCCTGCACCCCCCAAGAGCCGCCCCCCAAATCCCCGGGGGACCYGCGGTCCAGCGCGGCCCCCGTCCCTGCTCGCTCCAAGAGTCCCAGGGCAAGGTGGCGGCGGTGACGAGGACGCTCTGCCCTCGCCCGGCTCCGGCCCTGCCGGCGCGGTGTCCCCGCTCCGCGGCGGGTGACGCTGTCCCTGCGCAGCCCCGGTGCCCTCAGAAGTAGGTGAGGTTCTTGACGAGACCCAGCTCCAGCATCCGCTTGATGGCCACCGCCTCGTGCGAGACGTTGTGCTCCGACGCCTGCGGGATGGGGAGCAGGGGGTGACACCAGAGCCTGGCAGGGGGGTGCCACGGATTTTTCCTTCTGCCTCCTCCCAGACCTCCACCTTGTCCACCCCACCGGCATTGAGCTGACCCTACACCTTCACCTGAAGTGAGGGACGTGACCCTGCCCGAGCCCCCTGGCCGTGAGCCCTTCTGCTCGCACATAAACCAGATCCAACTCTCCACCATGACTACAAAGACATTGGGCTACAGGGAGAAGTTGGACAATGACCATCCAAAGGTGGACCTCAACACCCATGGTGGAAGGGGAGCGAGGGATGGCCATGGGGAGAGCCTCCCGCACCGCTCAGCCTCAGCCTGGGCTGCGATCCCCCACCCCGGGGGAAAAATTGGGGGTAATATGGACAAAAAATGGGGGTAGATACTTACTGCCATGGACTTGAGCGTGATCTGCTCGTAGTAGTGAATGGTCTGCTTCTTGTTAGCCGAATCGGGGTAGCCAAAGCCCGCGATGTGCACCAGGTCGCAGAAGTGCAGCGCCAAGGTGATGGCCAACAACCCTGTGGTGGGCTTCTGGAGGGAGAGGGTGGAGGAGAAGACGTGCAAAGAGCCGTGGGCCTTCAGCGAGGGGGACCAGCAGGGAGGATGTCACCCCTCAGCGGGGTGCAGGGTGCCCAGCCATCCCCACCCCTTACCTGTTTGACCTTCCGTGGTTGCTTCATGGGGAGGTTGAGCAGTTTAGCAGCAGTTACTTCCATGTAATAAGGGTTGAGGATTCGCACTCGCTCCGGGTTGGCATCCCAGATCAACGGGGGCTGTTTCCAAAACCCTTTCCGAACCTGCAAGAGGACGGAGATGTCCAGTGGTGTCCCAATAAGAGAGGTAGGTCCCCAAGGGTGTGGTGGGATGAGGGTTGGACCCCGGAGCAGTCAGGGAGGGCTTGGACCTGGTTTCCCCCCACACACTTACCCTCTTCTTGTCATTGAGGATGGCCTCCATCCACTGGAAGTCCATGGGCTTGAAGGGTACCAGCACCAGCAACGTGTCGGGGTTGTTCTCCGTCCTGGGGTTGAAATGGGCCGACTCGGGGTAGAAGAGGCGCATGGTGGTCTTGGAGCCCACGTCCTGCTCATAACCATGGACCGGGGCGTTGTTCAACCTTGGAGGGGGGGGGGGGGACATGGGGACATCACAGGTGTCAACCCCATCTGCAGGTGGCACTGGGGAGGGGTCAATGGGACGGACCCAGGGCTGTACCTGATCACAACGTCGTACGTGTTGATGGTCTCCCCCATGGAGCTGTTGCGGAGCCGGTGGCCRTTGCCCACCACCGCGCACCTCCGGCACTTCAGGCTGTGAGAGAAAAGCCCTGTCTCAACAAGACCTGCTCTAAACCAAGGTGGTTTTAACCCCCAAAGGGGGTTTCAACCCTGCATCGTCCGCTCCATAAAGCTTCCCACACTCCGTCCGCCATCCCTGGGTTGCAGAGGTTCATTTTGCCAAATCTTGGGCCCACAACATGCAAACCTTCCCCCTCCTCAAGAGAGCAACGATGAAGAGAAAGACAGAAAAGCCCCAAAACCCACCCCGGAGTTACCTCTGGATGCTCTCGGGCAGGGAGTAGTGGGTGATGGACAGCAAGCGCAGGAGGACGTCTTCTGCAAAAGCAAGGGTGAGGAGAAGGTGAGCAAGGCAGCTCCTGCCTGCTACAACGCCCTGGGTGCCGCCCCATCCCTGCCAGATCTCCTCCTGCCGTTAATCCCAGCTCCCTCCAGATCTGGGCAGATAATCCTTGGCTGGGGCTTAGTAAAGCCTGGCCCACCCTAAACCCTTTTATAGGGACCACACGCACCCAGGGCAAGTAGATACGCGTTGCAAAGTCTAAAAATCAAGCAAACAACTTGCTAGGGAAGTGGAAAAAAGAAAATAGTCATATCCCTCCCCCCCCCCAAAAAAAAAAAAAAAAAAAAAATCAACCTGCAGATGTTCTTAAGAAGGACAGACAGATGGACAGACAGAAACCCACAGCAAGCGCTGCCGAGGCTTACCGCTTCCTTTCGTGCCATAGGGCAGCTCGTAGAGCGATGGCGTCTTCACCCAAAAATAGTCCTTCAGCTGCAAGAAGAGCGGGTGGTCCCTCGTGTAGCTGTCGAGGAGCAAAGGGCCGGTGAGACCGGGATGGGGGGATGGCACGGGGTGGGGGGTGGTCCTGGCTCTGCGTCCCCCCTCCTCGCTCCCAACCCCRATACTCACTTCCCAATGAGCTGCGCCGCTTTCTTTTCCACCTCCCCGAGGGGACACGTCGTCTTGTTTTCTTGCACGGGGAAATAAAAGCTGTAAGGGAAGAGGTTAAAAAAAATGCGCCGCTTTCTTTTCCACCTCCCCGAGGGGACACGTCGTCTTGTTTTCTTGCACGGGGAAATAAAAGCTGTAAGGGAAGAGGTTAA